>JANAVB010025283.1:32500-613018 GCA_029216955.1 Iris pallida
ATATATATACCCCCCCCTCCCCTAAATGGCTTATAAGTGGGTATGTTTGAGTGAGATTAGAGTAAGTTAGGATTGATAGTTAGAGTAGCACAATGTTAGAAATATGAGATATGGATATAAGTGGTATGTTAGTACTAGAGAGTTAGCCATGAATACTAGATAGGTTAGATGGTTAGATACCAAGTTGGTTTTTGGTTAGATAGATTGAGTTTGTGTCTCTAGATAGAGTCTAGAAATTGGTACTCTAAGGTACCAAGTGGGTATCTCATTACATTACCTTAAGGTAATATAATTTTACCCTTTTGACTTTTAGATATCAAGGTACCATAATACGGCATCGAGATTCTAGAAGAAGGTTAGAATACCATATTAGAGGGTGCGGGAATACTTAAAATAAGGGTAGGAAGGTCTAGAGTCGGAGTTAGAGGCTAAGGATCGGATTTACCTTAGAAAGGGTAAACGAGACGTGTTAGGATAATACCCATTTCATAACATATAGGTTTAATACTTTAAGATATAGCTATAATTAGGATTTTATGGTTGGTAATGATTAGGAATAGTGGACTTAGACTAGTTTTGACCTTGGTTGACCACGGTTGACTATTTTTGACCAAAAGTCAACCGAAAGTCAACCGAAGCCTAAAAATTGACTAGAACTTGACCAAACTTGACCAGTTGACCCAAAGTCAATTGTTAGTCAATGTTAGTCAAGTTTGACCTATGGTTGACCTAGAGTTGACCTAGAGTTGACCAGTTGACCAAAAGTCAACTGTAAGTCAACATTTGACTTAAATCGACCTAGTTTGACTCTGTTTGACTTGTATTGACCTAGTTTGACTTTGTTAGGCCTAGTATGACTTAGATTGACTCTGTATGATCTAGTTTGACTTTGTTTGACCTAGTTTGACTTTGTTTGACGTATCTTGACCTAGTTTGACTCAGTATGACTTAATTTCACTTCCAAACCATTATATTGATATAGTATTCCATCTATAGGTCCTCGAGGCACTATTCTTTGACTCAGTGACTTATCCATCACATCACATGCAAGTACATTCTCTGATAACTTTTCCAATTTATGATAATTGTTATAATTCATGTAATTAGTGTAGATATGCTTGTTCTTGACACATTGGTCACACGAATTGGTATTTATGGATCCCGACATGAGATGTTATTTCTTGTTATCTTGGTATATCTTGTGCAAGCCCCTTGTAGTTCTTGTATAGTATATGGACACCGATTCTCGAGAAGACTTGCTCCCTTCTCGTAGAATCCCGCATCGTGATATTTCTTGTTTGGATCCACTCTATCAGTCGGGGACAGGCAGTACTAGTGTAGATGTGTGGTCATTATCCGTCTTGTTTATTTTTGTAGAACTTGTGAATGCCAATCCTACACTCTACGTATGATTGGCTAGATCATCAGACCTTGTTCAGACCCAAGCCGGCCACATATCGAAGCTAGTACTCACACACCTAGTTATATGATTCTTGATTCTTGTACATGCCATGATCAGTTTTACTTGCCTTGTTCTAGCTCTAGATTTACAGCTTACCGTGCCATGATACTTACATGTACATTCCATAATTTTTTGTATATACTCTCTATTTACAGTCTTATAGCTTTTGTCATATCTTGTGAACTGTTGTTAGTTGATTGTGCTCGTTCCATCCTGACTGGATATATTGACAAAATTTTACAGATGCTGATAAGGAGGATTACTGTACCTACTGCGATCCGAATGACGTAGTGGGCATAGACTTGGAGACCTTGGTTCAGCAGGGCTTAGCTCCGCCTGACGAGACTTTACCTATTGCTTAGTTAGAGTTGTTTTGGACTGGACTTTGTCTCCAGCTTGCCACTTATGATATTATATTTTGGGATTGTATAACCATATTACTTTGTGACTCTCTTTCTCTCTGTTGATCTGGATATTGCACTTGTGATTATATCTATCTTGTTTTCGTGCCATGATTTTCCTTCTAGATTGTGATTGAGTTTATCAATATTTCATATTATATTCCTCCGTACGGAGATGACAGGTTATTATATATTGTTTGTTAGCTAGCAGAACTACAGCGTTCTATGCCATTTTTATGGTGTAGGCTGGCGCTGTCATACACTTGTGCCCCTACCTAGGGTGTGGGTCGTTACATCAAGAACCGGACTATTAATCTTGTCCGCGTTGCTTGGGGCCATCACTCACCGGAGGAGTCGACATGGGAGCGCGAGGACGAGATTAGATCTTGATATCCGCACTTGTTCGACTCGAAAGGTATATTTATCCTTATGCCTTTGTAATATGTTTCCCTGTTTTTATTATTATTATTATTGCACCCACTAGGGTGGATGATTGTTCTCTAATACCTGTTAAAATTGATGAGATTGCATGCATAGTTAGCCTTGTAATTAGTATCTTGCTTGCTTTGATTTCTCTATCATGTCTTGGCAGAAATTTCGAGGACGTAATTTTTCTAAGGAGGGTAGAGATGTCACTCCCCGATCCCGATATACGTATTCTTTCATGAATCCTGTACATGGTATCCTGTATTTAGCATGTGCATAATTCTATCTATTATTTATTAATGGTTGCGTGTAGCCTTTAAGCATGACATTAGTGGAATGGTTAGATCATCTTTAGAGATTAGGGTTTTCTTAAGCCAACCCAACCCCTATATATATACTCTTCCTTACTCTCTCTCCTCATTCACTCTTTCAATCATTTCTCTCAACCACCACCATTAGGCAAGTACAACTTGCTCAAAAGTGGAGATTTATGCATTTTTCATCCTCAATTTTTCTTTGATATTATTTGTCTATATTGTTCTTCTCATCATCCTCTACAAGTTCAGTACTTGGTATTTTCGGTTTTGATGGTTGGATGCTTGTAGATCTAAGTTTATGTCATTTTTGGTTTTCCTTGGTTTTGATCTATTAAACTTGCTTGTTTTCAAAATCTAGTTGTTCCACGTGGTAGAGCATTTCATTTTACCCAAATTTGACCTTTGAAAAGTTAGATTTCTATAACCACCACATTTTTAATTTAGGAATATTTTGGTCATTTTGTAATTATTAAATTATTTATTAATTTATTGAATTCATGTAATGATAGGTGGTTTCGTTTGATATTTGTGTAGCATAAATGGGTTTAACTTAGACAACATTGACTAGAAGCCTAATAATAATAATTAGAATTAATATGACCTTGTAGGAATTATTTTAGAATTAATTAGTTATTTTAGAATTTTTTAAATGAATTTTTAGTCATTTTAGCCTTTTTAGCCATTTTGGCCATTTTATGATTTTCTAGATATTTTGACTTGCGTTGTGCTAGCAACTGGTTTAACCTTAGTGGACCATGTATAGGAGCCTAACCATGTCTTAGAATTTATTTTTTCACCTATTAGAATTTATTTAGGGCTTGGGTCCAATTTAGAAGGCTTTTGAATGATTTTAAGCCTTTTTGCATGTAGCCTTTTTGAGCCTTTGTGACTTGGGCCTTATTTGACTTGAAAGGGAGTTGGCCCAAGTGAAACCCTAACCCTAGAAACCCCCCACCTGGCCGGCCACAGCAGTACCCCCCTCTCTCATTCATTTGTGAAGCATAGCCTCCACAAGTGAAACCCTAATAGCTCTCCTCCTCCAAAAATCCTAGTTTCTTCATCCGGAGTCCGTTTCTCCCCAAACAAACTCCGTTGCACTCGTATAGGAGAGGAGGATTTACTGGAGTATTACTGACGAGGAGGCGGAGGCATTCGTTTGAGGAGAATCGACCGACATGTCGTTCAAGGAGTTCCGTATATTGGATTCTCGAAACTCAATAGGTAAACCCTTCTCTACCATGGTTATTCTGAATTTTCTTTCATATTTGCATCCATATAGGCACCCTTGATCTGTGTATGAAGTTTCTTAGGATTTTGGTTTCGTTTGATAGCGGTATCGGACACGTATCGGTCTCACGTTACACGTGTTCGGCAAAATGCCACTTAGAATTGAAAAGTGTTAATTTTCGATTCTGTTTTCATGAAATCCTTCCTTATATGATTTGTAACAACTTTCGTGAAGATGTATCGGAAATTGACACGATTTCGGCATCCGAACGGACACGGACACGCGTGCACGAGATCCCATGCACGGTCTCGTGCACTCCCTGCAGTCTGTGCGTCATAAATCGACGCACAGAGCTCCGTCTTGTGTGAAATTTTAAGAGCACGTAGGGGAAACCTCTGCTCACGTGTCTGTAAAATTTCACGACGTTTCGTTGAGCGAGTGCAGAAAAATCGTGCATGCACTGGTCGGCTGAACTGTGCACTCGGGCTGAAATTTGCCGCTGACACGGCCTTCGTACGCGAACACGGTGCATCGAGGACCCGTACCAGGAGTTGGAACACGTAGCCCTATACCTAGACTACCCAGGGACTCGATCCTGAGTTGTGGCGTGGCCCAACGCGCGAGCCACGAGCGACGAACAGCGTGCACGAGCGACGAACAGCTGCTGTGTCGCGTCGCTGCGACTTCGTGTCGTATTGACGTATCCTAGACCTACCCCGTGACCCTACCTAGCCGTGTGCACGAGCACGAGGCTTCTCGTTGCGCGTGTTACGCGCAATCGAGCGAGAACACCCTCTTTGACACGCGAAATCGATTTTTTGATACGCATTCTCTGGACACGACACGGACACGGTTTCGACTCCGGGAGTACCCGAGCACGTCCCACGTGTTGAGACCGACCTATTTGCCAAGTTTCGTGGGTTAGTTCTGAGTATTTTGCGTTTTGAGTCTTTTGTGAAAAATTGGGTTTTCATTGAATTGGAAATTTAGGATTTATATGATATTTTGTTTTCTGAGTTTAATGGCTATAATTTCTGAGTATTTGGTACTTGGTCACTGTTTGGGACTTGTGGGAAACAACTCTCGGGGTTGATTCATATTTTCTACCTATTTTTCGGTGTATATGGTATTTTACCTATTAATGTATATAGATATATATTTATGTATATATATAGATATAATTCTTTAAATGCTTAATTTCGAAATGTGTATTTGTGAGGGTCGAGACTCTGATTTCAGACCTGGGAACTTACTCCAGGTTCGAGTACGACCTTGTTGACTTTCATATTGGGTATATACCTATAAATGGATATGTGCCTATATGTAAATATATATATTATATATATGTTTTGCTATAGATTGTAATATATTATGCATAAATTACTCTTATAGTCTCATATTATTCTGTTGCTCAGATTTAGACCCTCTACCAGCAGCCCCAACATCATTGTTCACTCACAAATCATGTTCCCTTTCCTAATATATATATATATATATATATATATAAATTGTGATGTAAGTATAAATATAGATGATGTAATAAATTCTTGTGATATGACTATAGGAAGTGTTTGGACAGATTAGGTTCGTCGTTGGAGCATAGTTCGGTCGAATTGGCCGACAAGTTGACCAAGTTGACAAAAGTCAACTTTGGGTCAAACTTGATCCAAATCGACTCAAACGAACTCCGAATGACCTAAAATTTTGTGTATGACCTAGAAATTAGTAAACGGACTAGTTGACCAATGTTTGACCAGTGTTGACCAGGTTTGACCAGAGTTGACCAAGGGTTGACTTTGACCAAAAAGGACCTAGAAGCATGTAGTCTTACATTGTAGCTATTTCCTTTGATATTGTAGACTTGGTTGTGACATGTGGATACTTTAAATAGGTTTATATCACTCCAGTTCAGTTATACATCCTCATCAGCAGCTCGGATTGTCAGGCGAGTACATTCTCTGAAAGTTCTTTCATTTATTTGTCGAATTCTATATTTCAGTTTTAGTCAATTCTATTTGATTCTCGGTTACAAACACGAATTGATATTTTTCTGGAATCCATGTATACGACACACATACCTTACTTGACTAGCCTCTATTACAAGAATTATTACAAGAATCATCTACAAGCACCTTCATGTTCTGGCTAGATTTATTCTCGATTTACGTGTCGTGTTATGGATTCATTCATATTTGTCGGGCGGAAAAATACTTGAGTAGACATGTAAACATTCCTAAATACTCGAACCACCTCCCTGTGAATTATACAAGAACGATAGTCGTCCCACACTTGGCCAGTGTGTGATGTGCCGGATTACCCCTAACCGTTTACATGTCGATCTCAGTATTTTAAAACACACTGTAAGTATTGTCAAGAATCTTTACTAGAATCACCACAAGAATCTTTACTAGAATCATCACAAGAACCATTACAAGAATCACCCTACTTGGATCATTGAATGGAATCACACTTGACATATATTGTATCACTGGACTCATATCACATTATTCTAGTTCAGCTAGCTTTTATTTACAGTCTTCATTGACATGACATTCTATTTCAAAACTTTTACTTTCCTTGTTCTCTTACTATAGTTTTACATCTTAAACTGTCTCGAATTTTCATGCTTCATCAATAAAGTTGTCTATAATTGTTTTATAGTTTTCATCATTTACTTGGATTTACTTGATGAGATGTATTCGTTCCTGTCCTGACTGGACCTGTTGAAATATTACAGATGTTAGCCCTGAGGATGTATGCCCTACTCACTATGGATTTGGAGAGAGATTAGCTACCTTTGGCCCCGACTCTCAGGAGTGATCGGAAGACTAGTTTAGTAGACTGTTTTAGATTTTTCTACTGGAACTTGAATTGTAATAATTTGAGAGTTGTCTTATTTTGAGTTGTTTTGAGTTATTATCTTTTAGTAGTTTTTATTGTTTTCTTTTAGTTATAGAATTCTGTGACATTCTATCGTGCTTAGACTGTGATTGAGTTATATTATTTCTGTACTTGCCCTCCGTTCGGAGTTGAGTTTTAAGACAAGTATATTATAAAATTGCGTGAGTTGGTTTAGATAGTGACCTAGAACAGCGTTCTACCGCCGATTCTGCGGCGTAGGCTGGGCGTGGTTACGCACTTGTACCCTTACACTGGGTGCGGATCGTGACAATTTCATTTTGTTTTGACCGAGTTGTGCCAGTCTGAAGTTCATGGGTTCCAAGGCCATCTTTCTCAGATTTTTGGAGAAGATGAGCAGCTAGGCCGCTTGACCCTTGGCCGCATGACTCTCGGCCGCATGCAGCTTGGCCGCATGAGCCTTGGCCGCATACGCCTTGGCCGCATGCAGCTGTTGGAACGAAATCGTAAAGCAGAATACTCTAGAGGGGGGTGAATAGAGTAGGCAGCGGAATATTGCTAATTAAAAATTTTGTTAGCAGTTAGATCACAGATATGAAAATAATCACAAAGTAAATGACAGAAATTAAAAGTGATCAGAAGGAAAACGCAAACACCGAGATTTATACTGGTTTCCCTCTTGTGAGGACTAGTCCAGTCGGAAGAACTCTAGCTTCCAGTTGAATCCACTATTAGAAAATCCTGCAAGTTTTCATACGAAGTCCTTGTAACTTCTACAGACGCGAGCTTTGATACGAAGAACTCGACCAACTTCAATTGTGAAGAGTTGTATCTTTTATCAAGCCTCTGATTACAATCGCTCTGAAACTTCTAGACCGTACCGTACTGACAAATCGACTAGAGGATATTAACTGGCTTGGGATTTGAAAATGAAAGCTTTTTGAAAACTCTTTGGAAGAATGTAAGCTCAGGAAGAGAAGCGATTGAAACTGAATTGGTGATTTGAAAGATCGAAATACTTCTCTATTTATAGTTTTTCCAAAGACAAAACTCTGACAGAATTCGGGCAGAATTCGGACAGAACTCTTTGTAACAAACCGCAACTGAAGGATGACCAAGTTCAAAATCTAACGTTCACTAACGTTCCAATTGGCCGAACTCTGGCCGAACTCGGACCGAGTTCTGCTAGGGTTCTGCCAGTTCATTTTTGAGAAAAATCAATTTTGGCTTTTTGAAAAGTCCTTCAGAAGCTTTTTGTAAAAAGGATATTTTTCAAAAACATAGGTCATTTTTAAAGAGATAGGTCAGTTTTGAAAAACGATTCTGGACAACCTATTTGCCAGTACGACTTGATGTACAATGTATTCCTAGACTCAATAAAATAAAAAATTACATTACTTAACAGGAAGTACATTTGGAGTGGCAAACGGATTCAGTCTTGAACATCGTTGATAACCATCGTTGAGCAGTGTCCAAAATATCGTAGGTAAATATCTGAATTGACTTGCATTTATATCGAGACAGAGTTTGATCAATTATTAAAATCAGGTTTGACCATGACCAATGGGCCAACAATCTTCCCTATTTTGATAATTGACAAACCTTGCCGATATAACATCTAAGCTTGGATCAATTCAAAATAGTAATCAAAAGAAATTGTTCATAACCTGTATTCATGAAAAAATGTTAGATCTATTTCTCCCCTGTTGTCACTTAGCAAAATAATTGCAAAAGAGAAAGCTCCCCCGCAATAAATGCATAAGTAACAAACAGTAAAGAAACACAATAAAAAATATAGGAATATTCATTACATGCTTAACAGAAATAGTGAATAAAGTAAGAGAAACAGATAGTCTATAAAACAACACAGGCATGTATTTGTCACAGACAGTTTTTAATATGAAGAGATAGATAGTGCTAGAATAAAACTGAAACAAATAAAGTGCTGAATAATAAACTAAGATGCCAAAACTGAGGCATAATAAAAACCATGTCTATGAAGAGTCATATAATAAAATAAAAGTGCTGATAATAACTTGGAATGTAGGAGCATTTCCAAGTAAATAAAAGACATAAGTAACAGTCTCAATATCTAACATCTCAAAAATCATCATCCTCATCATCATCGTCATCAGCTGCAGTGTCAGCATGGCCAGAAGGACCAGCTCCAGAAGTACCAGCGCCAGAAGTGCGAGGAGTGGCACCAGCGTAAAACTCATCGACATAGTCTCGAGGAGGGGCACGAGCAGTACGATACCAATCGTAGGCGTTCCCTGGCTGGAACAGAGAGTGGACCGCCTCGTCATCAATGCGGTAGCCAAAAACAGAAGGGTCTCGAGGTAGAGAGCTAGCTGAGTGACCCATCTGCGCAAACCTCAGATCGGCGAAGGAGTTGGCAATCGCCTGGAATCGAGTCACATCACGGAACTCGTGTTCCCTGGAAGTCTCAATATAAAAGGACTGCAGATCTGATAAGTGCTGATGAATACCCTCAAATGTCATAGGGTAAGAATGAGGAGGAACAGGTGATGTGGAAGTAGGTGCAGGAGGAGCAGGTGCAGTAGGTGGAGGAACAGTGGCAATACTGTGACGAGAGAGTTTGAGGAACTTGGGCTCGGGGTCGACAACACAAGTAGATAGGTCAATATCAAATCTCTGAAAGATGCGAGGAATAAGCATCGCATAAGATAGGTTGCGGTCTCTCCCGCGACATCTACCCATCATCTGGATGATAGTCTTAGGGGCAGAAAGAGGAATCCCCTTAAGAATATGATAAAGAGCAGAAAGCTTAAGTGCAGTGACATCATCTTTGGAAGTGGATTTTGGAAGTAAAGTGGAATAGATAATGCGATGTAATTCGTAGTTAAACAAGTTCAAGTTAGTAGCCTTGAACTTTCTACGACGAGCGCGTGCGGGCGCATAAAGCTCATTCTTGAAACTAACGAGTGTCGTGCCATCGGAGAAATCAAAATCAGTGATATCATCGAGCGGGGCACCTTCGTTTGGGATACCAATGATTTCCGCTAACGTTTCATCAGTGAATTCGATATCGATTCCTCCGACACGTGTCCTCGCGGTAAAAGTGTCTAACACGAAATTACAATAGAATAATCTAATGGCATTAGTGGCAATGAGGAATTGTAAGGTAACAGAGTATTATAACCCTAATGCCTCAAAATAAGGGCGATGATCCGGAAAGACAGTCCATTTAATCGGCGATCTGGTGCAAATAGTATGCATGATGAAATCGGCGTACCACAATAAAGCTTGATCGGAAGTTTTAAAGTAAAACTCGTCCGACGCACCGTCGTCCGATTGGACCGGAGAAAAGAGGCAATCCATATGCGGATCTGAAGACGATGCCTCTTCACTGGCATTAGTCTTCTTCCTCTTGAAGGGATTGAACTTACGCATTCTTTTCCAAAATTTCTAGAAACCCTAAGTATTGAAAAGTGGAGGAGAGAATGAATTATACCTTCCAAGAATTGGATATGCTGTAGAGGACGAAGTTCTCCACACGAATCCAAAGTTTGGACGAGAATCTCCACACGGATTGGAAGAACAAGGATGGAGAAAAACTAGGGTTTGGAGGCGCAGCAGCTGCTGTTTGATGTAGTTTGGAAGAATGAAGAAGATGGGGACCTCGGGTTCTGGCTGGTACATATAAATACCCAGCCGAACTCTGGCCGAACTCGGACCGAATTCGCCAAGGGTTGCCTGGCTATATATATATATCAAAAATAATAGAAATGGGGCCACATCTTTTTAATTAATTCGTTTCAAATATTTAATTCAAAGTTTAGTAATTTTAAATCTCAAAGTAATATAATTAATATTATTTTATAAATTAATATTCTTTACTCAGCATCTGTTTCAGATTAGCTGTAGGAGTACTGTCCCAGCTAACGGAGGTTCACCAGAGAACTCTTAAATACCGCTTCGCTTCGACCGTAGTCGTGGTGACAGACAGACTCTTTTTAGGCTTGTCTCGAAAATAGTTATCGAGTATCGAATAAATAATTAATAAAACAAAATTAATTAATATTATTGATATCTAAAATTTTTAATTCTCGACGTAAATAATTGAAACGATCTTCCGCTAGAGGTTTTGTGAGTATGTCAGCTAATTGATTCTGTGTGTCTATGTATACAAGGTCTCCATTTTGTTGATGATCTCTAAGAAAGTGATGTCTGATCTCGATATGTTTTAGGGGGTGAGCATTATTCGGTTTTGAACCGAAAACTGAACCGAACCGAACCGAATAACAGTTCGATTTAAAAAAAATTGGTTCGGTTTCGGTTTTGAAAATACTAAATTTTCTTATTCGGTTTCGGTTTTGGGTTTCGGTTTCGGTCCAAAACCGAAAACCGAATAAGAAAATTTAGTTTATATATATATATATATATATATATATATATATATATATATATATATATACTATAGGTATATATATATATATATAGGTATATACTATAGGTATATAATAAATATATCTAGGTATATTTAGTTATTATATATATTAAAAAAAAAAATAAACCCAAAAACCGAATAAACCGAAAATCGAACCGATTTAATTCGGTTCGGTTATTGACCAATTCAGTTCGGTTTCGGTTTTGCTTATTCGGTTTCGGTCCAATTCGGTTTTCGGTTATTCAGTTTGGTTGGAACCGAATAAACCGAATACTCACCCCTAATATGTTTAGTACGAGAGTGACATACTGGATTCTTAGTTAAATTAATAGAACTAGTGTTGTCACAGAAAATGGGTATGTGTGTAAAATGCAATTCATAGTCTTCTAAAGTTTATTTCATCCACAAAATTTGTGCACAATAACGTCCTGCGGCGATATACTCAGCCTCGGTTGTTGATAATGCAACATAATTTTGCGTTTTATTAAACCAAGAGACTAAAACTTTTCCTAGGAAATGACATGTACCGCTAGTGCTTTTTCTATCTACTTTACATCCGGCAAAATCAGCATCAGAATAACCGGTTAGGTCAAATGATGTGGTTTTGGAATACCATAAGCCGACAGAAGAAGTGCCTTTAAGGTATCGGAAGATACGCTTAACTGCGCACAGATGTGATTCCTTAGGATTAGCTTGAAAGCGTGCACATAAACAAACACTAAACATAATGTCTGGTCGACTAGCAGTTAAATACAGTAAGCTGCCGATCATACCTCGATACTTACGTATGTCGACAGGTTTGCCTTGTTCATCAATATCAAGCTTGGTTGAAGTCGCCATTGGAGTGCTAAGTGGCTTGACTGCTTCCATGTCGAACTTCTTTAATAGATCCTTTGTGTACTTTGCTTCATTTATGAACGTCCCATTGTTGGTTTGTTTGATTTGCAGTCCGAGAAAGAATTTCAGCTCTCCCATCATGCTCATCTCAAACTCATTCTGCATACACTTTGAAAATTCTTGACAAAGAGATTCATCAGTAGATCCAAAGATAATATCATCTACATAGACTTGAATCAAAAGAATATTATTATTCAAAGATTTTATAAATAAGGTAGTGTCAACCTTTTTCTTTGAAAAACCGTTATCAAGTAGAAAATAGCTTAGACGATCGTACCAAGCACGAGGGACTTGTTTCAAACCGTATAAGGCTTTCTACAACTTGAAAATATATTCAGAAAATTTAAAATCAGTAAAACCGGGTGGTTGAGCTACATAAACCTCTTCTTTTATAAAACCATTTAAAAATGTGCTTTTGACATCCATTTAAAATAACTTAAAATTATAAAAATATGCAAATGCACATAACATGCGAATGGATTCTAATCTCGCAACTGGGGCATAAGTCTCATCGTAGTCGATACCTTCTTCTTGATTGTATCCTTGAGCTACGAGTCGAGCCTTATTACGAGTCACTAAACCATTCTCGTTCAGTTTATTTCGGAATACCCATCGGATGCCAATGACCGGATGATCAACGGGCTTGGGAACAAGTTCCCAAACTTGATTCCGTTCGAATTGGTTTAATTCCTCTTGTATAGCATCTAACCAAAAGTTTCACTATATGCTTCATCAATAGTTTTGGGTTCAAACTGCAAGACAAAAGCAACACAAGAAGCTATATCTTTATTAGAGGAACGAGTACTTACACCCTTGGTAATCTCATAAATTACCAAGTCCTTTGGATGATTAGCCAAGAATCTCATCTCTTTTGGTGTAGTCTCAAGATTACTAGTTCCGGCTTCTTTGCTTGGAGGTTCATCTGATGCCTGATGTGATGGTTCTGCATCTTTGTGTAACGGTTTTGCAGTAGCTGTACTTGGTGCGATTATGTCTTTATTGTCATCATCGTCTAAGTGTTGATTTAGCTCATCAAACTTGACGTTGATAGATTCTTCAATGATCATGGTTCTTTTGTTGAAGACTCTATATCCTTTGCTCTTTGCTGCATAACCTAAAAATATACCTTCATCGGCCTTTTCATCAAATTTACTCAAATTATCTTTAGTATTAAGAATAAAACATTTACAACCAAAGATTTTGAAATAAGAAACATTTGGTGTTCAATCAAACCATAATTCATAGGGAGTCTTCTTCGATATAGGTCGAATTAGAACCCTATTGAGAATATAGCATGCTGTATTTACAGCTTCAGCCCATAAATATCTAGGTAGACTAAACTGATTTTACATTAATCTAGCCATTTCAGATAGAGTTCTGTTCTTACGTTCTATAACTCCATTTTGTTGCAGAGTCCTAGGGCAAAAAAATTCATACAAATAACCGTGTGTGTCACAAAATTGCTTGAGTTCTGTATTCTCAAATTCGTCGCCATGGTCACTACGAATACGAGTAATCATGAACCCTTTTTTCATTCTGTACTTTCTTGTAAAAGGTGACGAATTCTGACAATGCATCATTCTTGCGTGCAAGAAAATAAATCCATGTATATCTAGAGAAGTCATCTATAATGACAAATGCATATAACTTACCACCTAGACTGGCAATTCTATTTGGTCCAAATAAGTCCATATACAACAGTTGTAAAGATCTAGTGGTACTTACAGCGTTCTTGGATTTGAATGCGGATTTGGTAGCTTTGTTCTTTTCACATTCACTACATACCGTATCCTTCTTGAAAGAAATGTCCGGTAAGCCGCGTACCAACTTCTTTGTAGATAATCTTGAAATTGTATCCATGTTTGCATGACCGAGTCTCATATGCCATAGTTGGCTCTCAACGCTTTTGGCCATCAAACATCTACCTGCTGTGTTAGCATCTTCCAACAAATAGAATACATATATATTGTCTTTCCTAATACCTTCAAATATAGTACTACCAATTGAACTATCAATTATAGTACATTTATCTTTTACGAAGTTAATACCATAACCGTGATCAGCTAAATGGCTTATGCTGAGCAGATTATGTTTTAACTCAGTAACTAGACAAACATCTTTAATCACTGGATAGGGAGCCTTACCAATGTCACCGATACATATTATGTACCCTCTTAAATTATTACCAAAGAAGACGTATCCTTCTTTATTCCTCTTCGACAGTGTTGCAAATAATAAAGCGTCACCGGTCATGTGCCGTGAGCAACCGCTGTCGAGGATCCATTTGCTCCTAGCATGTGAAGGGCGTCCCACCTACAAAATAATTTGCAGATAAAACTCTTGGTACCCATTTCTTGTAGGGTCCTGACTGGTTAGTTTTCAGCATTCATGCATAAACATTTAAATCTACTAACCTTCTGATTCTACATGTAGAAGATATATGACCAATGAGGCCACAATAATGACATTTAGCATGTTGAGTGTTGAAAGTAGTGTAAGGTGCATGATTGGTAGGTTTTGGTTTTCTAGTATAGAAGAAAGCATGCCTATTAATCTTATTGGGCATAGTCTTGGTATGGTTTGGTCTGACAGTGTTGGGCGTGTTCCGATGATTCGATAATTGACACGTGTTAGAATAGGAAGCATCAACTTCAGGCCGTTTTCCTAAAATAATTTCCAACTTTTTGGAAGTGTCATATAATCTAGTATAGTCAGATGTGAGTGATTTTAATCTGACCTATGCACACTGGAGACTCTTTCTCTCCTTAGATAGGTCTTTCTTTAACTGGATAATAGTTTAGTCTTTTTCTTCGGATAGCTTAACAGTCTCGTGTAACAACAATTTAATAGAAGAAAGCTCACCAGACTTATTTGAAGAGTCATTATCTCTAACATGATCTAGTAGGTCGGTAAGTCTTCCTATTTTACCTTTGTACTCTTTGAGTACCTTCTTAGAGGTTTTATATTTGCTACACAGTTTCCTGTAATCATCTAACAGTTCATTGAAAGCCTCTCCTAGTTGCTTAAAGGTAAAATCATCATACGGATCAAATAGAGGATTAGTAATTACCTGATCACAAGTCATCAAGCATACATTTGCAGCGTCATCTGATTGTTCATCTTCTGAGTCGCTGGCTTCACTTTCATGCCATATGCTTGTGTTGGCATACTTTCTTGATGTAGATTTCTTCAGGTAGCCTTTGTCATATTTGCTGCTTTTCTTTGATGATGATGCTGAGGGACAATCTTTCTTCATGTGTCCTTTCTTCTTGCATCCGTAGCAAATAGGATCTTCCTCATTATTGTTGTTGTTGTCTTTGCTGTCCTTTGTTCTCCTGTTAAATCTTATGAACTTCTTGAATTTTTTTACCAGAAGAGCTTGATCTTCAGAGTCGGAATCGCTGTCGTCAGAATCATCTTCAATGGTTCTTCTATGTTGAGCCTTGAGAGCGATTGTCTTCTCTGATTTCTCCTTTGGTGTAGCATCTTCAAAGTCTTGAAGTTCTAACTCGTGAGTGAGTAGCGTACCCATGAGTGTTTCTAGAGATATTGTTGAGAGGTCGTTCCCTTCAATGATTGTTGTAGCCTTTGGGATCCAGTTCTTTGTAAGGGCTCGTAGAAGTTTGCGAATCTTCTCATGGTTACTGTAATCCTTGCCTAGTGAAGACAAAGGATTTACAATATCCAAGAATCTTGTAAACATCTGAGTGACTGATTCACTTGGCTTCATTTTGAACGTCTCGTACTCCTGAGTAAGTCTGCTGATTTTTGACTCCTTGAGTTGTGTTGTTCCTTCGTGGGTTACTTCGAGAAGTTTCTACACTTCGTTTGAAGTTGTGCAAGTAGACACCCTGTTGAATTCAATTCTGTCTAAAGTATAAAATAAAGCGTTAATAGCACGTGCGTCAAGACTGGCCTTTTTCTTTTCTTCCTCTGTATATTTGTCATGGGATTTTTAAACTAAAACACCATCAACATTAATACGAGGTGGCTTTTTATAGCCATCAATAACTATAGACCATAAGTCAAAATCAAGAGATTTCAGAAAGAAACTCATACGTGTTTTCCAATAAGTGTAGTTTGTGCCGTCAAACAGTGGAGGTCTGTTTGTGGCTTGGCCTTCACTTGTGAATTTCACAGTTGCCATGTGTAATGCTGTGATCTATATAAAAAATTGAATATAACTGTAATTTTACCTTGCTTTATCTGTATAACCCGTTATGATACCTCTAGATGGAGAGCCTGCTCTGATACCAATTGTAGGAACAAAATCGTAAAGCAGAATACTCTAGAGGAGGGTGAATAGAGTAGGCAGCGGAATATTGCTAATTAAAAATCTTGTTAGCAGTTAGATCACAGATATAAAAATAATCATAAAATAAATGACAGAAATTAAAAGTGATCAGAAGGCAAACGCAAACACCGAGATTTATACTGGTTTCCCTCTTGTGAGGACTAGTCCAGTCGGAAGAATTCTAGCTTCCAGTTGAATCCACTATTGGAAAATCCCACAAGTTTTTATACGAAGTCCTTGCAACTTCTACAGACGCGAGCTTTGATACGAAGAACTCGACCAACTTCAATTGTGAAGAGTTGTATCTTCTATCAAGCCTCTGATTACAATCGCTCTGAAACTTCTAGACCGTACCGTACTGGCAAATCGACTAGAGGATTGTAACTGGCTTGGGATTTAAAAATGAAAACTTTTTGAAAACTCTTTGGAAGAATGTAAGCTCAGGAAGAGAAGAGATTGAAAGTGAATTGGTGATTTGAAAGATCGAAATACTTCTCTATTTATAGTTTTTCCAAAGACAGAACTCTGACAAAATTCGGGCAGAATTCGGAAAGAACTCTTTGTAACAAACCGCAACTGAAGGATGACCAAGTTCAAAATCCAACGTTCACTAACGTTCCAATTGGCCGAACTCTGGCCGAACTCGGACCGAGTTCTGCTAGGGTTCTGCCAGTTCATTTTTGAGAAAAATTAATTTTGGCTTTTTGAAAAGTCCTTCAGAAGCTTTTTGTAAAAATGATGTTTTCAAAAACATAGGTCATTTTTAAAGAGATAGGTCAGTTTTGAAAAACGATTCCGGACAGCCTATTTGCTAGTACGACTTGGTGTACAATGTATTCCTAGACTCAATAAAATAAAAAATTACATTGCTTAACAGGAAGTACATTTGGAGTGGCAAACGGCTTCAGTCTTGAACATCGTTGATATCCATCGTTGAGCATTGTCCAAAACGTCGTAGGTAAACATCTGAATTGACTTACATTTATATCGAGACAGAGTTTGATCAATTACTAAAATCAGGTTTGACCATGACCAATGGGCCAACAGCAACTTGGCCGCATGAGCCTTGGCCGCATGAGTCTTGGCCGCATGACCCTCAGCCGTATGCGTCCTTGTGTCTTGGTCCTCATTCCTGATTTGACTACCTATGCGAGTGCTGGATAAACCTATGTGTGTACTAAGGTACAATCTATGTGAGCACTGAGGTGCTATCCTATGTGCTAAGTGTTCCTACGTGTATCTGCTAGTACACCCAAGAGTCCAGCATTTACATAGCGAATGGTCGATAGCAATGACGTGGTATGTGTTGTGTGTTGCATTACACCAAGAAGGGTACATTACGTATGACTCCATGAGCCAGTACGGATCCCTTCTTGGGGTACTCGTACATTGTACAACATCTAGGGGAGTGAGCATGTGACCACGACATGTGAACTCCGAGGATAACCTAGGGATTAACTAGGCAACTAACTTGGTAGATGCATTGGGTGGGAAGAATCCTGAGATCGTGCCATACTAGTCGCCTCAGGTCCAGTCCTGATGTGTCGGGTTGGTTGCCACGGATATGGTTTCATTCGCCTTTAGCAGATGACTATATCCGATTTCTACGAGCTATGTGTTATATGTTTTAGCGCGGTAGCCCTCCGGAGGACCGGTGCATAATCAATGTGCTATATGTCTAATGGTTTGGCTAGCCCTGCTGGGTTGACACGATCTGAGGATTCCTTTTATCAGTATCGCGGGAATAACTCCGCCAAATATAGAAAGCCGCAGAAATGAATGGCCGCTTGAAAAATGACTTGACTGTGCCTTGTACCTTCCGTTAGTAGCCGAGGGACATGGGCTGTCATGGTGCGTGGTCCAACCCATGTCCTTGTTTGGTTGTTGGGTTGGTCTATCGTACTATGTGTCACGACCTGCTACCTAAATTATTGGGCCATGCCAAGTCATGTCCAGCCTACGCTTGAGATAAAGCGTAGTAAGCTGTTCTAAAAAAATAAACAATACAAGATCAAAGTGTGTTAACAGTTCCATTTGTCATATTGAGGTAAATCATCACAAACATAAAATCATCTAGCATACGAATATGTTCCAAATACATAGTCAAAATATAAAACTGGATACAGGTCCAGTAACAAAAATACATAGTCTAGACAGCCCTGCTCTCTATGTCTAGAGCGGCTAAGATAACAAACTAGACGAGTTTTCCCGTAGGTACATCCTCGTAGGGTAAAGCCCGATCCTCGATGGTGACCCCATAATAGGAATCACATAGCAACTCCTCCTCGGTAAATATACCTACAACATTATCCTATCAGGAAGGGAGCAAGTACTGATTCTACAACTAAATATACGAAGCATGAACAGATGTATAATAAACAGGAATCATGGCATAACACAATCTATCATGTCAAGGATACATATGTCATGGCGATAGATGTATATGTAGTATTTAAAACTGGAGCAGGTACGTGATCGTCAATAGGTGTAAAATATATTGTGGCACAAGTATATAAAATATACTTTCGTATAAGTAAGCAAGCGATAGATGTACATACGCACAAATACAGCTGGTACGCCTACGACAAGGTATACATATAAAATGTCAACCTTGCTTGGTACATACGTACGGAAGAAGGGGGCATGATCACGTACTCAGCTATCAGTTTTTCCGTAACCCAAGTCATAACATGTGAGTAATACTAAGAGCAGTATAAAGCATGGTAGGTACTGAGAACCGTATAAAGCATGTGAAGATAAGACTTGCAGCTCAAGGAACAGTATTTTAATATGGTTTATTCATAATCTATTATCACATGCAGTAAATAAAGTTGTAGGGGTACTTGCCTTTTGCAAAGCAAGGGTATGTATATGAATCTATAGATGTCCGATGTCCCGTCACTATAAAAAAGGGATATACAAACTTAGTTTTTATACTAAGCTAAATACTAGGACACTAGTGGTGTGACACGACTTTCTGACTAGACACCTAGCCAAGTGATGACTTTAGCATAGGAGACCAATGTGGGGTGGCACAATACCTAAACCAACTTTCTAGGGTCTCTATACTAAGGTAGGGTAAGGTCCCAACACTAAAATATCCCAAAATCACACATAACTTCACAAGTCATAATTATTTAATTAATAAATCAGACTGTATACTATGTTCCAACAATTATTAAGATAGACAAAAAGCTCAAATATACATAAAATAAAGTACCAAAATGATCCTTATTAATTATAGAAATTTATACTAATTTTTCTGGAATTTATAAACCGCTGTAGCTATTTATTAAAAATCAGTAAACATAAGTACTTTGAAAATGAGTTCTGTTTTCCTATTTTTATAAAATGGTAAATATACCAATTAAATCCTGAAAAAAATTATATTAAATTATCTAAAATAACATAGTATTTAAATACAATTTTTTCCAGATTTTACAGCATTTATATACTGTCTAAAAATTCAAAAATAGCAAGGCACAGTTTCTGAAAATAAATAAATAATTATTTAATTTATTTGTCCACGTATACGAAATTGAACCAAAATCCATATACGGGACCCAAAGCCATGAATCAAGTCCGATATGACTCGTACAAGTCTTGAATGTATTTAGACTCATTTAAGTCCACAGAACCCATGCTAGGTCTGGACTTAAATGGCCTTAATTAATAGAATACATAAAAAAAATATGAATTTAAATATATAGACATAAGTATTTTAAAAATATTATAATAATATTTTAATGTAGTAAAATATCCTTAGCCATAATAAAATAACATGTAAATTTACATATATTAAAATATAGCATAAAATTATATATACATAGAAGTGTATATATATATATATATATATATATATATATATATATATATATATATATTTTTTTTTTTTTTTTTAGAAGTGTATATATATATATATATATATATATATATATATATATATATATATATATATATATATATATATATAGAGCATAAGAATATGTATATATATATATATATACATAATAATAAAACATATCTACACACACACACATATATATATACATAATAATAAAACATATATACACACACACACACATATATATATATATATATATATATATATATATATATATATATATATATATATATTATATATATATATAATATATATATTATGTAAGAATATGTATATATTATTACATATATATATATATATATATATATATATATATATATATATATATAGCCCAATAGGCTAATAGGCCAAACCCGACCCAATATGAACAGTAACCCGAACCCAAACCCATTAGCAAATGGGTTTAAACCCAATAAACTAATTTAAACCCGTTAACCCATTTTTAATACTCGTGTCCGGACATTTAGGGACACGAGCGGTCGAAACAGACACCGTGTCTCGTATCCGAAGCCAGAACGACACGTACGACACGAATCTCACGTGTCCATGCACACCACTGGACTCCTCGACACTGGGAGACCTCACACACGTGTACACGAGACACGACACGAACCATAGGAAGAATGACACGTACGTGTCCGATGAGGGTGTGCTGTCGGGGCTGCCACACGGCGGAGGAGGCGTCGGGGTGGCCGGAGAAAAAGGGCCGAGTTCGCCTTATTGAGACGAATCGATTGGTGGTGGTCGAAGGTGACAATAACGGCCAGAACGTCGGCTAGACTAGATCTAGGGTTCCGACGAGGGTGTTGGGGAAGAACGGCTAGGGCGGTGGCTAGGGTGGTCGGAAAGTGGAATAGGGTTAGGGTTTTGGTCGAGGGGGTCTTTATAGGCTGGGAATGGAGATTTGTTTAGGGTTTTGATCACGAAATTAGGGATTAGGGTTAGGGTTACGGTGAGTCGGTCGGGGAAGGCGACAATGCCGAAGGCGGTGGTCAGTAGAATTTTGCAGAAAATGCCCCCCCCCCCCCCCGTTTCATTAATTACATAAAACCCCCACCGCCCTAGGTAAATGCAAATTCTAGATTTACAACTAGCCCCCCTGCTGTGTTCTGTGCAAAAATCAAATTTGCACAGACAAAATGAATATTGTAAATTGACTTAAAAACAATTTAATAAATTACAAACTATTATAAAAATAATTTAAATAATTGCAAAATGATATTTTAAGTTTTAAAAACCATTTAAAAATTATTTTAAATTCTAGAAAATTCCTAATAATTATAATAAATTATTTTAAGGCTAAATTAATCATTTGTAGTTTTAAAAATCCTAATTTAAATAATAACTAAATTCAGGGGCTCACACTATGACAGGCTGACCGAGATTACTACCGGAAGCCTTTATTATTACTAGTATGATTATTTTATGCTTGGGTTTTATCTCACTATTTTGTGCTCCCTTGTGGTACTCGCTATTCGGGACTGACTCCGCTGGTTTTGTTTGGCCAGATCTCGTAGCAGCGCCTGATGATCCAAACTTCTTTCCTGACGTCAATGGTGCATACTAGGAGCATGGCTGGCGGGGGACTCGAGTGGGTTTCTTCTCCACCACTCTAATTTTCATCCCTTATGTTCTGGCGTTTGGCCACCGGCACCTGTTTAGCCGGTTAATCTGGATATTTTGTCTTTGCATAATTGTAATTAAATCAGACTGCAGCTGAATACGATTATGTACCTATGACTCTCTGGCTAGCTAACTTATAAAGCTAGATCCCCATGATCATTAATTGATATTTTCTTGCTTTGAATGATTGAGACATAGATGCTCTGTGAGACCATAGGAGACTTGATTGTAGCACGCACCCCCTTGTCTCTTGACAGCCACGATCGCCATATGACGTTTGCATACCTCATATGGAGTAGCTGGCCTAGTCCGTCTCCGTATTCCGGTACTGGGACGTGACAACATGTTTCTATGTACCATCCATATGCTTCACATGCTTTAAACTGCTCTTAGTATCTTTCCACATGATTATAACTTGGGGATGGAAAAACTGCTAGTTGAGTACGTGATCAGACTATAACTTAGTACATGTATCGAGCTTGGTGGCACCTAGTGCAACCTTGTCGTAGGCCTTTATCTCGTATATTTGTACGTATGTACATTTATACTTGTAGACTTGTACGTACGTACATTTTATTCATGTAGACTTGTATATCAGTACATTTTACACCCATTGACCGATCACGTACCTTCTAGAGTTTCAAACACTATATATACATATGTCACCATGACAAATATATTTTTTTCATATGATAGACTATGATATGACATGTTTCTTATTTAGCACGTCTCTTTCATTCCATGCTCAGTATGTATAGTTTGTAAAACCAATACTTGCTCCCTTCCTGACAGGAAACATTGCAGGCATACTTTCTGAGAAAGAAATGCTCTGTGACTCTTACTATGGACCTGCTGCAGAGGACCAAGTCATTGCCCCCGAGGAAGTCCCCGCAGGGAACCTCGTTTAGTTGCCTTGATCTTAGTTCTCCTTTGGTATTTAGTGTGTTAAGAACAGTTTGGACTCCACCTTTGTCACTGGACTTTGTCTCCAGTTTTATATACTTTGGAAATGTAATAACTAAATCTGAACTTATTTACTTTCGCTTATAGATGTTGCGTTGTGATGAACATTAAAATGAGATATTAGAACTGTTAGTATCTTAGATCCTTTACTGTCTTTTCTTAATACAGCTTACTACGCTATAACTCAAGCGTAGGCTAGGCATGGCTCGGCCCGGCCCAACAATTTGGGTAACGGATCGTGACACTAATGTCAACATGGATATCTTTCATCTCAATGGTGCAAGTGATTTTCGGACATGAGGCCATTATGGTATCTAACCTTTATTCGCCCTTATGGCACATGTTAACACATTCATAAATGTACATTTTACATGTGTACTCTCACAAACACATCTATCAATACACATTTTACATTTATTAATACACATTTTAACTAAAAAGATGTATTGATAAATTTGTTGATGAAAATATCCTTGTAAAATGTACTTTTATCAACATATTAACATGTTTTCTTATGGCACATGTTAACATAACATTTTGTGCACACTGTATTTGTATGCCTTTTGGGCCGACTGCTCCCCAACTTTCACCATGGAAGAAATAATACGCTTTCGTTGCTCGATCCACTAATCTTTTGCCATCTAGCTATTATGTCTCTTTCCGTTGACAAAAATATTCCATATAACAAAAATATCCAAGTGCAATAAGTTTTCCTCTTGGTTTTCCTTCCCATTTTCCTAGTAATGGATTGAGTACCGAGAGTTTGGTAGAACGAAATAAATGTAACGGTGGAAATGAGCATTCTTTACGTTTGGTAAGAAAATTAGATTGCAGAATTCTCTTAAACATTTGACAAGAAAATGCGCAAGCACAAATTAATGTAACGTTAGAATATCGAAGCTTTCATGACAAATGAAAATTTCCTTCGTTTCTCAAGTTTGCTTGGGTTTCCAATGACTGGCCATCCTTTTCTGATCCCTGTTTATTTTATGGACATGATTAATCTGAAAATTAACAATTCTATAGGAACTCTGAATTCATATTTTTCCAAACTCATCTATTACAAGTCAGAGCATTCACGATGGATACACTCTAAACACGTACTCCAAATTATGAAAAGTTATATAAATTATTATTTTTTGGAGTATCTCCTTCATATTAGCACACAATGGTATACTCCAAATAAATATTCCAAATTAACATCCTTCCTTTTTTATCTTTCTCTTTGCTTCCTTCCATGTTTGGTAAAAAAAATTCTTTCGCTTTTTTTTCTTTATTTTCTTCCTTGTTTGGTGGCCCAAAAATTAATGTAGCGGAGCTATGACACACTCCAAATCTGGAGTGTCTCCACAGTAGATACACTCCAAACACATACTTCAAATTATTAATAATTGTGTAAATTATTATTTTTGGAGTGTATTTTTATAGTGGCACACAATGGTACACTCCAAACAAATATTCCAAAATTAAATGCTTCACCTTTTTCTCTTTATTTTTCTTTCCTGTTTGGTAATATTTTTTCTCCCTATTTTTTTCTTTTTCTATGTTTGGTAAGAACGATTAATTTAGCGGACCCAAAAATTAATGTAGCGGAGCTATAACATGCTCCAATTTGGAGTGTCCTTTAGCTTTCTAGCAATTTTCAAGTATGGACAAGTACCTAATGCAGCCTTCAAGTACTACAAATTTAGAGCATCCACGGTGGAAGAGATTTCAAGTGCTACATTTTGACTTTAGTTAATTTTGTAGCACTTGAAGGCTGCAGTGCACTGTGCATACTTAAAATTGCTAGAAAGCTAAGAGACACTCCAGATTTGGAGCGTGTCTTAACTCCGCTACATTATTAGGCCGCCTACCAAATTAATCATCCTTACCAAACTGGAAAGAAAAATAAAGGAAAAAAGAGGAGGAAAAAAAATCTTACCAACATGGAAGAAAAATAAAAGAAAAAGAGGAAGGATATAAATTTGGAGTATTTGATTGGAGTGTACCATTGTGTGCCAATATCAATGAGACACTCAAAAGTAATAATTTACACAATTTTTAATAACTTGGAGTGTGTGTTTTGGAGTGTATCCACTGCGGATGCTCTTAACTTTCTAGCATTTTCAAGTATGGACAAATGCCCACTGCAGCCTTTAAGTACTACAAAATTCAACTAAAGTCAAAATGTAGCACTTGAAATCTCTCCCACTGTGGATGTTCTCATTCGATTACATACATCTCATCCCGTTATTGTAAGTTCCTAAAAAGTTAAGGACCTAAATAGAAAAAATCGTCCACATGTCGTAACCATATTATAAGTTCCTATTTGAGTTTCTGTAGTTGAACTGTTAAATTAATATATCCCAGGTAAGGAATATTTTAGCAAATGTCTCCGTTTATAAAACTAACATATACTCTCAATTTTTAAAAAAAACTAATAAATGTCCAATTTCCTTGTAAATCAGTCAAAATTTGGATTAAATAGTGGGGTATATCTTAAAATGTTATTTGTTCCATACAAAAGAATGGAAACATATGCTAGTTTTTTTTAAAAAAAAATGGAGGTATATGTTTGTTTCAATATTTTGAATGAAAACATTTGTTAAAATATCTCTTAAATTAAAAGGATAAACGCTGTCCTTTTAATATGAATTTTCTGATGAAGGGTTGGACATGGTCGATCTTTAGATGAGGTCATTGCACACTTACATAATTATTAGGATAAATCCATTTCATCTATAAAAAGAGACTAATAAAAGAATCTCTATGATAATAACAATAATTCTAGAGGAACTCATGAGTTCTTAATTTTAAAGACTTAGCCATTAATAACCGTTGGATTACATGCACCCCAGTTCTTGATTTTATCAAGGTCAAGAGCCTAAATATAAAAATAAACCACGTGTCATAACCGCATTATAAGTTTCTATTTGAGTTATGTTTGAGTTTCTTTAGAGCATCATTAGTAGATGGTACTTTAAATTTTACCTTGAGGCCCAAATTTGAAATAAAGGTAAATTAGAGTGGATTGGCTTTCTCTAGAGAATAGTAGAAAATGTTAAATGAACTTTGGTCCCAAAGGTTGTGGTAAAAAATTAACGTGAAAAAAAAAGTAAATGTAGAATTGGACTTCAAATTGAGACTTACTATTCTACAAAATGATTTTCTACATTATGAATCTAGAAATTCTCAAATCCAACCTATAACCCTGTGGGTGGTTGGGCCTAAAACCTAGACATTGAAACCTTCTCACTCAAATGAGCCCCTACATTGTAAATCTAGAATCTAGAAATTGGGATGGGCCTTACCAATGATGTTTAGGACTGGATAATAGCGAGAAATTAATTAGTGTCCGACACGACACACAAAGATGGAAGATTTGGAGAGTAATAAGAACGCACGGAGGTCAATTGAACGACAAACCATGGTGTTAATGTAATTTTCGGTTGCACCAGAAGAATGTATTGAGAATCATTTAATATAGCCTTTATTTAGAAAGAAAAGTTCACTTTTTATGGGGCCAAGAAGAAAAAATATTATCCCTACTCAAAAACAAAAAGGAGCTGGTGCAACAGTCTATGGCACCTTCACAAAGTTGACTTCATAGTTTGTTGCAATTTACTCTCGGCAAATTGGTATTTGTTTAAGACAATTTTCATATTGACACTACGATCTGCAAATAATATTACACAGATCCGACATTTCATTTTTTTTTCGCAAGGCGTCGAAGAAGGTCCCTTATGTTCTTTATCGCAGTATGAAGACCACCACTTGCAAATACAGAAGCTAATAATACCTGTGGATCTGCACTCTGCAACAAATTATGTACTTGTCATATACTTTATGGTCCCTAATCTGTAGTTAATGCAATGCACTTGCTCTTGAGGCTACAAACTTATTTTCTATATGAACCCCAATCTCATCTCTCAATCTTGAGCAGAACATGGCTTCTTGTGCCCACATCTCAATCTCTGCATTCCCTCACTTGGAACTGGGGCTACATGGTTTCTTAGGAATTATACTTGTAACCCCCATACTAGAATGAGGCGTGGGTTGAAGTAGTGGTAGGGAACCTAAGAGGGACCAATCACCAATGGCAATGGGACCATTAGACTTTCTTTTAACAATTCTTCCTCCATCATTCATTCATTCCTTCATGTAGGCGCTTGGAGTGTTTGTTTGTTTGTTTTGCTAACCCCTCATCCACACCACCACCCCACAATTATCTAAATTTGCCAATCAAGTATCTAGGTATATTCATTTCCTGGAAGAGGCAAAGCTGTGTTCCTTTAATACATACTGCCAACAACTTCACCTCTTTCAACAAATCTTGACAGGTTCTAGATAGTGTGACGACAATAGCATCGCAACCTGGCAGCCATCAAGCCAAGCGCACACACTCTACTACTCTTTGTGCGTATGCATGCACGCGCACTACATGCATGCCAAGTATCTAGTAGAGTCCATGACATATATCGAGTCGCAGTATCTATGTTCTCGCTTTAACTGAACACGATAACTTATGGCTAGAGGCATGAAGGTTACCTGGAGACTTGCTAGAGAACAGAGTCCATACTTGATTATGTGCAAAACTACTCTCAAAATGTCTACAGATGAATGAATCAATAGTTGCGGTGTTAGCTTGGGCACAATCTGCACTGAGAGGACGACAGCTGCTAAGGGTTTCCTCCATATGCTCAGCAGATGGAGCACAACTCCTTTGCAAATTTGGCTTCGCAATTTCCAACCTGCAAGACCAAGCCCTTTTGCCAGTACACTCAGCAGCGACAAGTCTCCTAAACATCAATATTCCTATTGCAGCTAGCATGATCAAAGGGGCAGTGATCGAAGCACAAGAAATATCTGTTCATAATACTGACTAAACAATATTTGTGTCCCAAATACTTTACGCGAATTCAAATTTGACATATTAGATTAGCAAACACAGAAGGCAATATTCAGAAACTCAGTTTTAAGTATTTAAGTAACCGCATATAATATGACAGGCACTCAATTTCCTTACGGATGACAAACAAAAGGGTGATAGACCAGAGACAACGAAGCAACTTTCAATATTAAAAGAAAAATCCTAAATGATCATCACTTTGATGATGTTCTCTTGAAAGCATATCACAACCCTCCAGAATGGACTTCGCATAAAGGAGAATCTAAAAACGTAACATCACATGCAAATTTGACAGCAAGTATGTTTCTTGGACAAACAATTCATAAGCAAAAGCACTATCTTACAATGCATCAGCAACTGAAGAAAAGTTACCATAACTGAAACTAGCTGCAATGAAAACAAATCAAGTAAAATTGAGAAGATTGCAAAAAAATATTGTTCAACTGATACAAGTGTAGTCATTTGAAGAAACCCATATTTGGGATCAAAGTCACACCAACATAGCTATTAATAAATAAAAAATAAAAGGTTACTGTCTTCTCTCTAATAGATATGACACTATGTCTGCACTAGATAAGGTATATGAAGGCTAATGCCTACAGCTGGGAAAATGCAACACAACCTGAGTCTGAAATTGGAGATTAGAAGAAAATTGGGAAAACATTCAAGTATAACAGAACCACCATCGAATGCTACTGATCATCAAAATAATGTACCAGCGGTTCACCTGTTACTTGACAAATGCTCCCATTAATGCATAGTGAATTAAGATTTTGCTCTTTGTCTTCAGTCCTTGCTAATCACATTTTATATTTCTATAAATTCTTCTCACAAACAAAGTCGAGCCCAGATAACCAACAGCACCTGAAAATATACCAAGCGTCACTTGAGCAACTGCAAAGGATAAGATACAGGCACCTTGGAATATCAGAAAGTTCACTTACCACAAAGAATTCCCAAGCCCAAACATAACATCATTGTGTAGCCGAAGTAGAAGCTAGTCTGGAAAAAGCCCGACATCTTGGTCTTCACATAATAGTAATAGATGGAGTAAAGGTATACATAGACAGCTGTCGAAGCGGCAGAGAAGAATGATGTCCACTGCCAGTGATAGTTCTCAGCATTCAGCAAGAATATGTACCCACGATAGTAACACAGATGGTAACAATGATGAGTATCAGGAAAACCAGCAACATGAAGCCATAGACATAGTACACCTGCCATGAAATGCACATTAAAAGCACATAAGTCTCAATATTTAAATGGATTAAGATAACTAAATATTAGATGCCAATTAATTATGTCATCATCATCATCCAAGCCTTCTCTCATCATAATTGGGTTGGCAAAAAGCTCCATATAAGATTTGAAAGTCCTTATAACCGATTGTTGACTTGACGTCAACCCTCTATATTGGTGCCAAATTCCTTGCCAAGGTAGCTGAGCACAGAGGGTCATGCCATGAAACCTAAGTTGCTAGTTTGCATGTAGATAGACCTACCTTTTGGATATACCGTTTAAGTTCATGCAACCAAGGAGAACCCTCCAAGTTCCCCTAAACTATAGAGTCAAGACGGAGCGGTAAGAGGATACAATTTGCTATAGGGAATTGTGTTAATCTCTATTACGCACGCATTAGGCCAAAGAGGAAAGAATGACAATCCCAACCAATGATTATTACGGCAAACATATACTAATTAAAGAAAGCATTAAACCGTCCAATTGACAAGACATATAAATAATCATAAACTGGAAAATATCAAAAAATACACAGGTCACATGAGAAATCAAAAGATCGTGATGATGGCAGTGGTGTTTACCTTGTAATTCCAGACGGATGTGAAGACAAAATACATCTCGATGAAGATGCTACCAAATGGAAGCAACCCTCCCATTATTGAGACAACGGAGGGCGTGAGATACCATTTCTTCTCAGGGATAGGGCGAGGGATTGTCTTTACACGGCATGGATTGTTTGGAGCACCACTCCAGTTCCTGCCGACAACAGTGCCCAGAAGTGCCAGAGGAAAGGAGATAAATGCCCAAATTATGAACACGACCACTATAGTTCCAAAAGGAATAGCTGCTAGTGACCCATAGAATATAGCAATTGTGTTCAATATGAAGCCAATTCCAAAGCACATAAAAGGGAACAGTGATGCCGTGAGAATCATGGACTTTATCCAGCTTTTACCTGAAATATATTGACATACTCAATGAACATATGCAAACAGCATTCTAGTAGGAAAAATATAAATTCATTTCATAGGCAAGGTACTATGAAGTTTTATTAAAAAGAAAGAAAACTAATTCAAGAACTCCCACATGTTGCAACCAACACTGAAAATAGATGGTAGAAGTACATACCACCATTGCGTGAGTAAAGGCCACCACTGACATAGCCCGAAATGAATGAAGTAAGAGCATAGCATACTATGAAAGTTGTGACAATAGCTCCACGCCTGGTTTTATATGAAGATGTTAAGCTAAGTAGCAAAAGCAGGAGACTGAGATACAGCTATTAGATTAGATAGCACATGAATACGAGTATTAAGTTTGATGTAGTTAATAAAGGGAGATTCATGCAAACAGGGAGGATGAATTGTAACCATAAACAGTAATTAACTTGAAGATTGTAAGCTTATTGACAATTTGTCACAGTAGTTAGTATATTCTGACTTGTAATTACCAATTGCAGAAGCATTAGATAAAGCTACATCCTTTCCCCCACTAATATTCATAGCTAAAAGCCTAAAAATACCTTTAAAAAGATCAAAGTACTGAATTGAGGGAGGCAAATGTGAGCCATGCAAAGAAAACAAGATGTCCGAATACAAAAGAAACCAATGCTTTGGTGCAAATCTAAGAAGCATGGACACTCCAAAATTCATGCTGTGTCGGTGTCATGTTGGGCACACGTATCAGGCACGCCACATATACTCTGAAATATATTAGGACAAACCAAAATAGGTGCCAAATCCATGTCGCCGTGTCAACCACTGAAGATGGTATATAAAAAGAACCGTTGTATATAATACGAGGAGATTTCAGAGTAGGGAGCAAACAAACATGCTTGAGCACAGGTGATGAGCTCCAGTCAACAAAGACTTTTTACAGATCAGGAAGCTAAAGTCAACATAACAACAACAGAAACAAAGCCTTTAATCACAAAATTCTGTTCAGTTATTCGAATCTGTCACCTGGAACATTAGCAAAAAACATGTCCTTCTTTATAGACTCGAACCAAGTTCGTTTAGGCCTACCCCTAGTTCTCATAATTCATTTAACTAATACCTTACTGCTCCTAACAGGTAAATCTATTGATCTACATTGCAGATGTCCAAACCACTTGAGACGATTTTCTCTCATCTTATCCGATGCACATATTACCAAAAGACATCATAGTTTTCTGATAATGTTGTCTGTTGTACAAGATTATTGGTTGCGGTAAGCAACTAAAGTAAGTTTTTAACTTTTGAGCTATGATTGCAAAAGATAGTATTTGAACATCAGTCTGTAAAGATTACAAAACTTGTGAGTAAATCATATATGGTTGTGTACCATAGTGAACTTTTATTCTGATGTATTTGCTGCAGTACTTTGATAAGAAAGTACTTAAAATATAAACTTGAAATGACATTCAGCTGATACTAACCGTACCCAATGTTCAGCATCCCAATGATCTCCAACAAAACGTCTAAGGTTGGATTTGGATTGCTTATCATGGCTGTTTCTGCTTTTTTCTTGAAAAGCAGTCCCAAAAGTTGCTTGGGAACAGCAGCTTATATATATATATATGTGTGTGGTGGTGTGTGTGTGTGTGTGTGTGTGTGAAAAGCTAGTTCAATTGGGACAGCTTTTGAAAGCAGGTGGGAGGCTGCTTCCAAAAGCTGCTGCTGCTTAAAGCAGCAGCAATGCAAACCAGCCTAACATACAAGCAGCATGAGCTGTCCACCAGTACTAACAACAGCTGAAAGAAGAACTAAGTTGCAAGTTGGCTGGAAAGAGGGGAAAGAGGGGGGGGGGGGGGGGGGGGGGGGGGGGGGGGGGGTGAGGCAGGAAAGGTATGAAGCGAAGAGACTTTAGCTTGCCAGAACCCAAATTCAACCCATAACAATCCAAATTGTTATTGCAATATTTCTCCAGTATTCACCTTATACCTAATCCCACATAACTGAATCTTTCACTTGGTTTCATCTCTTTCTATCATACTTGTAGACAATCAGTACTAGAAGTCTAGAACTTACGATTTATCCAAGCTAATAATATTTGAAATCTCAACAAGGAAAGAAGTTTCAATGTCCATCTTTATCAAAAAAAAAGAAGAAAAAAAAAGAAACTCTGAAGACCAACTTCAACCAAAAGTTCCCTGAAGATGTTGTTGTAAAAAGAATTGGGTGTATAATATGTAACAATATACGAGGACCTTCCAAGGTAGGGAGCAAACAAGCATAATCACGAACCGCTGTCAGCTCCAATCAACCAAACTTCTTATAAATCAGGAATCCAAATAAACATAACACTAACAGCAATAAAACTTTAATAACATAATTTTGGGGTAAACTATTTGAATCCTTTTGTTCTATTCAGCTTAATTAAGGGCAGTTCCTGGAACAGTATAGAATTATATCCTTCGCTATAGCCTCAATCCGAGTTCGTTTAGGCCTACCCTTACTTCTCAAAGCTCCTTTAACTAATATCTTCCTAACTGGTAAAATATATCGGATTGCATGTCCAAACCACCAGAGATGATTTTCTCTCATCTTACCTGATGCAAAGAGATTACCAAAAGAACATAGTCGCATGATACTGTGGTCTGTTGTACAAGCGAGATTATTGTTTGTTATAAACAAGTAAACATAAGTTTTGACATATGATTTTGTTACTATTTGAACATGCAGGCTATAAAGTTTACAAGAGCTTTAAGTAAATAATATAAGGTTATGTACCATAGTGAAATTTTGTTACGATGCATTTACTTCAGTACTTGGATAAGAAACTACTTAAATATAAACTTGAAATGGCAGTCAGTTGATACTATACATACCCAACGTACAACATCCCAATGATTGCCAACAAAATGACTAAGAGGACAAGCATCGTGAGCTGTGCACCAGTACCAACAACAGCTGAAAGAAGAACTAAGTTGCGAGGAGGCCGGAAAACATCCCCATGGACAAGCTTCCATCCAGATTCTTCACTAACATCTCTTTCCTGAAAATGGAAGCACATATGTTAACATGTTGAAAACTCTAAAAATTATTTTGCATAGTGTACATTTTATGGAATACATAAACTCATGAAAATGTGCTAGTAGTCACCAGTGTCTCCAGATCATCATCTTCCCGAGCATACTTTGCGTAATCATTTCTTAACGTGCGCATCAATATCATAGATACTAGGCCAGTGAGGAAAATAACCATCATGAAAGAATTGAAGATGGAGAACCAATGAATCTGCACAGTTTAAACGTATTATACTATTATAGCATAATCGTACATAATGTTTCCACAACTAGAACAGTGATATCACAAAAGGGAATTTAAATAAAACTGAGGTTATCTCTGCAAATATAAACAAGTTGCGTATTCTCCCCAAACTATCACTCATAAAGAGTAATCAAGTTTCCTACCATAGCATGCAAGGATAGCACACCAAATCAATACTATAGCAAGAGGGATCTTCATTTTACAATTGAAGATAATACTTCCACTGTCCCACAACAAAGAAATTACATAAAAGAAGTTCAATAAAAAGAGAGGTTATCAATCAAGAAATGATGCAAACATCAAGAAGGCACAAGATTATCCTCAACTACCACTCATAAAGAGTAGGCCCAAGTCTCTTGTCACATTGTGCAAAAATAACAATAAATCTCGGCGACCAATTGACTTGCAAGATGAGAAAGCAAAAGATAAATGTGACAGCTTAATGTAGAAATGAAGTACCTGGTGCTCAAGAAAAGGGTAATCCGTAAACATCAAAACGTCGTGCAAATGTCACATTTGTCTGCGTCCATTTGACCGAATATGTCATGTCTAATGTTTTCCCAGCTTCTAAGAGTTTAGGACTTTCTTGAGTGAGATTGACATGAATGATCTACAAGGCCGCATAACAAACACAAGATATTTACTACTTTAAGAAAATTACTTTTCAAGAACCATGTAAGTTCCTTCTACAAACTATATACCTGTTCACCGTTGTATTTCACGAGAATATTCTTGTGGGTAAAAAGATAATGCTTATTTTCATTGTTTTGTCAGTCTCTCCAACAAATCCTGTTTGATTGAGTGTAAGTTTAAAATGAAAATGAGGAACTGATGAAACATACAAAAATGAACGCGAAGAACTTTGAGATACGTACCCATAAAGGCAAGTCATCTGATGCCAGAAAAAAACAAGGCAGGGCATGAACATACAACAAAAACAATATAAACAAATGAACATTAGGCACATGGAATCACGATCCACTGAATGCGAGGGATTGCAGAAATTGACTAAGAACTGAGGCTTACATACCTATGAAGAACTCAAACCAATATGAGCTCTCTATTGCCTCCTTAAACTGCTTCACCTTTGATTCATCAAGTTCAAGTGTACAAATGGAGCCCTTTTCAACATTTTCTGATATAATATATAAAAGAAATAAATGCAATCATTTTATATTGTCTGATCTCTCGTTAATTCATGACTGAAATAAAAGGAAAGAATTGAAAGGGCAATTGCATACTTTGAAATTTTAAGTCAATCTGGCTGTCGATCAGTTCATTACCACCTAAAACTTCCCCAAGCCCACCCCACTTATGTGCAGGACTCTCAGACAGATGGCAGAAAGGGAGGCTGTAATAGTTGTATGTTTCTTGAGGATTATTATATGGGCCAACCTTGTTTACCCAGAGAGTAACAGAGTCTCCAACGTTGTACTGCATACAACAGAAATGATAGGTAAGGGCTTAAATTGAAACATAAATGCACTTTGTCTGAGTTTAAACTTTAAACTAACATAAACAAGGGATCAAATGCTGCCGGTGCTGCAATGAAATCTAAGAGAGAACCCACAGTTAACATTTTAGCAAAAATGGGTACTGTAGAATAAAAGGCTAAATATGTGATGATTAGGAACACATAATTATCCTGGGATGATCCTTATAGCTACTACACAAAGCAAACAAGAATTGATCTTCAAGATAAACAATACATATAGCCCATAGCACAAAAAAAACTGTAGTTACTTGAAATAGCCTCCATTAGTTAAAAAAGGTCACTCCAAGAGGAAATATCTACTCCATAAGGGAAATGCACTAAAAGCTACAGGTTTAGCCTATGCCCTGGAGATAACGACACAGTAATCTTCTAATAGTCTGAAAATAACAACTCACAGGGTGTGTATCCAATAGGGAGCACAAAAATGTGTTAAAAAGATCGAACTCTCTTCGTGATTTCTATTGCCATAGCACAAACGGCCAAGCTTTTGGAAGGCTTCAGGTCCAGGCAGATGGATGGAAGTGCCCACATGTCTTGCTTTCCTTTAGAGATATAGCTCATGCCATGCCTCATACGCCTCTTACTAGGTGTGCTTGAATGTTGAGATACAATGTCCACATAAAATAACAATTTTTTTAATTCTGGATCTAAGCACACAATGAAGCTTGGGGCTTTGCAAAAGCCTTCTATGAGTCTATGTGGTACACATTATAACAGGTATCCATACGCCTCTTACTAGGTGTGCTTGAATGTTGAGATACAATGTCCACATAAAATAACAATTTTTTTTAATTCTGGATCTAAGCACACAATGAAGCTTGGGGCTTTGCAAAAGCCTTCTATGAGTCTATGTGGTACACATTATAACAGGTATCCATAGTTACAGGACTAAGAGGTCATAAGACTCATTACGAATGGATTCAGATAAATAGCTAGACAACTAAATCTAAAAGTCAAGTCCACAGCGTAGGCCATTGTCCCAAGTTGTTGTCATCATCCAAGCCTTCTTCAATCAAAATGTGCTCAGCTATGGAGTATGAAAGCTCCACAAAGGAATTGGCAGAGTTTTATGACCAATTGTCAACCTGACACCAAACCTTATTGTTGATGCCAAATTCCTAGCCAAGTGGCTAATGAGCAATAGAGGACCTTGCAAAAACCTATAAGCTGAGTTGGTGGGTAGGTAAACATATGTGTTTTGTCATGCAGTTTAAGCTTATGCAACCAAGAGGACCTCACCTAGACAAGAAAAGAGTCTAGAGAAAGGTACCGTTTTGGTCAACCATCCAAACCTCCCTGAATGACCCAGAACTTTTAAGTCCAAAATTTTCTCCACACTATGACAATATTCTTACATCCTAACGTAGATCTTACAAGGTGATGGTAATTCTCCAAACATCACCAAGGATATTGTGCTGGATCTAAGGATGGCAATTTAGGCTCGACATGCCAACTTGCCTTCTTAGATGATTTAGGTCTGGCCTAAACAAGTTCGGGTATAAACAGTCCAACCCGTTTAACAAACAAATTGGGTTTGTGTCAAGGGTGGTGACTCGGTTTGACCCGTTTATTAAATTAGTTAGATTTGGACCCAACTGTCTATACAAATCCGGCCTGATCCAATTTCATAAATAGAAAACTTAACACATTCCTCATTTCTTCCCCTCCATAGCACCAGTCCCCATTTTCATCTTCACCTTTACTTCATTTCTTCACCTCCTCTTCCACCTCCACCTCATCTCTCTTCATCTCCACTTCTTTGATCATGTCCAAAAGTTTGCTTTGTTGCCACATCATACTTCCCGATAAGTTTGAGAGAAATCCGGCTGCATAGAAATTCTATTATCCATGAAGAATCAAAGCTACTTCCTCTAAAGGTCCTACAAGCCATCATCAAACACTTGTCTTATGCTATTCAAACCCACATACCCAAATCCCCTTCACTTACTGAATTCCAGCACATCCTGGCAACCTTCCATCCAACAACATCAGGTGGTTCCCTCGCAATAGAGTTGATACACTTGTGTGTCATGTGGAAGAAGCTCATGGATTTGCCTAATCTAGTAAATGAGATGCCAAGGAGGTTTATGACCATGTTGGGTGATTCTTTGAAGAAATAGTGAGTTAACCTCAACCCTAAGTAGCCAGTGCCCCGCATCACGGTGATCGTGCCATAATGCCATCGACGACTGGAGCTCTTGGTGAAGCCTGAGATCCAAAAAACTAATAAAGAAGGTGATTTTCATTTTGCTCTCATCTCAAACTTCGAGCTATAAATTAAAGGTCATGCATTGTCCTTTTTTAATTTATGGGTATCATATTTTATCCTTTTGTGTAAACATATCGGTAATAAAAATTTGTTAAATCTTGTATGAATATTTCTTATGCTCCATAGTCGACCCCATTGTGATGGAAGAAAGATTGGATGATAATATTTATCCTTTTGTAGCTATTGCACTCTATTTAGAACTTTGAACAAGTTTTGTGTAAACAGCTGCAACAATGGCATTCTTCTATCCCTTTGTTGCTGGCTTATACTCTTCTAGTAGAGTTTTGTTTTTCATTTTACAATAAAAGGCCTAGCCCAACCTAGCAGGACCCATGAATCAAACAGGGTTGGGACGGGTTGATCCATTATTTACCGGGTTGGGTTCTGGTCCAAACTAAACGAGTCGAGCTTAAAGTCTTAAACAGGTCGGTTCGGGTCCAGCGTTAATGGGTCGACCCTTATCTGACCCAAACCAGATTGCCACCCCTAGTTGGACCCTATGTACGCTCGCTTTGGTCTAGAATAGCTTTTCTGTATAGTTCAAATTCCTCAAGTTCTGAAGAGGGTTGGCATTAGCGAGACTATGTTGCATGGACATGAATATGACATTGTTGCAAGGGCAAGGATTTGACATGCAAGGATATGACATGATATGTAGAGACACTGGCATGGCATTGGTTAAGCATGTCTTAGCATATTTGGACTGTCAGTGTCATGTCTAATATGTGTACGACACAATGTGATAGAACACTGTATTTGGGAGTAATCGTGATTTTTTAGCGAGACAAAACTGTATTAGTGATAAAGAGATTGAGCATAGACTTGGAAAGAGTGCATCTACTACTGAAGAGTTGTGGAAATTTTCATATGATAGGTACTTTTGTCTGCATGATACAAAACAGAAAAAGAACATGGCTAAATTACAACTTGATACCCTCAACTATCTAAAATGTTCAACTTGATACCCTCAACTTTGATAGGTACTAACTTAATACCCTCAACTATATAATAATTTTATATTGATACCCAAAATTTTAAAAATGACAAAATTATCCCTCCCTCCTCCTCCTCCAGCAGCACCCCCCTCCGACCGCGACCGACTCCCATACCAGCCCCGGCGTTCTCCGGCGAACGCCGCGCCCCCGCCGCCCCGTCCCACGCGCGCCTCGCGAGCACCCCCCGCCGCCGCCCCCGTGCACCCCTTCCCGTGGCCACGTGCCCCCCCCCCCCCCCCCGCGCCTCTGCTGCTTCCCAAGAGCGCGATCTCGCCGCCTCGCGCAACTCCGGGCAGGCCAACGCAGGGTGGGGGGAGGGGAGTTCGCAAGCTGGAGGGAGAGGGGAGGTCGCCGACGGGAGGGAGGGGGGAGGGGGGGTGGGGAAGGTCACCGACGGGAGGGGGGTTGGGTGGAGGGGGGGAAGGTCGCAGGCGGGAGGGGGGGAGGTCGTCGGCTGGAGGCAGGAGGGGGGGGGGAAGGTCGCCGGCGGGAGAGGGGGGGGTGGAGGTCGTCGGCCAGGAGGCCGGAGGCAGGAGAGGGGGTGGGGGGTTGGAGGGGAGGGACAATTTTGTCCAATTTTTTTTCAGGGTATCAAGTTAGTACCTATTAAAGTTGAGGGTATCAAGTTGAAAAACTGAAATAGTTGAGGGTATTAAGTTGTAATTTAGCCAAAGAACATTGTTGAAATTGGCTCAAGAAAGAAAGGAAGTATTCTGATCTAAATATAATACCTGCTTGTTGAGTTGTCTCGCTTTACCTGCATATTATTGCCGGTGGCACTGAGAAGTTTTGTTTAGGAAGGATTAAGGCCAAATGGCAGGATTGGTGTTTATAATCAATTGCTAAAAATGTATGTAAGATGTTTCTACACGGGTTGCAAAGAAACTATCAAAAGGAAACGACTGAGAGAGACAATATAGTTGGATAACTGCTAACTAGGGCCACTGGTCTAGTTCATCCTAGCAACATCAAAGCCTTTTTCTTCCATTCATCTCTATCGAGGGTCATTTCCTCTCTAGTTGACAAAACCGTATCCTTCTTTGCATCCTCAATCCAAGTTCTAGTAGCTCCTTTAACTGGTATCTTATCGTTCCTCCTAATCAATGCATTTATTGGTCTTAGTTGCACATGTCCAGACCACCTGCGGCGATTTAGTTTTCTCATTGCATCCTCAATTGGACCACCTTCAACTTCCTATGAATACACTCATTTTCTAATTCCTATCCTGTAAAAGTACTCCGCTTAGAGATTACTAGATGCAAAATAGGCAACATTGGTGCAACAAAAATCTCGCCCTATTGCAATAGACTATGCTAGATTATCAGCCAGGTGTCCATTGGAGTAAAAATGAACTCTTTTAAAGATACTTTGTTCATGGAGTATGTTTATTGTTTGTACACAATATGGTTTCCCTTCCATCATGTTAAGACATAACTTTTTTTTAATTTATATTTACATTACTCAACATGCCTATCCTGATATAATTTTCAGGTGAGCCCGCTCTCACGACTGAAGATGCATATCCTTGCCTCCATTACAACAACTGAAACCACTACATGTTATGAAACTTAAGTATTCCAAATTTTCTCGTTCCTTCTTCATCAACTCTAATTCTTCATTCCAGAACCATAGTTACCTCGCCGAACAACTACAAAACAACAACATAACAACCGCACTTCTAAAGAAAAAAAAAGTAAGCATTGAGGACATGTTCATCAATAATTTTCTATGTAGCAATCCAGAAAATACGGAAATAACTGCGCCACCATCGTGCCGGACACGTATCGGATACAAAAATCTCGAAAATACACTATGACACGCCGCAACCAATGCCCGTGCAGTGTAGTTTGCGTTCAAACGAAAATTAAGCGAATCAAGTTACAGATTTCTAACGAAGCTGTCCAATAAAGCAAAGATCTAAAGACTTCCCAACGTTATAGCAGCAAATCAAGCAATCTAACTCCCGCTATATTTCAATCCCTAGCTAATCAAGCACGAATTCAAGGAAAAAAAAACAGTTCCAGATCTAATCCAAATGCGGATCTGACGAATAATCTCAACAACAACTCTGGATCTCCACAATTTAGGGTTAGGGTTTGGGATCGAGAGAGAGAGAACCTTGTGATCGGACTCGGAAGCGGAAGCGGAGCCGCCGACGAGGAGGAGGACGACGACGAGGAGGAGGGATCGGACGGCGGGAAGCATGGTGCGGCTGGATCTGGACGGTGGAGACGGATTGGACCTGGTTTCTAAATTCGTGGAGGACTGGGAGGAGGGAGAAGAACGGGATTTGTTTCCTCCCCTGGGGATTTGCAAACCGCAGCGGATTTTAGCAATTAATAAGAAATGGATGTGTTCTAAAAATACTATGGGTTTGAATCATTGGTGTGTTTTTTTCAATTTTTTTGTACTTTACTCCCTTCAAGTTTTTGAATTGTTGTTTTTGTCACATCAACCTTTTTTAGTGGATTCATTTTAAAAAAATGGCCAATATAACACGGTATGTGGTGAAGTAATACATTATTGATATAACACCCTATACAATGATGTAAAAGGCTACCACTATTATTAACAAATTGTAAATTGAGAATTGTATATCATATTAACTTGAGAGCGAAAGCCGTCTTTTGATATACAATTTAACCGAAATTTTCATACATTTTTTTGAGACAATCATTGAAGTTACTACGAGAGGGAGCCTTCTTTAATTTAGGGGTGAGCATTATTCGGTTTTGAACCGAAAATCGAACCGAACCAAACCGAATAAGAGATTCGGTTCGGTTTTAAAAAAAAATCGGTTCGATTTCGGTTTTGAAAATACTAAATTTTTTTATTCGGTTTCGGTTTTGGGTTTCGGGCCAAAACCGAAAACCGAATAAGAAAATTTAGTTTATATATATATATATATATATCTATTATACAAAACACAAAGGTTTTTGAATTCTAGGGCTGACTGTGCCAAGATAAAGAGTGGTTGGGATTTAATCTTGGTGAATCAACGGTTGTGGAATTTTATGGGGAATCCAAAGAGTGGGGTTTGCACTCATAATGGTTGTGGATGAACATTATTGAGAGTGGAGTTTTATGGGGAATGAGCATTATTGAGAGTGAGATTTTATGGAGAATCCAAAGAGTGGGATTTGCACTCATAATGGTTGTGGATGAGCATTATTGAGAGTGGAATTTTATGGGGAATCCAAAGAAAATTCACATCCAGCAGTGGTTGGGATTTAATATTTTGATGGTTTAAAATTGGGGGTCCAAGATTTTGAGGGGGAATACCTTAAATGAACCATGCCCTATGGGCACGGGTTATGACTAGTATATATATATATATATATATATATATATATATATATATATATATATATATACAGGATAAAGTGCATTTAAACCTTCCTTAGATGTTATGAAAACGCAATTAAAGACTCCCTGATTGAAAAATCCAAAAGGTTATAAAAATGTCCAAATCACCCCCCTAATCTAACTTTTCTGTTAACGGGTGTTAAAATGGGGTTGTGTTGACCATTTTACCCCTGGATATAATTGTCCATTATAATTTGTCACTTGATTCTCTACACTTACTAATAAAATCTAAAGTTATTTACTGTAGTAAAACTTTGGACGTTTAAATACTATAGTCAAAAATTTTATATTTCTATAAAAGTTATTATTTAAAATTATTTTGTCATAAATTATTTTTTATTTAACAGATATATAAATATTTTTGGGGAAAACAAAACTGATAAATACAAAAAAAAACAATTCTTAAAAAATAGAAATGATGAAAAACTGGAAAAAAAACCAAAAAAAAACAAAAAAAATACTATTAAAATATGGAAAAAATAAAAAATAGACAAAATATTCCAAAAAACCAAAAAATGAGGATAAATGTTAAACAATGAAAAAAGACAAAAAGAAAAACTATACAAATTTGAAAAAACAAAAATATTTAAGAAATAAAAAAATTACCAAAAAAAATAAAAGTCACTATTAAAAAACTAGAAAGATTATTAAAAAGATGAAAAAAAATATGAAATAAGAACTAAAAAAATGGAAACAAAAAATAAAATATTAAAAAGACAAGATAACTAAACAAAAAGCAAAAAAGAATTTACTCGGACAAAAAGTTGACTGGGACAAAAAAATAACCTCTCGTTCTTAAAAAGATAGAATTCTCATGCTTGACGTCATTTCGAAAATAAATGTTTATAATCTAAATAGTAGGTTTTCATCTTAAATTTTTTCTGGAAAAAAAAAATCTTTTAACAAATGTCCGGTTAGTCCTGAACTATCCAGCCATTTAACTTAGGGTATGTTTGGTAAACCGTATTTGGAACTAGATAACTGTAACTAATATTATATTATTTAATATTTTATAATAATTATAATCTTAATTAATAATTATAATCTCAGTTAATAATTTATTAATTACAATTTTATTATAATATTAATTAATAGTAATTTAATCATAATTATAATTATAGTTAATAATTTATATATTATAATAATTTTAATTAATAATTTAGTAATCATCATTATAATCATCATTATAGTCTTACTTAATAATTTATTAGTCATGACTATTATCGTAATTATTTATTTATTAATTCTAACTGAAATTGTAAATCTTGGTACAAATTTATTTTCATCACATGTATTCCTTAAACAAATAACTTAAATATTACTAAACGTGTCAAAAATCCAAAAATAAATTGCAAAACATGTATGTCGAAGCATGGTCCGGGTTCAGTGGGTTCCACCGCCGTTGTCGATTCTCTAGGAATAGGCTGTAAACCTTGGCCTCGGTGCTCCTTTAATTCTTTCATTAAATTCCACATTAGAATTTGATAGTGTTCAGAAAGTTTCTCATCCTCCCATAGTAGAAAATCACAAAAATTTGTTAGAAAATTTGCACTCCCGTAGAATCATCTTCCAGGATTTGTTGGTGTCAATAAAGTTTTCAATGGGCTAATTAATCCACAATAGCAATAAATTGTTCTTCCATAATTTTTATTTGGACGTCTTGAGAAAAAAAAAGGAATAAGTAAAAAAAAAAAGGGAATATAAAAAATTTGCAATTGGATTTGAGATCTGTATGTAAGAAAAAGGTTCAATACATTAAATGAGAGCAAATAAGTAAAAAAAAAAAAAGAATATAAAAAAAAATAAATATTATTTTTCCTTCCAACCAACCGGTCAAAAAAGTAGAAAATATAAAGCTTAGGTTTTATGTTTCAAACAAACATTCTTATATATAGAGAATGAAAGAGAGCCAGCAGCCACTATGTAACCGTTAGCATTAGGGGTATTTTGGGGAGTGTAATTTTTTTTAATCCAAAATATGGGCTCTAACGGCTAGTTCTAACGTCATTTTGACGGAAAGGGGCATTCCGAGCAAAAACGGTTTTGCGGGAGGTGCAAACTGCTTAAGTTTTCTAAAAGGTCTTATTTTGCAAACGAGACAAATCTAAGGAGGGTTTAAATGCATTTTACACACACACACACACACACACACACACACACACACACATATATATATATATATATAGAGAGAGAGAGAGGTATATACTATAGGTATATAATAAATATATCTAGGTATATTTAGTTATTATATATATTAACAAAAAAAAACATAAATAAACCCAAAAATCGAATAAACCAAAAATCAAACCGATTTAATTCGGTTCGGTTCGGTTCGATTATTGACCAATTCGGTTCGGTTTCGATTTTGCCTATTCGATTTCGGTCCAATTCGATTTTGGGTTATTCGATTCGGTTGGAACCGAATAAACCGAATACTCACCCCTACTTTAATTCCATCCCGCACCGAAACTCTTACGTGGGAAAGAGCAAAGATGAATGAGACAATTACGAGAGGAGCCTTCTTTAATTCCATCCATCATTAATGCCGACATACTCCCATTTGCACGTAATGGGTGCATTAGTCATATTCTCATGTCCCAAGTATGATCACATATGCATGTAACGTGTGTCCATGAGTTCCTGCAAGCGAAGCATCTTAAACCAAATGACTTAAGGGTTTGCTTGGATTGAGGGTTAAGAGAGTTAAGTGGAAGAAAGTTAAGTGAGAGGAAAATAAAACCATGCTTGGTTTGAGGGTGTAGGTTTATGAGGGAGGGTTAAGTGAGGGTTTATTTCACCATCTTTTGTCCATTTTTTTTATCTCCCCAAATCGAAGGATTAATGAGGAGGATTGAGGGATTTTGTTTAAAAAGTCATAAATGTCCATCATTTGTTCTATAAAACATCATGATTTTTTCTCCATTTTTTTTGTTTTCAACATGTTGCTCCGTACATTCCTAATTTGTAAATATATTTTGACAAGTTCTAATTAAAATTTTAATCAAATTTAATTTTATGACATGTAATAAGGTTATTTTGGTAACTATCATATTTTTATTAATCCTCATCTCACTGAAAATCTCCAATCCAAGCAAGAGTTATTAAACACCCCCCATACTTAACTCTCCTTCAAATCCAAGCAAGATTCTATGTATTGACTCTACTTTCCATCACTCCACTCCCCCTTATTTAATCTCACTTAACTCTGCTTACACTACTAAAATCTGCTCAATTGGCGACATATATTTAGCGACGTTCGATTAACGTCGCTAAATTGTATTCATTAGCAACGTTTTGTCTAAACGTCGCTACTAGGGACGACCTAAGCGACGTAACAACGACGTATATTAATCACATGATCTAGTCGTCGCGAAACGTCGCTCTGACGTCGCTAATAGCGACTAACTTAGCGACGGTAATATTAGCGTCGCTAAATTCTAATTATATCCCCCCCACCGATTTATTTCCTCCCATTTTACTCTCTCACTCTCTCTCCTTCCTCCTCCGGCGCTCTCACTCTCTCCGGCGCTCTCACTCTCTCCGGCGACTCTCCTCCCTCTCCGGTACGTGACTCTTCCCCCCTCTCTCTCTCTCTCTCTCTCTTTCCGGCTGTTTTGGTTATTGGGGTGGGTATGTGTGGGCGACTGGGGAAGGGGAGCAGGGGGAGAGGGGAGGGTTAGGGTTCGGGTTAGGGGTGGTGTAGGGGGGGGCTTGGTCAGGGGCACCGATAGTGCCGAAAAATCTGATAATTTAGTAATAATTATTTGTTTTCCGACACCGAAAATATGATACTCCGATTCGAACACACCGATAGTGTCGATATTTGTAACAAGTAGTTTTATTGGTTGGTTAATTGGTAACATGGTGATTGGAACATATAGTCCCTGCAGCCATTTGACTGGCGAGGCAGAAACTATGGTACGATATGGTGATCAGGACATAGTCCCTGCAGTCATTCGACTGGCGAGACAGAAACTATATAGCCGTAGATAAAGTTGACTGTCCTCCGACCCTCATCCCTCGACAATGATGATATGACAACCTATCACTATATCTTATATAGTAGTAGATGATGTCTTAGTATTACATTATGTGAGTTCTGTTGGCCCAATGATTGTATCATGTTTTTGAATATGGTTAATATGTTAAGTTTAGCATTTCATTATCACTAATCTTCATACTATCGCTATAGCATTTCTACTTATACTTATACCTTTGGTGATATGTGCCTATTGGTTTACATATTAGTGATATGAGCTTATCTATCTTAAATTTAATCGGGTTGCCAAAATCAAAACTATGTTTTTTGATTGTGGTTATTCAATTAAGTTTAATCATTATGATATCACTAACATTTATGCTATCACCTTAGCACTTATACTTAAACTCAGCATTGTCCTAATGTGCATAAAACTTATCATACTTGCTACTATGTATATTGCTTTGTTCGTCTAACATGTACATGCAGAAAATCAATAAGCAAGATCAATGTGGACATATGCAATAAAGAAATCATGGTAGGCCAAAGACGATGGATCCCACAAGATTTCTCTGAACCACCCGACGACATCTCCGGAGCCACGCACTCGGGGGTTCTGCTGCCCGGTCAGCGGACAGGGGTCGAGGGGACAGCGCCCCTCGTCGGGGGTTCGGGGGCGACGCCCCCGAAAGATATTCAATTTTTGCAAACTGGATATCTTTGGACAGCTGTCGCCAAGGGAAAAAGCCAGCACCTATCAAAGGAAGAAGCCAAGCCATGCCATCATCATTTCAAGACTCTGAAGAAGCCTGCACCTGCTACAGTATATCTGGAGTCTGTAATGAGTCTTAGGAATAATTGTAAACACAAGAAATGGATGGCAAAATCGAAAACTAGGGTAGAAATTAGTCCAGGATCATTTTCGGATGCAAACTGGCATACCGACGGTATACCGATGCATACCGGCGGTATACCGATTTTGTTCACAGAAAGTTTATGTCCACAAAATCGGCATACCGACGGTATACCGGATCATACCGACGGTATACCGATTCTGTAACGTTGAAAGTCCAACGGTCGGATTTCCAGCATTAAATGATCCCAACGGCTATATTTCGAGCCGTTGCAATCCCAGACCGGTATACCGACGGTATGTCGACTCATACCGACGGTATGCTGGTCACTGACTGAAAATTTGCCTTTTGCTCTTTTCAATGCTTTGGTTATAAATAGCATTGAACCCCTTCATTCAAGGTTGATGCTTTGAGCCTAAAAATTTCTAAACCACCAAAGCCTATCCACAAACAACTCTACAAAGCTTTCATTTGCCATCCACAAATTGTGTTAGAGTTATTGAGTTGAAAAGTGAGATCTTCATCTTATTGTATAAGGAGATCAAAACCTATTGTGAAAGGTTGAAGTTGGAGAGTCTTCGTATCCAAACTCTCGGTTGAAGTTGGAGAGTCTTCGTATCCAAACTCTCGGTTGAAGTTGGGGAGTCTTCGTATCTAAACTCTCGGTTAAAGTCGGAGAGGCCTTCGGATTAAAGCTCTCGTGTAAGAAGTTGGCGAGTTCTTCGGATCCAAACTCGTGTGTAACTATTTACTTAAATAGTGGATTAAAGCCGGTGAGAGTTCCGGGACTGGAGTGCCTCTTGGGAGGATACCAGGATATATCGTGTGTCGGTATTGTTATTGCTTCTTCTTTTACACTTATATTTTTAAATTGCCCATTAGCTTGTGCTAAGTGCTTGATTAGTTAGCGTGACCCTATTCACCCCCCTCTAGGGTTCCTACAACTCATCTTGATTCTGTTACATTCTTCAGATACTAGATACGATAAGAATATATACTACACCATATGTACAGAACATAGATAATTCACACTAATGTATGCTAGAATGAATTTTTGGTTGTGTTCTGAGCCATCCGTTCTCACACTTGGCAAAAAATCAAATTTTCTGTACTTTATCTGCTTTCAAAAATGTACTCAAATTACATGATGGTTCCTTTAGTTAGCTTGCTTATGTTACAATTATATTATTTGTGAATATCGATCTTACCAGATGGCACCCATGACCCGAGGAGCGGCACGTCGTTTGAGGGAAACAGTGAATGCTGAGGTGGCTCCTCCTACTGTTAAGGAGGAAGTGGCACCGGTAGCTAGTGAGACCGGGTGTTCTATTCATCCAGCACCGGTAGCTAGTGAGACCGGGAGTTCTATTCATGCAGCACTTACAATGGACTACATCTCTTCTGCCGCCGTCGATCCCACTTATTCGAGGTGGTTGCGTGATCGTATCACTGAGCGTTTGCGTGAGCTGCGTGGTTCTCATTAGCTATTAGTACTTATTTGTATTGGACTATTTGTATTGGGTTATTTTTGTATTAGACTATTTGTATTGGACTACATATATGAATTAGTACTGTGTCAATCTCTGGATTGTATTGGACTACGGCATGGTGATCAGGACATAGTCCCTGCAGCAATTCGACCGGCGAGGCAAAAACTATGTAGTCGTAGATGAAGTTGACTGTCCTTCGACCCTCATCCCCCGGCAATGATGATACGACAACATATCACTATATCTTATATAGTAGTAGATGATATTTTAGTATTACATTATGTGAGTTCATCTTGATTCTGTTACATTCTTCAGATACTAGATACTTGATTCGATAAGAACGTATACTACACCATATGTACAGAACATAGATGATTCACACTAATGTATGCTAGAATGAATTTTTGGTTGTGTTCTGAGCCATCCGTTCTCACACTTAAAACACATATGAATTAGAACTATGTGTCAATCTTTGTTTTTGTATTTTCGGTGAACCCAGGGATTGGATTCTGTATTTTGTATTTTGGATTCTGTATTTTGGCTCCAGCTCCAGCTCCATTTGCATTAATCTACGGTACGACATGGTGATCAGGACATAGTCCCTGCAGCCATTCGACTGGCGAGGCAGAAACTATGTAGCCGTAGATAAAGTTGACTGTCCTCCGACCCTCATCCCTCGGCAATGATGATATGACAACCTATCACTATATATTATATAGTAGTAGATGATGTCTTAGTATTACATTATGTGAGTTCATCTTGATTCTGTTACATTCTTCAGATACTAGATACGATAAGAACATATACTACACCATATGTACAGAACATAATGATCCACACTAATGTATGCTAGAATAAATTTTGGGTTGTGTTCTGAGCCATCCGTTCTCACACTTAAATAGATATGAATTAGTACTGTGAGAGCGCCGGAGAGAGTGAGAGAGCCGGAGGGGGGAAGAGAGAGAGTGAGAGAGTAAAATGGGGGGAAATGAATTGGTGGGGGAATATAATTAGAATTTAGCGACGTTCATACTAACGTCGCTAAATTAGTCGCTATTAGCGACGTCATAGCGACGTTTCGCGACGACTAGCTCATGTAACTATGTAGCCGTAGATGAAGTTGATTGTCCTCCGACCCTCATCCCTTGGCAATGAGGATACGACAACCTATCACTATATCTTATATAGTAGTAGATGATATTTTAGTATTACATTATGTGAGTTCATCTTGATTCTGTTACATTCTTCAGATACTAGATTCGATAAGAACGTATACTACCGCATATGTACAGAACATAGATGATTCACACTAATGTATGCTAGAATGAATTTTGGGTTGTGTTCTGAGCCATCCGTTCTCACACTTAAAACACATATGAATTAGTACTGTGTGTCAATCTTTGTTTTTGTATTTTCGACGAACCCAGGAATTGGATTCTGTATTTTGTATTTTAGATTCTGTATTTTGGCTCCAGCTCCAGCTCCATTTGTATAAATCTACGGTACGACATGGTGATCAGGACATAGTCCCTGCAGCCATTCGACTGGCGAGACAGAAACTATGTAGCCGTAGATAAAGTTGACTGTCCTTCGACCCTCATCCCTCGGCAATGATGATACGACAACCTATTACTATATCTTATATAGTAGTAGATGATGTTTTAGTATTACGTTATGTGAGTTCATCTTGATTCTATTATATCATTCAGATACTTGATTCGATAAAAACATATACTACACCATATGTACATAACATAGATGATTCACACTAATGTATGCTAGAATGAATTTTGGGTTGTGTTCTGAGCCATCCGTTCTCACACTTGGAGAAAATCAAATTTTTTGTATTTTATCTGCTTTCGAAAATAATACTCAAACGAGATGGCACCCGTTCTCACAGATGGCACCTAAGACCCGAGGATCTCGCTTGAGGGAGGTACAGATGGCTGTGAAAGAGGAGGTGGCTCCAGCTCTAGAGGGCAGTTCCACCGAGAGAAGTTTATCGAAATTGTAATCGGAGTAATGAAACGACATTGGAAATGGCGTATCGTAGTGGTCGGACGGGAGGGGAGAGATTGCTCCCAAGGTTGAAGTTAAGGAGGAGCCACCGTCAGAGAGTAGTAGCATCGGGACTGACCCTCCTGTCCCTACAGAAGACCTCAACCAAATTGAGCCTTCGTATACAAAGTGGCTGAGAGAATGGTACATGCCTCAACGCAACTATGATCCCTGGCTGTGAGAATTCATCGTCTGACTGGGAATGTCAAGTTTTATTGGAAATGTCCAGTTTTATGCTATTTTTTAGGAATTGTGTTTTGTATATTGGAATTGTGTATATTGGGAAAGTGTTTTGTATATTGGAATTGTATGCAAAGTGTTTTGTATATTGGAATTGTGTATATTGGGAATGCCTAGTTTTATGCTATTTTTTAAAAAATTTCCCAGCTACCGACGGACTGGCGACGTGTTGAGTGTATTGTGCGGGCCGGTGTTGAGTGTTCCATCGAAGGGGTTGGCGAACCCAGGGATTAGATTCTGTATTTTGGATTGTACATTTATATTCTGGATTCTTTTTTTTAAATTTTTTTCAATTTAGCGATGTTTTTAGCGACGTTTATATTCGTCGCTAAAATGTAGCGACGAAAATAAAGGTCGCTAAAAACGTCGCTAAATTGTTGACGTGGCAAACAATCTGATGCCACCTCATCGTCGCAAGAACGTCTCTAATGTGTCGCTAATCGGCGACCACTTAAAAATGTCGCAAATAACGCCGTAAATTAGCGACGTTTTAAACGTCGCTAAATAACGTCGCCGTAGCGACGTTTTGCGACGTTTTCTCGATTAGCGACACGCTTTTTTCCGTCGTTTATGAAACGTCGCTGAAAACGTCGCTAAATTAAATTAGCGACGTTTTGGACGAGTTTAGCGACGTTTTGGAACGTCTCTAATCTGACAAATTTTTGTAGTGTTATTTTTGAGAAAAATAATAATAAGTAGAGTTAAGTGAGGGAGAATAGAGCCAATACATATAACCTTGCTTGGATTGGAGGGAGAGTTAAGTGGGGTTAAGTGAGGGAGAATAGAGGCAATACATATAACCTTGCTTTGATTGGAGGGAGAATTAAGTGGAGTGTGTTTAATAACTCTGGCTTGGATGAAAGGTTTTGAGTGAGAGGATGATTAATAAAAATATAATAGTTACCAAAATACCCATATTACGTATGTCATAAAATTATATTTTACTGTTTAATTAAAACTTGTCAACATATCTGAACAAATGAGGAAGATACGGAGCAACATGTTCATGGGGCCTGTCATAGCCATATTTCAAAATACAGTATTTCAGATAATACATACTTTGAATTATTTATTTGTTTGTTTATTTATTTTTTTAATAATTTTATTTTGCTAAAATGTTCATTTGGACTTATTAGGATTTTTTTTTAAAAAGAAGTTTTTATAGAGAAAGGGAGAGAGAGAGGGCTAGCACCTCTCTCAAACCCTCTCTCCCTGTCTCGGTTCTCTCTCTCTCTCGAACCCTCTCTCCCTCTCTCGGTTCTCTCTCTCACTCTCTCGAACTCTCTCTTCCTATCTATATATCTCTTCCTCTCTCACTCTCATCTCCCTATTTCTCTCCATCTCTCTCCCTCTCGACACTCTCCCTTTCTGTCTCTACTGCTGCTGCCGCTACTGCTACTGCGTTCTGCTGCTACTGTTGCTACTGCGCGCTGCCGCTGTTGTGCTGCTGCCGCGCCGTCGCTGGCGCACCGCCGGCCGGCACGCACCACCCTCCGCCATCATCTCCTTCCCCTTCACCGCCAACCTCCATCACTACCCCCAACACCACCATCTCCATCTCCATCATCAACATCACCACCACCGTTAAAACCCAAACTCCTTTTCCTTCTAAGAAAAAGAAAGAAAGAAGAAATTGGAGAAGAAGATGAAGAAGAATGGAAGAACCAAGCCCTAGCCCCAACTCCATCTTGGGTATAAATTTCCTTCTTCAATATTTTGTTCATCCTTGATAAATTTGGTTATAATTTTCTGTAATTATTTATTTATTTAAAATTATCAATATTAGGGGTTAATTTAGAAGATGTTTGGAGGAATCCTAGGTCCAACTCAAGAACCCAAGGCAAGTCCTCCCTCTCTTCCTTTTTTAAAGTTGTACAAAGAAAATTCTTAAAATAATTTTTATCAAATTTATATGTTTACTTTCATTTCTGAAATTTAGGTAAATTCATGACAAATTCAAGCTTGTGAGAACCAAGCTTGGAAATAAGTAGTAGAATAATGAAATAATTTAATTATGGATAAATTTGTATGTGCAAATTGAACATAAATATACATACATCGGACACAACACAAATATATATACATTGCACCTATTTTAGCATTCTGGCGTAATTGCAGTGTCTGTATGGATGTGCCATGTATTTGGCACCAGTTGTTTGTTTCAATATACCCTAGACAAGAGTAATACGAGGGTTTTACTATAGTTTATGTTGTCTGAGACTGAGAGTTAGCTAAATATTTGGTTGACTAAGGTCAGATGTTGATATTTTGATTTAGAACCAGCTAGGATGTAACCTTTGGATGTTTTAAAAAATTAGATAAGTAGAATAGTTTGTTTGTAGTATTCAATATAGAGATGGTTGAGCCAACCTTAAAAATCAATTTGTTATTTGAATTTTGAACTAAAAATTTACTGTACTTGATTAATTTTGTCGACTCTTGTATCAAATGGTTTACTTATGTACATATGATGTAATTGTAAATGGAGAACAAAACCAGCTGAAGACATTTATTATGTTTTTAGTAGTTAAAATGGCTTGTCGTTTGTTGAGAAAATGAACTAGGGTTGTATGTCAGCTCTGTCCACACATCAAGCATCATATCGATCATTTTTCTTTATTGCAAGCTGTACAACGATCCACTTCTAGCACCTGTCAACTTGTCTTCCTCTAACACATGTTGGACATGGGTACATACACATAATCTACTAGATTTGGTATTAAGAAGGGTGGAAGGTCATGATTCAATTATATATATATATATATATATATATATATATATATATATATATATATATATATATATATATATATATATATATATATATTACCATTTCATATGACCACAAGTAGGAATTCTCATCATTTAAGGGTTTTTATCAACTATGAGTATGAATAATATACTAAGGAATTGCATTAAATTTGACTTTGTGCTAAGTGTAATTGACAGATTATTAATTTTGTGTAATATTCAAATCTGTCCAGAAATTAAATCAAGCTTAAAAGAACCATTTTATCATAAACACGTAGTTAGAAGAGACATTTATGAATACCGGTTAACCGGGTAACATACTTGTTAATTTTTGCTAGTTTACACTTCAAGGGGTTAAGAATATGTAGTATAAATTGAAGTTGAGAATATTAGATTTTAATTTTGGAACCTATTCACAACATGTAGTATTTTAATAGCATTGTGCAGTAGATATGTGTTTACTTGTATTGTGTAGCACCAAGGAACATTGCAATTAAATAAAATGCTAGCATGCTCAGGTATGAAGGAAATTCTATATTTCAAACATTTATTTATTCTTATTCATTAAACTGCATGAGTATCCGGTGTTGAGAGTTGCTCCACCGAAGGGGTCGGCGAACCCGAAATATTATCTGCGTGGTTCCGGTGTTGAGAGTTGCTCCACCGAAGGGGTCGGCGAACCCGAATTTATATTTATTAATTTATATTGTCTCTTGCAAATTTTCAGAGTCTCAAAATACAAAGGAGACTCTGCCAAAATTTTTGGAAAATTCAAGAGATAGTCAAATTCTCGACTTTCAGAAAAATCGGGTTATTCCCTAAGATCTCAAGTCAGTAGAAAAAGTACTTAGAAACAGCTAGGAAGCATTGGACGGGCGGGGGAGAACAACCTGGATATTCCTAAATAGTCCCATAGCGTAATTAATTTAAAAAGCTGATCAGTAAAGTTTCTACTCGTTCGTAAGGCCATGCGAATCGAGTTTGTGAGGCTTAGCTCACGTATTTTTGTTTGCTCAAGGGAGGCAAACTAAGCCCAAGGGAGGCTCTTATTTCGTTTGCTCAAGGGAGGAAAACTTAGCCCAATGGAGGCTCCAGAATATTATTACATCTATTTCGATAATAACATCGAATAGGTGATTGTTAAGCCCAAGGGAGGCTCCAGGCCGGATACTAAGCACCGTGCCGCCAAATTCACAACCTGATCCCAGGTTAACAGGATTGTTGATGGGAAACTATTTTATGAATATTCAGGAATTGTTCTCCAAATTGCATTCCATTTTAGGGTTAGCCCAAGGGAGGCTCTTATTTCGTTTGCTCAAGGGAGGCAAACTAAGCTCAAGGGAAGCTCGAAATTTTTTACATCGACAGTAACATCGGGTAGATGGTTTAGTCCTTCAAACACTACAAAAAAAGTGACCTTTGGGGACAACAAAAAACTGTCTTAAAAACTGCAATTACCGTCCCAACAAATATTTGGGACGGCCTTTGGGACGGGAATGGACGGTCCTATTAGGGTGGCGTGGCAAAAACTTTAGGGACGGATATTGCCGTCCTAATTACTGTTAAATGACGGTTAGGCAAAACGTCTCAAAAGTTTTCAAATTTATGCTTTTGTGTGACAGTTTATTAATTTGTCCCAAAAAATAAGTTTTTGTAACAGATATATTTCGTCATAATAAATAAGGGACATAATTTTAAAAAATCCCAAAAAAAGTAATTTACTTTTTGTTACAGTACTATAATCGTCCGAAAAACTTAACAATTGTTTAAATTATTATGGAATTACTAATTTCCTATTTATATATAAAATATATAATTGAATTTTATAGACAACAAAAATTCATATATAACTGTTTTATTTAATCGCAAATGCATATGGTAGCCACAACATTAACAAAGCGTAGCCGCAACATTAACAAAACAATTTCTATAAAACATATTTAAACGTAATATCCCATTGTTCACAAAATAAAATCCAAGCCTTACATCACTTCGAGTGTTCTCCCATCAAGTTTTACATCATTAAGCATTCACTTAATTTACAAAATAAAATCTATAACTTTTTACACAAGTCTAAAACATATTTGATTTTCCAAAGTGGCATCTTCCATCATTTGCAAAATAGGTACAAAAAGTATTGGAAGGACCTGCAAATAGAAGTAAACAAATCAGCCTCATAAAAAACAACCTGTAGATAATGAATTCTATACTTGATTTAGCACAATACAACAATCACCCCTAGTTACAGGCATGATAGCATGCTTTAGGTACTGCTATACAGTCTATACTAATAACCTCTATAAAAAAATAACAATGGACAATATAACATCCCAATGTAAATTTTTTTATTTATAAAATATGGTAAAGCTTTCAGAATTCAATAAAAAGAAATAACAATGTCATTTAATCCTAGACTACTGATAGCATGGTCTTAAATAACAATGTCATGACAAATGTATATGGATTGAACACATCAAATTATGTTACATAATGGGTGGTAATTCTATAGAAAATGGCTTGTGCACTCCTGTTGTAGCTTGTTTGTATGAAAAAAAAAGTCATTTGGTATGTATGGATGCTTTGTTACCAGTGTAAGATAATTTGAACATGAATTTGTATCATGTTTGTATGGAAAAGAAGTTATTTGGAAGTCTGAATACAAATAAGTTAAATCAGAAGATGTTATTATCAATGTTCAAAATATCGGTATCGGAATCATTATCGGACCATTCCTATGAGTATCGGGATCGGTCGATACTTTAAACCATGGTTATTATTGTCCATTGTGATATCTACTTAACCAATCGGTATCGGACCATTCCCTGATCTTGATATCTGCTTAACCAATAGTGTTTGCTTGAATACCTCGTACCGACATTGTAAATCAATATGACTCGAGATTTTTAGATATGATCATACAAGGCCTTTTAATATTGTCCATTGTGATATAAACCCCTAAATCTTGTTATTTGCTAAAGATTCCCACAAATTAGGAACTTCATTAGTCACAGGAACACATGCTTAAATGTACTAATAGAATCTTGTCAATCCTGAATATGGTAATAATTTTTAACAGTTTATACCTCTTTTTCCCTCAATTTTTTTTCATTTAGTAATAAAATGTCCTCATCAGCAATCCATATCCTCTCCTATCTGCAATCTCCACCAGTCTTCTCATAACATCCTTTTATCCTCCTACAACCTTCCCCGAAGCAACCATTGTCATTGTGTCCGCTGCCACAACATCCCCTCTATTACCTTCATCTTCGCCAGTCTTCTCATAACATCCTTTTTATACTCCTAGAACATTCCTCGAAGCAACCATTGTCATTGTGTCTGCTACCACAACATCACCTCCTCATCTCCCCTATCCGCCCTCCCTACCCTCCCTCCATACCATATCTTCCCTCCTCGTCCTCTCATACAAATTCATCATCTATGAAGAGTCTAAATGATGAAGCAAGATGATGCAATTAGCTACAGGGAATAGCATTCATCTCCATAACAATTTAATCCAATGAGTAAGAATGGCATTACCATATGAGAAGTATCAAGATAAAAGAGTAAAATTCTACATGAAGATTGTTCATATTTCTTTTAGAAAGAAAAGTTTGTTGCAGCAGTACCTCATCAATCCGAACATGGTATATTTGAATGGTGGAATCTTCCATCCCTATTGCAATAATATTATTATCCTGAGGTGAAAGGGGGCAGCAAGAGGTGGAGGCATGAATATAGTCATCACCTGTGATAAATTTACAAGATTAATTTCAAAGATATAACAAAGTCATTGTGAGCTAACATGGAAATAGATACAAAAGGGAACTAGAAAATAATATAACAAAATTTGTGGCATGTATGTTGCTGAGGACCTTGAATGTCATCATGTTGAATAAAGAAACCTTTCCACCAGATGCAGACATAACATAAAAATCGTTCTTGCAGTTGATTCTTCTAAATTGTTGTCATTTGTATCATTGGCCATAAGAATGCCATTTGCTAGTTGCCACAACTGGGGTACAACAGATGCAGTAGACTGAAGAAGCAAGAAGAAGGGTCATCATCAAGAAAACATAGAAAGAATTAAATGGGAGACGTGGTCAACAATTTAAAAAGTTGCTAACCTTGCCAGACGGATTCCGTTCATTATGTTGCCATTTCGACAACTTATGGATAGCATTTGACGCATGAGCTAAAATAGACAACCCAGAATTGGTATATAGCAAGCGCACAACCTGCAAAATCACTAAACAAGTAAATAAATAAACACATAAAAATTTAGTATAAAACTAAAGAAACATATAATAAGAACATAATTTGTGTACTGCAAAGTTGTTGCCATGACATGGATATATTTACTAAGCTAATACTCTAAGCAAGTATAATAGTGTTGAGACATTGGTGCATTAAATTGTATATGCTTTGAAACTGTATGAAGCATATACTAATGGGGAATATGGCATGCATTAGTAACTCTATCAGTTGCATCTGGTTTGAGTCATACTTAGTTGGTTTAAATATGCTTTTTATTTCAATTTAGTATTTATTTCCAACTTTGAATTTTTTTTATTTGTCTTTAACAACAAGTTTCTGTACACAGATCTTAGGAAGTTTCCTTATTTAGTAGTGTATGTACTCCCTGTGTAAGACAGCCATATAAATATATGGGTAAAGAACAATTAAGTACCTCAAAATCATGTTATACAGCATCAAGGTGTTCTTCATATTAAGAATGAATTAAGTAACTTACCATACTAAAACGTCATGACGAGCATGAGCCAATTAACTTTCATACCAGCTTTTGATATCTGGTTGTATCAACCGGAACACCTACTTTTGTCTGTCCAATCTTTAACATTAGGATCCATAGGAGTCTCTGAAGGTATGCATCCATTCATTCCTGTCTCCTTCAACAAAAGTATATATTCTCTTTGAGATACAACAATTCCTTTCTTAGAACAAGCAATTTCCATCCCAAAAAAATATCTTAAAGCTCCAAGATATTTAATTTCGAACTCAAATGATAGGAGTATTTTTAATCTAGTCGTTTCATCCAAGTTATCTCCTGTAAGAACAATATCAACATATACTATGAGTCTATGAGTACTGAGATTCTTCCTTAACATTGAAACAGACGAATCTTTTTATTAAACAACTTTGGAAACAAGTACTTTAAATACTAAAAATTTGGATGGCCTAACCTAAAATGTCATCATAACATTATTTCATTGTCACTAGAATTAGAAACAGATTCAAAACAAGTACTCAAAGAGTGTTTCCTCAATTCAGTCCCCTCAAAGAAGTAGAGCCCCCCACATTGTCTAGCACTGCCAATCGTCCTCTCCGAGTTCAAATCATGAAACTTGCAATAAAAGAAAATAAATTAGCTTGACATTTTGGTCTAGGGTTAATTTGCTAATTGACAAGAAGTTACAAGATAAATTAGGAACATGGCGAACATGTTTAAGGATAAGAGACAAAGAAAGGGGAACATATCCTTTTCCGGCTATGGCTGAAAGTGTACCATCAGCTATCTTAATTTTCTAATTCCCTGCACAAGGACTGTAAGATGAAAAACAAATTGCACAATAAAATTAGCACTGACAAGAGCTGTGGAAAAATGAATGCCTTTGTGGGCCAAAGAACAAAAGGATGGGTTGAGAGTGAATAAGTTTTTGTAGGTGCTTTATGTGTTCCTTTGTGAAAGGATTAGACTCTGTTGAAGCTATATGCAGTTGGATATTTGCTTGGAAAGCACGGCTTTCTCCTCTATTTTTTTTTCCTTCCAATTAGGCAGCTTACCATGCAACTTCCAACAAGTTTCCCTTGTGTGTCAATATCGCTTAGAATGATCGCACCAAGGTTTTTTTCCCGTCCGCTTGTCTTCACCAGTTTGTTGTTCATAACTTCTGGTGACAAGGGCAGAAGTCTCGACTTCTGGGTTGTTGTTTAGCATCACAATTTTTATGCACTCTTCCCGTCCGCTTGTCTTCACCAGTTTCTCATTTTAATCCTCATGAACATAAATTTTACAGCAGAACTTCGGAAATACAATTGAAAACAGAACACCTTCATCAGCCCTGAAAGAAATGATCCTACCTTACTCCATAATCCAATCAAGTTAACCCTGTAACTCAACAAAGTGTGTCCTAGTGCCACAAGCTGCCGTTAATGTAGTGTGTGAGTTGTTGTCAGGGGGTGGGGGTGGTCAAGATGTAGCTTCCCCCATTTTAAAGAGGCTATGTCCAAGACTCGAACTTGCACCCTCCCAGATGCAAGCGCCAAGCCCTACAGTCCTGCCAAATGACACCCTCCAAAAACAAATTTAAAAGTTGCACCAACAAGACTCCAGAATTTGAAAGAAAATATAGATAAGATACCTAATTGCACCAATCATAGATTGTTTTTAAATCATTACAATGACCTTTGAGTTTGTCAAATGATCAACTGTATACCGACCAAACATTTTTTCATGAATAAGACTCCATAAAGTGAAAGAGATAAGATACCGAGTTGTGCCAATAAAAGCTTGATTTTCAATCATTACAATGACCCTCATATTTGTTGTAGGGTTCATTCTATTTCAAATCAAAGTTTATGCTGGTTTGTTTATTGTGGTTGTTTCTTCAATAACTTTGTGACCTTAAAACCTTAGCTTTCATCAAAAGAGTATAGAAACAGGTACACACACTGTCTAAATTCATTGACACCGGCTTAAACGTCATAATAAGATTTCCTATAAACATCTTTTCCCATCTCTAGTTTCTCACATTAACTAATCAATACCTAAGAATGAAACTAAAGAGGCACCACTTGTCTACTGAATTGTCCTACAAGATTAATATATTTCAAGGTTTTAACTATCGGCCAAAACTGACAGTGGAACAGTCCAAACTACAAAAAATCCCCCCCCAAACACACACACAGAAACTGCAAAATCCGTAACTAATAGGAGGCCCGAAAACCGAAATAACAGTACTGACCTCGAACAGGATGTCAATGGCCCAAGCCAGAATATGTCTGCTTCTGTTGACAGAGTGAGCCTAGAGAGAAAGAAGCCATAATATGTCTGCTTCTGTTGACAGAGTGAGCAAGAATATGTCTGCTTCTATTGACAGAGTGAGCCTAGAAATAAAGAAACCCTATAGGACAACCGATGGGAGGTGCTGTCAAAATTTAATTAGCCTTGCTACTAAATCTGGGGATTAAACAGTCCTTACAATGCACACAAAAGTACTCGCCAGCATTCATGATAACATGAAAATTAACTTCTTGGATGACTTAAGGAATCCTAAATGAATTGTACAGGTTTGACTGTGCACTCAGAAAAAATATGAAGCTTGATATGGTGGGTGGAGAAACTACCGTTAACTACCAAGCTGGCACTACCAGATGGAAAATAAATGTATGAATAGTTTTCAATCTTTCTTATGTTCGGGCATTATTTGAAGTCTTGAACTGGCCTAGAGAGTGCATAATAATCAGCGAAACTATATGTAAAGTTATAAACACATACTCAAGACATTTGTGAGGGAACTAGCTGCCAGACCACAATTCTGGGATAAAGGCTTCGTTGTTGCGGTGGTGGTGGTGGTGGTGGTGGTAGTGGTGGTGGAAATGTTGGTAGAACTAGCAGGATCCCTATACCACATGCCAGTAACAAAAACATCCATATTTATGATTCTGCGTACTTCCTGACTTGTGAGAGTTTCAGAAGAGCCAATATTACACATGATAAGTCATGGCGGGCTTCTTAACCGCTAGGTAACCTGTTTACGTTGGAGTGATATAGCACTATTTCCTATTCAGTAATAAACTCATCCTACCAATATATCAACCTAAGCTAAAATCTAATAATAATAATAATAATAATACAGTAACATGTTTTGGGACAAAATAACAATAATAATAATAATAATCTAGAAAAAGTATATCAATGAAAACATAGGTGATAACCATGAGCAAAAAGCTGATGTAATAAAATAAATAAAAATTCACAACCACAAAACGTATCGAACAAGATAACATTATCAACTAAAACATCCAACTCATAGGTTCCCTTATGATAGCATATTATGATCACCAAAATTGACATTAAGTTTGTAAATTGGCGATTAATGATGACATGTAAAACAGTCCCACTAGTGTATATGAGCAATCTCACGAATCACGAAGAAGACGACCAATATGTTCTAAGAGTTTCAACCGCAAAGATATACTAAGTGATACTTGCATAGATACGAATCTGAAACTCACCACGAACATAAATATCAGTAGTGTCATGTCTGCTAAAAATGTTAATAGAAACTCGCCCTCCTCCTACCCCAGCAAAACCATTACCACCTGAAGCACTAATATTCCCAATTCCTGTCCTGCATGAACACGAAATTATATTGCTCAATTGCAACCATATTACAAGTTGCAAATGCTTAAGCACATACCCAAGCATCGCTTGGTAAAGTAGCTTCTACAAATAAATAATACAAATCATCATGCAAAAATTGACTACATGGAATTCAAAAACAATAATGAAAATTACAAGACAACATTTAGCATAAGCATTTCAATAAAGAGAGTTCTACAACGTAAACTTTCTCATCAGCTGCAAACTAGTCCATACAGAGATCAATATCATAGGTATTTTTAATCGAAATCAAGTTTGGTAAAAAAAATATCGTTCGTATACTTGGGAGCTAATGTACACTTGGAACGTGTTCTATTCTTGAAAGATTCTTCAGTAACGCATTTCTATATGAAGTAGTCACAAAATCATGAACATGGAAGGAACATAGTTTGAATATGGAATAATTGTCCACATTGACAAGCATAAGAGTACAACAACAAAAGTATACAAACATAAAAAAACTAAATGAAGGGTGTGAAACGTGGCCAAAACAAATAAAATTATTTCCTATTTCGTGGCCGAACTCGACCAAACAAATCTGAAAACCAGTTATCGCAAAGTTTCATGTATAACACATGAGAATTTACACTAACTCAAAACATACTTTCAGTAGCAAACAATTCCATAAATATCAACCGATAAAGCAAAAGAGAGAATCCACCAGGTTGGACTAGAAAAGGGAATTTCTTCAAAGCCTAAGTATTTATGTCCTACATAAGTAGATAATTAAATGTCTTCATCACATCAATTACAAATAATTAGTGCAAACTAACTAAATAAATAAATTCTTTACATGTGGCACATAAACAAACGAAAATTTGCATCATAGAAAGAGTATTTCTACATTGTCGAGTTCTGAGTTACATACCCCGTCAGTTATCGGCACTATGAACTAATCTCCATCAGTCACAACCCTATGGGTGACCTCAGATACAGAGGTGATGCCAAAGTCTTTGATGCAATAGTCTCCAAATGCTCTTGACGTCGCTAGACCGAGTAATGGATAATGAATCAAGTGCATTCTGCACAGTTTTTTTATACTTAAGAGGAGAAAAAAAAACCAACCAATCAAATAGGAGTGTTAGCGCAATTACACCATAGGGGTAATACAGTACTATAGAAAAATTAGATATGTTATCGACTGAAGACTACACTATTAGTAGCTTCATTGCTATTATGATTGTTGGATTTTAATACAAAATGCATGCTTAGATAACAGCTAAAAGAAATTATTTACCTTTTGATGCACTATTCTGATACTTTGCTTACCATCTTCTACATGTTTCGCGACCACCTTGCAAAGTGCCTAGAAAGAACCAAACGGGATCAAACCCAAGAGTAAAGTAGAAGAGAAAAATGACTAAGAAAATGTATTCTAGAATCAGCTTACCTGCATATTCTCCTTAGCCAGTCTGTAAACAAGCATGTGACACAAATAAAAGCAATCCATCAAGCTGAGCAACATCAAAGAAAATAACACCAACCATCTTACTATCATACAATATTTTGTAGGATGCCTAGCATCTTCGACAATGGATATAACATTTGTACGTTTCTTTGCCTTATTTACTAACTCTATGCCACTTCTATACAAAATTGCACTTATTGTCCTATAATGTGTAGTTGAAGGAGCCTTTTTTTTTCTTGCTCTAGTTTGAAATAATGCTTATTATTGTTTGGTTGCAATGACCCATTGGAAAGTAATTGAGTTGCAATAATGCTTATTATCATATTCATGGCTACTTAAATACTGGTTTCGTACATCCAGCCCTTGAAGAATGGCGTAGAAGAGAACAAGAGCGAGCAAGACAACACAAAATCGACAAGAATGATGCAAAACATATTTTAGGGTTTGAGAACCGCCACATACTTTGCCTTGTTGCACCGCATTCAACCATGCAGCGTCGCATCAGCCTCACCTCGCCATGCCACCGTTTTGGAGTGTTGACTCCTTCCGTCAGCCCGCCTAACTCATTTGGTTCCCATCCACAGACCTGTTTTCTCTAAGCGGAGGGTAGGAGAGGAGTTTTTGTAGAGAGAGTCGTGAAGGGATGTTGAGGACCTACGAAGTAAAGAAAAATCTTGCAAAATGGCATTCGAAGTCGGCGAGGCGGCTGATCTCGAGGAGGCGGATGTTGAGGACCTAGAGGTTGCGGCAAAGTCCTTCATGAAGCTCGAAACCCTAATTGTTAGGCTAAGGTGCCCTAATTTTCTATGGAGAAGAAGAAAAAATTGAGGCATGACAGAGTCATGGAGGCAGAGGTAGGGGTCGAAGAGGGATCTCTAGAATTATTAAGGCTACGACGAGGAACATGGAGATGACTTTCTGTCGGAGCACCGACTGTTCGTGGTCGCCGATATCATGGAGAGAGAGAGAGAGGGGAAGGGAGATCACGAGAGCTTCGTAGAGAGGAGTTTAGCACCTGGAGCAGCGGGGCTCCAGTGGGCGGCGTCTTCGACCTTCCCACTTTCGAACTTTCGATAGGGAGAAATGGTGAGGGAGGCTGAACTCAATCTAGGGCTCATAATCTCTTCCCTTTCTCTCTCTCTTCACATTTATGAGTAAAGGAAAAATAATACCATCCATTAGATCTTTTGATCCAACGGTTATGAGTAATAATTGACAGAAAAAAAGATTTCCAAAAAAATTGGGGATGATAAACTTTAAGTCGCCAAATAATTTTCATTCCCGCGTGATAATTTGAGACGGTTCCAGAACTTACTTGGGACAAAAAATATTAGTAGTCCCAATTAAGAGATCCATTTTTTCTTCTGTCCCAAATAAAATTATTTTTTGTTACAAAAAATATAGCCATCCTAAATATTAAGTTTTTAGGACATTTCAGCCTAGCGTTTCTAATAGTGTCATCCCAAATGCCCACTTTTTTTGTAGTGAAATTTCATCTCATTCTAGAAGGAAATTACCACATTTTAAATAAAGCCAAAAAGGACGTTTATACTACTTAAATGAATGAAAACTGTAACAATGTAAAATTGCATATTCCTATTTTCTTAATAGAAAATCTTTATGTTTTATTCCTTATTATATTTTCCTTAAGCGTTTTTGGCCGAGGACTTGTCGTTTCTAAACGACCTAGTATTGTTCACTAGGTTTTGTAGCAGTGTACCAAGTGAAGCCGCTATCAGGTACTGAAGGACAACTGGAGATCAAGGACGTGATGATACCATTGAAGACGTTCAAGTTGGAACAAGAATTCTTTTTCTCTACTTGTTTAAGGTATAATTGTATTATTTATAGTTGGGCTCAAAATTGTACTGGGTAGAAATAGTTATGTTCATGTTCAATTAGTTAGAATGTCTTAGTTTTAGATTATTGCGGACTTAAATTTATGTAAGTTGTGACCTGCTTTTACCTATGCACGAACCTTACGGGCGACAATAGCGAATATGGATACTAGCGTATTCGTATGTCGCGTAGCCTGGGGATGATGTTACGTAACCGGCTCGCCATAATTCTGGGAGCGGAACGTGAGCCCATGAAGGTCAGACATTACATAGAGAAAATATGATAGGGTGCAGGTCTGACAACCCAAGGATAGGATATAGGCCAAGTTCTAGGAAAACCTATGCAAGCTGAGATAAGATGTTGGTTAAGATTTTGGGGAGACCCTGTAGGCTAAGGTATAAACTTTAAGATATGTTTTAGGAAATATCCAAGAGATACCAAATAGAATTATTTATGTTAGACTATATTTCATAGTGTCTTTACCTAAATAAAATTTCTATAGTGAGTATCTATGATCAGGTGTCCTTACCTAGGTCATGGATAGTATAAGGATAGACATAATCATTCTAGGCCTATTAAGTTAGGGAGAATAGGACAAGTATTCTCGTCTGAGCTGGTAAAAAAATGTAGAAGACTCCTTAAGAATCTTGGACTTGGTATCTCTAGTAAACCCGAAGTTCAAATATTTTTTTTGAACCATTACATAGTTAGAAATAATGAAGGGGTAAGTATAGATATAAATATATTTTGAATAATTACTGGGTAGGAAAGTACTAGCAATAACTTGTCTAGGGTTTTGCATAATAGTTATTGTATAGAGTATTATATACATATTATATTAAGAAGCTAATTCCTTATTCCTTACTCCCTCTAGACTTCTATCGATGCCTAAGTCCGGACTCGTTCTCTTTTATCTATTGAATTTTCTGTGGTCTGGTTATTTCACAAACCCAATCTACTTCAAAATTTTCAATTTTTTTGTTGCTTCACTTAACATTCACTAAATGAAAATCTAGAATTGTATCCTCAATCTTTTCTCCCATTTACATATTTTCTTAGCATTCCTATTTCAGGAATTGCCCTCTATCTAATATCCATTGCAATTTACTCTTTTGATATTTTTTTTCCTGTGAAGTGAATGTTTTGATTGGATTTTGTGTAAATGATATTTATGTAAATGAATACTTGTTGTGTCTTGAGACCTAAAATTTTCTAAAGAATCGTGAAATGAGAAGTTGTTGCAGCCATTCGGACTGGTCATCCAAATTGGCGAGGCACATATTCTCGAAACATGATTCAGGAATTCAATAAATTTTCGGGGATCAAGACATAATTTTTCATAATGAATTTTTGAACTTAATATTCGAATTTTGATTTCATTTTACCTTGATTTGGAATTTGAGAACGTCATTTAAAATGACATATAGTTCTTTTGATAATATAGTTATATGAGTTTATTTTATGTTATTATATTATCTATTAGTTTGATACCATGATAAAATAACGTTGATGATATTTGGAGAACTTGAAATTAAGTATTGCTTTTTGAATATATTTTGGATTGCTAAGAATGTCGTGACCTGTAAAGCTACTTCACAATCATAATTCCTACTCATTTTATGGATATCAAGGAAAAGGTAGCAAACCTTGATAGTGAAATGGTATCTTTGTTGCAGCCATATGAACAATGGCGAGGCACAAGATTACTATTATCACGTCAGAAAATGAGAATAAGGAATATGATTTTGAATTCAAGGATCATACATCGTTATGGGTTGAAACATCATTGTATCTGACTATTTTATTTGATTATATGGAATTTCAAGAACCTTGAAGATTTCTAGTATTTTCGAATTGTCTCCATTTTCGTAAAGCTTTTGAAAAATAAGTTTCAAGATATTTCTTTTAACTATTTAATAAATTACTACTCTAGTTCTGTAAGGTGGGTAGAACATTTTGCTTCTATTTATTTTGAAAATCTTATCGTTAAAATTTAAATTTCGAGGACGAAATTTTTGTAAGGTGGGTAGAGTGTCATAGCCATATTTCACAATACAGTATTTCAGATAATACATACTTTGAATTATTTATTTGTTTGTTTGTTTATTTTTTTAATAATTTTGTTTTGCTAAAATGTTCATTTGGACTTATTAGGAATTTTTTTAAAAAAAGAAGTTTTTATAGAGAAAGGGAGAGAGAGAGGGCTGGCACCTCTCTCGAACCCTCTCTTCCTCTCTCGGTTCTCTCTCTCACTCTCTCGAACCCTCTCTCATTCTCTCGGTTCTCTCTCTCTCGAACCCTCTCTTCCTCTCTCGGTTCTCTCTCTCACACTCTCTCCCTATCTATATATCTCTTCCTCTCTCACTCTCATTTTCCTATTTCTCTCCATCTCTCTCCCTCTTAACACTCTCCCTTTCTGTTTCTACTGCTGCTGCCGCTACTGCTACTGCGTTCTGCTGCTACTGCGCGCTGTCACTGCTATGCTGCTGCCGTGCCGCCGCTGGCGCACCGCCGGCCACCGGCCGTCGGTCGGCAACGCACCACCCTCCGCCATCATCTCCTCCCCCTTCACCGCCAACTGTCACGCCCCGCTCCCGTAGGAGCGATCGTCCTCGCTAAGGCGTGATGCCGCACGAGCCTAAATTGCGCTCGTGCAAGACGGGTTCCATAACTGCCGATTACAGCGGCTGCGACGGAGTCGTCGCACAGAAGTCCCAAGCAGAGACATTGAATAATAGCAGCAAAATTTAGAACAAAACACAAGTCATTTCAAAATACTCTTTTATTGATATTGAAGCAAAGATTACATTAGGGCGCCAGGCCAATATTACAAGTCTCTCAAGCTCACTCAAGCTCACATTACAAGTTCACTCAGCTCTCTCTCATCTCTCAAATACAAGTCTTGATCCAGCGGAAGCTTCGGAAGGCGATGTCCATACATTATATCCCGTATAAATCTTTTACTTCATGCGGCCGTGCACTTCGAATCGCCAAGGAACTCCATGCCTCGACGCATCCAAGCGAGCTCCGTGCCACGAGCTTCTACCTGTGCCTGCACATGTAAACTATGTGGGTGTCAGTACTCAACTGTACTGGTGGAATGAGCTCCTCGTCCACCCATATAAACCCGACACGTTATTTTACTTTGTGCAACATAGTCATTTCTTATCGATTGTCTTTCTAGTCTTGCCTTAGGATCAGTTTTATGACCGACGCCTTGCTCATTTTGTGTCTTTAGACCATCCCGTGCTCGCAACATCAATGTTAACTCAACAACGTTAACCTATCAAGTCGTGTTTGCCTTACGGCCATAATCAGAGACGCAACTACGCGATGAAGCTCCATTTTCGTGTGATCGTGCTTACAAATCCATCACACCGTGCCTCGCAACTCAATGAGACTCAATCATATCGCCGCCTCGCGGCCCTTGCTACTTCAATCACCAACTGACCCAATCAAGACTTCTGGACGGAGTGTCACTCGATCGACTTTGCCTTGCGGCGTTTCCTGACTTAAACTCAAGACAACTCAAACCCACTTATGCAACTTATATGCCGACAACTTAGAACTCGATGCCACATCTCGTGCCGAAGCACGTCGCCTATGTTTATGCCACATCTTAGGACCAAACCTTGTGTTCTAACTGTACACACATCCAACTGACTCAATCTAAAGGCACACACGCGGATTGTCGCCCGTGCCGACCCATCTATATGAATTGGTCACTAACATCACAAGCTATTCTGGACTATAGCCTTGCCATTCGGCGACCCTTTCAGCGCAAGTAGCTAGCCCCGCTGAAAGTTCCCGAATGACCCGAGCGGTTCGTCCAGCTACGGCTATACTGTGTTTCCCTCCGGAACGCCGCGGTCCCATGGCGCCCAAGGTTGTCGCACGTGGAAACTCCTCCTTGTCGATAAGTTGTCCAATGACCATGCAAGACTCGACACAAACTGACGTCTCACACAGTCATTCCTCTTCCAATGTTACCATCTCTTTCAAAACCAATATCAAACCATCTATCATTTGAGACCCCTCGATGACCCACGGTCGCGAGCTTTCTTTCTAACATTTGAGACCCCTCGACGACCCATGGTCGCGAGCATTCTTTCCATGTTACCATATTATTTCATTCAATTCAATGCCTATTCGATAGTCCTTCCTCCAAAACTCATTCAATCAACCGTGGTTCCTGTCTTAACACTAGGTCCGTGCATCGTGCCTCAAACCGACTTCCGTTCTACGTGACGCTATCGCCCAAGTCATACTTTATACGACGGGCCTTGGGATCGTAGGACTATTTAACCTGACAACCGCAGAATGAGCAGGACAGCACTTGGAATGACTTAGGTCGACCGACATAACTTTGTCTAACTTACTCAAGCCTACAACTTAACGAGCAAAGGCCGCATCAAGCCTTGCCTCGATGGAACGTGCCGTGCACGCGTTCAACTTTGAACGACCAAGTCATTTGGGTGCCTAGACTTATGGCACAAGCTGTGCAACGCAACTTAACTCATGGGGCAAGCCAAGGCTATGCCAAGCCTTGGACGACAGGACCGTGCATGCTTTATGAAGCATTCATGCGGGCGACGCCTATGACTTAGGCTATGTTCATAACTTCGCCGACTCAACCAACTTTCCTTCTCTCAAGCCACGGGACGAAGGATCGAGTGTCATTTTCAAAGCACGCCGTGCACCAACTCTAAGCCGACTGTTGGACCATTCCATATTCTAACTCAATTCGACCTGTCGGGATTATTCCCTTTAGCTATGTGGATTTGTCTCTTTTAGTATCAAGCCTACTTGTGCAAGTTGAAAACATGGGATTTATTATGTGAAGGCTAAGATGAGGCAAGTTAACCGAAACTATCCCACCTGAGCGAGCGGTCACCTCGACCGAGCAATGTCTCCGAGTAGCCGTTGCAAGGCTATGTCCGAACGCCGTCGGCGTTCCTATTCCTCCGATTGACTGAGCGGGACGGGGCACTACATCATACACCACTCAGAGAAAGTTTCGTCCTCGAAACTAACTGAGTACTCACTTATTGACTTATCACTTTACTCAACATTCACGAACTCTCGCACACAATTCTCCTATGCCTTTCTCAAATCCGAGCCACGCTCGTGCTACCCTCAATCCTTCCTTCAAAACTTACAATCTCAAATTCCCCGATACTTCCTCGTTCCTCAAATCTCACTTGAATTCAACGTATCATTTAGTATGGATCGTGCACATATCTTAGGCGTCCCCAAAATACATGCATTTCAACCAAGCCTCGTGATAGCGAATCCCGCCATCACTACTCGAGTCGGATCGTGCACGCATTCAAGCGTCCTTGATATACATGCATGTCAACCGAGATTCGCGAGTGGTGCCTCCGTAACTCCTATCGCTTCGCGCTCGGACATCTGCCTAACCGCTAGGCTATGTCTTTTGTCTAAGGTTATTCGTCAGCATTGGAATCATAGTTCCCAAACAACAATATCAACACTGACCCCATCCTAAGGTCAAACCAAGTTGATAGTACGGGTTTTCTACCCAAGCTCGCATCACTCCGATTTCTAAACATCGAGCATCGATTCCCTACGCACATCCCAACATTCGTTGCACGGGGTCTGAGTCATTCAACAAAGCCATCCTACGACAAGAACATATCATCCATTCATCAAGCCATTCCGTATAGTCTATCTCTTCGAACACGTTCGACATAATCCGCCTATCCATCTCTCCAAGTCAAGCACGCTACGACAGAATTCACCGCTAAACCAAAATTTCATATTCCACCTTTCCCAAGTCATCTATTCCCATTCACGTAATCGATCATGAGGTCGTCTAGCTTAACAATATGTTGTGTCCCGATCTCACGCGAGTCAGATTTTCTACGGTTGGCATGAATCACCATGCACGCTACCGCGGAATAATCATCCCCATCGGGACGTAACTCTTATTTTGCGTCTAGACTAGTTCATTCACGATGCGCGGATTGGACCTACTCAATCCTCAAGTTTCATTCATTCATCAATCGCAAGTCCTACAAATTCTCGAGTTCACCTTCGCATCAAGCCAACAAGTCGAGACAATCAAAGTTGCCGCGTCTTGATTTTCCGAGTTTGATCATTCCCGTGACATGAATCACCATATTAGCGCTCACGCGGAACGATCGCCCCAAATCCGACGCAACGGATGTGCGAGGCTGGAGTTGCGCTCGCGCAAGACAAGAATGTCGACGTTGTGGTTATCCGCGTAACCATCAAGACACGATCACTTTCATCCAACATTCATCTCAATCAAAATCCTAAGTATAGCATCCAATCGAACAATAACACTTGCACGATCGTCCTTCGCCGAGTCAGAGTACCCCCGAGTTATCGCATATCGATCTTTGATACGCCTCAATACCATCGATGATATGCGTAACCTGACGATCTTCCTTTGCAACCAATTTTGAGTCGTGCGAATGATGCTATCGTCCGACTGGATAATCTCCTCGACATTCATTTCAAGTTCGATCATTATCCCTCGAATCATTCACAACATCGATTTCCTCAAACCCGAATTCATGTATCGTTCATTCGTCCATCTTAAGTCATCGACCAACGTATTTCCTCAATTCGTATCATTCCTTTATCAATCGATCGACATCCCTGAGGTTATCGCATACACCACTCAGGGATGAAGTCATTCAACAAATCCTCAACTTATCATTCGAATCAAAATCGACTTCTTTAAATCCCGTTCGAACCATTTCTCGAATTCCAAGCACGCTCATCTATATCGCATCGATGTTATCGTCGCTCGCTAGTACCCCTATCGATAGTCATCTCACTTTACTCAATCGAGTTCAACTCATTCTCGTCCGACACAATTTAATTCCCGTACTCGAATTTTCTAAGGTTGACGCAACTTTGGTGTATATGTCCAGCCCGACTTAGCCAACCGTGCTTGCGCGAACCATCTTTTTGTTTTGTTGTCAAAAACTGTTCTTCTATGTTTTGCAAAATAGATAGACTTATTGTATGGACATCCCGTGGGACAATTTGAGAGAGAGCGTGCCAACGATATCAACTTTGCGGAAGCAACAATTCAGAGTTTCCGAAAACAACGAGTTAAAGAATTCAATAGATAGTCCAAGGACGTAAAGCGGTGCTCTGATACCATTATGTCATGCCCCGCTCCCGTAGGAGTGATCGTCCTCGCTAAGGCGTGATGCCGCACGAGCCTAAATTGCGCTCGTGCAAGGCGGGTTCCATAACGGCCGATTACAGCGGCTGCGACGGAGTCATCGCACAGAAGTCCCGAGCAGAGACATTGAATAATAGCAGCAGAATTTAGAACAAAACACAAGTCATTTCAAAACACTCTTTTATTGATATTGAAGCAAAGATTACATTAGGGCGCAAGGCCAATATTACAAGTCTCTCAAGCTCACTCAAGCTCACATTACAAGTTTACTCAGTTCTCTCTCATCTCTCAAATACAAGTCTTGATCCAGCAGAAGCTTCGGAAGGCGACGTCCATACATTATGTCCCGTATAAGTCTTTTACTTCATGCGGCCGTGCACTTCGAATCGCCAAGGAACTCCATACCTCGACGCATCCAAGCGAGCTCCGCGCCACGAGCTTCTACCTGTGCCTGTACATGTAAACTATGTGGGTGTCAGTACTCAACTGTACTGGTGGAATGAGCTCCTCGCCCACCCATACAAACCCGAAACGTTATTTTACTTTGTGCAACATAGTCATTTCTTATCGATTGTCTTTCTAGTCTTGCCTTAGGATCAGTTTTATGACCGACGCCTTGCTCATTTTGTGTCTTTAGACCATCCCGTGCTCGCAACATCAATGTTAACTCAACAACGTTAACCTATCAAGTCGTGTTTGCCTTACGGCCATAATCAGAGACGCAACTACGCGATGAAGCTCCATTTTCATGTGACCGTGCTTACAAATCCATCACACCGTGCCTCGCAACTCAATGAGACTCAATCATATCGCCGCCTCGCGGTTCTTGCTACTTCAATCACCAACTGACCCAATCAAGACTTCTGGACGGAGTGTCACTCGACCGACTTTGCCTTGCGACGTTTCCTGACTTAAACTCAAGACAACTCAAACCCACTTATGCAACTTATATGCCGACAACTTAGAACTCGATGCCACATCTCGTGCCGAAGCACGTCGCCTATGTTTATGCCACATCTTAGGACCAAACCTTGTGTTCTAACTGTACACACATCCAACTGACTCAATCCAAAGGCACACACGAGGATTGCCGCTCATGCCGACCCATCTATATGAATTGGTCACTAACATCACAAGCTATTCTGGACTATAGTCTTGCCATTCGGTGACCCTTTCAGCGCAAGTAGCTAGCCCCGCTGAAAGTTTCCGAATGACCCGAGCGGTTCGTCCAGCTACGGCTATACCGTGTTTTCCTCCGGAACGCCGCGGTCCCATGGCGCCCAGGATTGTCGTGCGTGGAAACTCCTTCTTGTCGACAAGTTGTCCAATGACCACGCAAGACTCGACACAAACTGACGTCTCACACAGTCATTCCTCTTCCAATGTTACCATCTCTTTCAAAACCAATATCAAACCATCTATTATTTGAGACCCCTCGACGACCCACGGTCGCGAGCTTTCTTTCTAACATTTGAGACCCCTCGACGACCCACGGTCGCGAGCATTCTTTCCATGTTACCATATCATTTCATTCAACTCAATGCCTATTCGATAGTCCTTCCTCCAAAACTCATTCAATCAACCGTGGTTCCTGTCTTAACACTAGGTCCGTGCATCGTGCCTCAAACCGACTTTCGTTCTACGCGACGCTATCGCCCAAGTCATACTTTATATGACGGGCCTTGGGATCGTGGGACTATTTAACCTGACAACCGCAGAATGAGCGGGACAGCACTTGGAATGACTTAGGTCGACCGACATAACTTTGCCTAACTTACTCAAGCCTACAACTTAACGAACAAAGGCCGCGTCAAGCCTTGCCTCGATGGAACGTGCCGTGCACGCGTTCAACTTTGAACGACCAAGTCATTTGGGTGCCTAGACTTATGGCAGAAGCTGTGCAACGTAACTTAACTCATGGGACAAGCCAAGGCTATGCCAAGCCTTGGACGACATGACCGTGCATGCTTTATGAAGCATTCATGCGGGCGACGCCTATGACTTAGGCTATGTTCATAACTTCGCCGACTCAACCAACTTTCCTTCTCCCAAGCCACGGGACGAAGGATCGAGTGTCATTTTCAAAGCACGCCGTGCACCAACTCTAAGCCGACCGTTGGACCATTCCATATTCTAACTCAATTCGACCCGTCGGAATTATTCCCTTTAGCTATATGGATTCGTCTCTTTTATTATCAAGCCTACTTGTGCAAGTTAAAAACATGCAATTTATTATGTGAAGGCTAAGATGAGGCAAGTTCACCGAAACTACCCCACCTGAGCGAGCGGTCGCCTCGACCGAGCAATGTCTCCGAGTAGCCGTTGCAAGGCTTAGTCCGAACGCCGTCGGCGTTCCTATTCCTCCGATTGACTGAACGGGACGGGGCACTACACCAACCTCCATCACTACCCCCAACACCACCATCTCCATCTCCATCATCAACATCACCACCACCATTAAAACCCAAACCCCTTTTTCTTCTAAGAAAAAGAAAGAAAGAAGAAATTGGAGAAGAAGATGAAGAAGAATGGAAGAACCAAGCCCTAGCCCCAACTCCATCTTGGGTATAAATTTTCTTCTTCAATATTTTGTTCATCCTTGATAAATTTGGTTATAATTTTCTGTAATTATTTATTTATTTAAAATTATCAATATTAGGGGTTAATTTAGAAGAAGTTTGAAGGAATCCTAGGTCCAACTCAAGAACCCAAGGCAAGTCCTCCCTCTCTTCCTTTTTTAAAGTTGTACAAAGAAAATTCTTAAAATAATTTTTATCAAATTTATATGTTTATTTTTATTTCTGGAATTTAGGTAAATTCATGACAAATTCAAGCTTGTGAGAACCAAGCTTGGAAATAAGTAGTAGAATAATGAAAGAATTTAATTATGGATAAATTTGTATGTGCAAATTGAACACAAATATACATACATCGGACACAACACAAATATATATACATTGCACCTATTTTAGCATTCTGGCGTAATTGCAGTGTCTGTATGGATGTGCCATGTATTTGGCACCAGTTGTTTGTTTCAATATACCCTATACAAGAGTAATACGAGGGTTTTACTATAGTTTATGTTGTCTGAGACTGAGAGTTAGCTCAGTATTTGGTTGACTAAGGTCAGATGTTGATATTTTGATTTAGAACCAGTTAGGATGTAACCTTTGGATGTTTTAAAAAGATTAGATAAGTAGAATAGTTTGTTTGTAGTATTCAATATAGAGATGGTTGAGCCAACCTTAAAAATCAATTTGTTATTTGAATTTTGAACTAAAAATTTGCTGTACTTGATTAATTTTTTCAACTCTTGTATCAAATGGTTTGCTTATGTACATATGATGTAATTGTAAATGGAGAACAAAACCACCTGAAGACATTTATTATGTTTTTAGTAGTTAAAATGGCTCGTCGTTTGTTGAGAAAATGAACTAGGGTTGTATGTCAGCTCTGTCCACACATCAAGCATCATATCGGTCATTTTTCTTTATTGCAAGCTGTACAACGATCCACTTCTAGCACCTGTCAACTTGTCTTCCTCTAACACATGTTGAACATGGGTACATACACATAATCTACTAGATTTGGTATTAAGAAGGGTGGAAGGTCATGATTCAATTATATATATATATATATATATATATATATATATATATATATATATATATATATATATATATATATATTACCATTTCATATGACCACAAGTAGGAATTCTCATCATTTAAGGGTTTTTTTCAACTATGAGTATGAATAATATACTAAGAAATGCCTTAAATTTGACTTTGTGCTAAGTGTAATTGACAGATTATTAATTTAGTGTAATATTTAAATCTGTCCAGAAATTAAATCAAGCTTAAAAGAACCATTTTATCATAAACACGTAGTTAGAAGAGGCATTTATGAATACCGGTTAACCGGATAATATACTTGTTAATTTTTGCTAGTTTACACTTCAAGGGGTTAAGAATATGTAGTATAAATTGAAGTTGAGAATATTAGATTTTAATTTTGGAACCTATTCACAACATGTAGTATTTTAATAGCATTGTGCAGTAGATATGTGTTTACTTGGATTGTGTAGCACCAAGGAACATTGCAATTAAATAAAATGCTAGCATGCTCAGGTATGAAGAAAATTCTACATTTCGAACATTTATTTATTCTTATTCATTAAACTGCATGAGTATCCGGTGTTGAGAGTTGCTCCACCGAAGGGGTCGGCGAACCCAAAATATTATCTGCGTGGTTCCGGTGTTGAGAGTTGCTCCACCGAAGGGGTCGGCGAACCCAATACATATACTTGCGTGGTTCCGATGTTGAGGGTTGCTCCACCGAAGGGGTCGGCGAACCCGGATTTATATTCATTATTTTATATTGCCTCTTGCAAATTTTTGAAGTCTCAAAATACAAAGGAGACTCTGCCGAAATTTTTGGAAAATTCAAGAGATAGAAATTCCCGACTTTCAGAAAAATCGAATTATTCCCTAAGATCTAAAGTCAGTAGGAAAAGTACTTAGAAACAGTTAGGAAGCATTGGACGGGGGAGAACAACCTGGATATTCCTAAATAGTCCCATAGCATAATTAATTTAAAAAGCTGATCAGTAAAGTTTCTACTCGTTCGTAAGGCCATGCGAATCGAGTTTGTGAGGCTTAGCTCACGTATTTTTGTTTGCTCAAGGGAGGCAAACTAAGCCCAAGGGAGGCTCTTATTTCGTTTGCTCAAGGGAGGCAAACTAAGTCCAAGGGAGGCACCAGAATATTATTACATCTATTTCGACAGTAACATCGAATAGGTGATTGTTAAGCCCAAGGGAGGCTCCAGGCCGGATACTAAGTACCGTGCCGCCAAATTCACAGCCTGATCCCAGGTTAACGGGATTGTTGATGGGAAACTATTTTATGAATATTCAGGAATTGTTCTCCAAATTGCATTGCATTTTAGGGTTAGCCCAAGGGAGGCTCTTATTTCGTTTGCTCAAGGGAGACAAACTAAGCTCAAGGGAAGCTCGAAATTTTTTACATCGACAGTAACATCGGGTAGATGGTTTAGTCCTTCAAATTTTATCTCATTCTAGAAGAAAATTACCACATTTTAAATAAAGCAAAAAAGGACGTTTATACTACTTAAATGAATGAAAACTATAACAATGTAAAATTGCATATTCCTATTTTCTTAATAGAAAATCTTTATGTTTTATTCCTTATTATATTTTCCTTAAGCGTTTTTGGCCGAGGACTTGCTTGTCGTTTCTAAACGACCTAGTATTGTTCACTAGGTTTTGTAGCAGTGTACCAAGTGAAGCCGCTATCAGGTACTGAAAGACAACTGGAGATCAAGGACGTGATGATAACATTGAAGACGTTCAAGTTGGAACAAGAATTCTTTTTCTCTACTTGTTTAAGGTATAATTGTATTATTTATAGTTGGGCTCAAAATTGTACTGGGTAGAAATAGTTATGTTCATGTTCAATTAGTTAGAATGTCTTAGTTTTAGATTATTGCGGACATAAATTTATGTAAGTTGTGACCTGCTTTTACCTATGCACGAACCTTACGGACGACAATCGCGAATATGGATACTGGCGTATTCGTATGTCGCGTAGCCTGGGGATGATGTTACGTAACCAGCTTGCCATAATTCTGGGAGCGGGACGTGACAGGGCCCTAGGCAAACTTTCAAAATAGGCCCATATATAATTAAAAAAAGGTTAAAACCTGAACTATAAGTAAAGTAATAAAAATGTTGCTACCTAAAATTGAACCTAAGACCTCCAGTATGCACGTCTAATATAATAACTACTACACCACAATTCTTTTATGTTTAAAATGGACCACTGTACATACTAGTTCTATTTGAGGTACAAGATTATTAATACATATATCTTTAAATTACTTTTTTGGGGCCCTCAAACTCTGTGGGCTCTGGACGGCCGCCCTGGGCCAGGACTGGCCCTACTCACGAACACTAAGTTTATTAGAAACTAATGTAGTCGTCTATGGCAACAAAGCCATTTCTTGCGAGTTGCGACACACAAAGTTCCTTGGAAATTAACTTGGCCGCCTATGGCGTCGAAGATATTCCTAGTGGCATATAAAGTTCCTCGGGACTAACGTGGCCGTCAACGATAATCTTGTTAGGAAGCACTCAGTGCACGTCCTTAGCAATACTCATCTTTCGCGACAATTTTGCTGGAAAGCACTCGGCGTGCATCCTTAGCAAGACTTAGCAGTTTACCAGATGCAGGCAACGCGGGGGTTTGTTAGAAGCAGACTTCATGTGAGTATGCTAGAAGCATATGTTGAAAAAATATTCTAGAAGCAGATGCCGTGGGAGTCTGCCATAAGTAAACGTCGTGGGAGTCTGCCAAAAGCATACTCTGTAAAAATGAGAAATTCACAGCAAACACTTTGCATGCAACAAACTAGACCAAAAAACGATATAGATTTCGGGGGCTTCTCCCCCCGAACTCATACGCCTGCATAGATTTTCAGTGGCTCACAACTGAATTAATAATTAGTCAGGGCCGGTCCTGAGCTATTGGGGGATCCGAAGCAAAACTTTCAAAATGGGTCCCCATATATAATGTAAAAAAAGTATAAATAAAATAAAAATTTGTTGTAGTTAAAATTTGAACCAAGGACCTCTTTAATATAAGTCCAACATTATAACCACTACACCACAATATTTTTGGTAAAAATAGCATATAATACATACTAGTTCTATTATAGACATTTTTATGTTGGTGTCCCCTGTCGTTAAGGAGCCTGGGCCGTCGTCCCGTCTGCCCTGGACAGGGCCGCCCTGTAATTAGTTTAGAATAACAATGTTCAAATTCATAAATTTTTATGGTATTTAGTTACAAAGTAGTCGAAGTTCTCTTTTGTTCACTGGTAACAAGCAAACCCCTTTGGTACCGGTCTTTCACTTTGATCCCAGGTCATCATAATCCACTTTCCCATTTATTTCAAATCTCGACTTCCCTCTTCCCCAAGCGGCCGCTAGGCTGTGTTTGGTAGGAAGGATGGAAAAGTTGAAGAAAGAAAAAAGATAAGGATTCATTTTTCTTCCAATGTGGAAAGGAAAGATTATTTCCTTCCTTTGTGTTTAGTAGAAAGGATAGAAAAGATAAGAGATGTATTTTCCTTTGTTTGGTATGAAAGAAAAAGTGGAAGGAAAGAAAGTAAAAAATATAGGGTTTACCAATTCTACCCTCAACTAAAAATACTTATTTACCATTTGACTTCATAAATAATTTTTAAATAATACATTCATATGGGGGTATAATTGTTAATTAATACAAGCCTCCACTTTTCCTTTCACTTTTCCTTCCACTTTGGAGAGATTGGATTTCTTAGATTATGAAGGAAAAGTAATCCCTTCACTTTTCATTCCTTCCTATTTTCCTTCCATACCAAACAAGAGAAAATAAAAATCTTTTCCTTCACTTTTTCCTCATCTATTTTCCTTCCTTCCACTTTTCCCTCATACCAAACACATCCCTAGAGTTCAGCAGGTCAGGATTTTTTTAATAGGAATATTTTAGTAAATGTTCGAATTCAAAATATAAAAACTACCATCTTGTTGTATGGCTAGCTTAGTACTAGCTTACTACTGGCAAATGCTGATAGGACGAAGATAGTAACCAAGTTTACAGGTTTAGCTGGTCAACAGCTTTTGAAAATTATTTTTTAAATATTTCTCTTATGTAAATTGGCTCCCAAAAATTTTGGGTGATGACATCTCCCATTATGTGACATCTAACATGGAAAGTGACATGACACCTGACGTATCATGTTTTAACCCAAAAAATTAATTACCCAAAAATTTATTGTTAATGTTAATGCTATACTAATGCTAATTTTAATTTAATATTAATATTAAATTTAATGTTAATGTTAAAATTAATATTAATACTAATTAATGTTAATATTAATATTAATATTCATGTTAATTTGAAGTTAATATTAATTTTAGTATTAATTTTAATGTTAATGTTAATGCTAATTTTAATTTATTGTTAATATTAATTTTAATGTTAATGTTAATATTAATATTAATTCTAATATTAATGTTAATGTTAATTTTAATATTAATGTTAATGTTAATGTTAACCCGCTAAACCTGTAAACTTGGTTACCTCTCTCCGGCACATCAATATTTGCTAGTAGTGAGCTAGTACTAAGAGCATCCACAGTGGAGACACTCCAAACACATACTCCAAAGTATTAGAAATTGTGAAAATTATTACTTTTGGAGTGTCTCCTTGAAAGGCATACAATGATACACTCAAAACAAATACTCTAAATTAACATATTCCATCTTTTTCCTTTTTATTTTTCTTGCATGTTTGGTAAAAAAAATTCTTCCTATTTTTTTCTTTATTTTTCTTCAATGTTCGATAAAATTGGTTAATATTGGTGGCCCAAAAATTAATATAGTGGAGCTAGCACACGCTCCAAATCTGGAGCGTCTCTTAGCTTTCTAGCAATTTTTAAGTATAGACAAGTGCCCACTGTAGTCTTTAAGTGCTACAAAATTTGGCTAAAGTTAAAATGTAGCACTTGAAATCTCTCCCACTGTGGATACTCTAAGCTAGTCATACAACAATTTCGTAAAAATTAATATATATATATATATATATATATATATATATATATATATATATATATATATATATATATATATATATATATATATACTTTAAAAACTAACAAATGTTCCAATTTTTTTTGTAAATCAGCCAAAATTTTGATTAAATAATGTGAATATATCTTAAAATGTTATTTGCTCCATAAAAAGAAATGAGGTAATTTTTAAAAAAAGTGGAAGAATATACTAGTTTCAATATTTTGATTCCCTTTTTTGATACTTTCTATTTCCTTCCGGATCTTTCCTCCTTTTTTTTTTCTGGTAAATTTACTTGCTCTTAATAATTTTTTAATGTCTAGAATAAGCCATATAGATATCATGGACCTATTTTATTTTTTTAAAATTAAGGAAGATAAAAAATTAACTTCCTCATCCATGATTTCTTAAAAAAATTATGAATAAAACTAACTTTTTCTCTTTTAGTCCGTACAAATATCTATTTAAAAACCAAATTTAAAACTGTTTAAAAACTAAATTTAAAAAAAAATATAAAAATACATTTAAATTGTTTAACAAATCTTAATTCAAATATATTTAAATATTTGAACTATTTTTCAACAATATCATAAAAATATTTATCCATAACAAATTATAATTAAAATTTGATTTATTTTTACAAATTTTAACTAAAATATAAAATTTAATTTAATTTTAGTTTGAATATTTAAATTATTTTTTGATAAGATTAGAAAAAAAGATGATTTAAGGTGTAAGGCACGTGCATCTTATTTGTGGTGGATTGTCAATTTTATTCCCCTGCTTAATCTTCTTCCAAATTTTCTATTATTTTGTGCTTTTCATTTTTTATTGTGTATTTTGACATTATTATTTCTATGTTATCTACACAGCATTTGCATTTTTTTTTTTTCATTAGAAAATTTGTTACGATGATGCTATATTGTTATGCTTTGCGTCTCGTGTATTGCACCTCCATGATTTTTCTAGCCGAAATCAAGAACGAAGTAGAATGCAAACGATGGTATATTAGAAAGCTAATTTGGAAAATAAAGAGCAAAATGTTGACGAAAGAGATTTGAAATATCTGCATTTCCGTAAATACTTTCAAAATAATTTCAAATATATATTACTTCATTGAATCATTATTACTCTACTATACGTTCACGGCGTTACCCATACCAAGACGAAGAAAAATTCTTTGATATTGTTAAAAAAAATTAGATATAAATTTAGATTATATTAAAATAGTTTAAATATAACTCTAAATATATTTTAATTATGATTTGTTATAGACATGCTTTTAAAGATTTTGATATATGTTGTTTAAATATAATTTTAAAATAAATGTGTTTTATTTAGGATTTTCTTTTATAGATATGTTTATAAACTTGGAATATATATTCAGACATTGAAAGATTTTATAATTTTTTTCTCTTAATTAAGTGAGGATATACATTCTGCTTATACTGTTGATTTGAACCGTTGTCAAGTCTCTTTATAAAAGTAAAAAATTATTATTATTATTATTATTATTATTAAAAACTAAAATAAAATAAATTTTTATTACTATAATGCGACTTAGAAATAGCTAAAAATAATGAGCAGTATAAGTCGTATGTATATCCTCCATTAGATAATAAAAAATAAAAATAAACTGTCTAACAACTGCGTATGTATTCTTAATTAAAAAATTAAAAGTTCTAAAATTATTCTAGCTTGAACATATAATAAATCCTAAAATATATTCAATATTCAAATTATATTTAAACTAAATATATAGATATTATCTAACTAAACACATATCCAAAATTCTAAAAACATGTCTATTAACAAACTCTAATTAAAATATATTTTAAATTATATTTAAAATATTTTAACATGGTGTTAGAGAGGAAAAGGAGCAAAGGAATAAGAGGAGAAATTGTAGAAGAAAAGAATTTTGGATTTTCCAATTTCCCAAAGCATGGCAGGTCCCCACCCTTTTCCTCTATTTCTTCATCCTCCTCATCTTGGTATTTTTGGAATTGGAATTGCCAATTGGTTTATTTCAGCCGCAATTTGATTTGAAAGTGCTCATATTTTGAACCTATAAGGAATACCAATTATTCTTATTATGGGCACAATCTCTGTTAGTTTTCCATAATGGAGAGTTGTCCTTTGTATTCTTCTCCAAATCCAAAATAGTAAGGTGAGCATGGGATTAGCTTAGTTTGCGAGGATTGGACTCTACTTTAGTATCATAAGTACGATTATCTATTATGTGGCGTAATTGCTCGACGAAATGCTTCTTTTAACTTATTCTTCGCTTATGGTTGGATAGCTAGAATTTATAACCCACTAAGTTACCTTTAGGCCTTTTTTTTTTCTAATGCAAGGAAAAAAAGAAATCAATTTCTTGATATTTTCTTTTATTTCGTAAATTACAATTTTTATTGATTTTTTTTTTCGATGTTTGAAAATGTCAAAAAATTTGAAAAGGAAAGTGAATATTTTAACGTGGAAAAATGATTTCTTACTTGAATGGATGGAATCGTTTTTTTTCTTCTAATTTCAATTCCATTGTAAATCATTTTTCTTTCCTCCTCAATTTCTTTAGCACCCGAAAATACCAACGCCATGATTCCGTGTACCAAACGACGCCTTAGGGTCTGCTTGGTAACGGTGTTTTCATCGATTTTAGAATATTTTTTAACCGACCGTTTATGAAAACCTCTTGCTTGTTATTTTTTTTGAGGCACTGGTTTTGATCGGCTCAAAACCCTCTCAAAATGGGTGTAATGTAATTTTGGATGGCTTTATAAACATCCCAAATCGGTAGATTTTGAGAAATTTTATTATTTTATTCCATTTATACCCTCACAAAAAATATATAATTATAACTACTAATACCATTCCATATTTAATTTTATTCGTGTAATTTTTTTAGAACCGTTCGTTAGTGAATTACCGAGCATGGATTAGACTAATTTACAAGCCGCTACTTAAAACCATCCAAAATCGGATCTCTCATAACCTCTTATAACCAGTAATCTAAAAACACCTCATAATCGCTACCCCTACAATTGCCAAGCAGACCTTAAGCTTCGTTTGATACACTGTAATGTAATCGTAATCGCAATGTAATTAAATAATTTTTTTATTTGATTACATTGCGATTACGATTACATTACAGTGTACCAAACGAGACCTTAAGTCTTGTTTGGTTCACGGAATTTTCCTTTGTGAAATTACAATTTCTATTGATTTTTCTTTTCGATGTTTGAAAATGCCAAGAAATTTGGAAAGGAAAGTGAATACTTCAATGTGGAAAAGTGATTCTTTACTTGGATGGATGAAATCACTTTTCTTCTAATTTTTATTATTATTGGAAATCACTTTTCTTTGCTTCTCAATTTTTTTGACACACAAACATAGAAAAGTAATTATTTTTCTTTTCCGACCTGATGATTCCGTGAACCAAACGAGACCTTAGTTCTTGGCAAATCAGCCGTTGGTGAGTCTTATGGTTAATTCTTGTGAAATTGATGGATTTTAGTGCTTAATGCAACAAAAGAAAAATACGAGTGCCGCACATTTTGTATTCTCAACTGTGGTTAGAATAGCAGTAGAACAAGGAACAATCTTGATTTTAGAAATATTCCAAGTGCACCTCTTGTAATAGTCCTGGGAAGGAGAATACTTCGTAAAATATGTGGACATAAAATTTGAGAAGCTTTTTCTAAGAGCATCATTAGTAGTTGGGACTCTCCAATGCAATTTGGAGCCCAAAATTTTAACAAAAAGGTAAATGTAGAATGGGTTGGGTTTGTATAAAAATAGTAGGAAATGATAAAGTGAGCTCCGGTTCCAAAAATTGTGTGGTCAAAAATTAATGTAGGAAAAAAAAAAATATAAAGTTTAGAATTTAGAAAGTTAGGCTCTAAATTTGAACTTACTATTCTACAAAACGAGTTTCTACAATCTAGAATCTAGAAATTGGGAGGCCCAACCCTTAGCACTCATGGATGGGTTGGGACCGAAATTGTAGAAATTGGGACTAGGGATGAGACTTATTATTCTACAAAATGAGCTCCTACATTCTAAATCTAGAATCTAGAAAATGGGATGGACCTTACTAATGATGCTCTTAGAGCATCATTAGTAAGGCCCATCCCATTTTCCACTTTTACTTGAAGCTAGCTCTTACTTGGGAGCAGTTCAAGAAAGTAAAATTTTTGCTGGGAGCTGCCCACAAGTTGCTTGGGGCTAGTCCAACCCCCCAAACCCTCATTTTCATTTCATTTCCTCATTTTCTTTCTCTTTCTTCCAAAATCTCCCCAAAGTCCTAAAATTCCACTCTCTTCTCCACCACTCCATTCCAAATTCTTCCACCACTCTCTCCTCCACCACTCCATTCCAAAAGATGACATGCAAGTCGAAACCATCATCGGAGTCTAGGTATGTTCTTCCCTAATTTTTTCTAGATTTTTCTCAATTTTTTTCAAATTCAAAGATTATTTGTTAATTCTCGAAAAAGTTTTGATAAATTAGGTTTAGAATCACTTTAGCGTTCATGAATGAATTTTTCGAACACGATAATTCACATACATTACTTGAAACCCTAATCCTAGAACACGACAAACGATCGTGTTGTTGTGGCCGTTCGGCTACTACAGTCGAGGGTGACAAAATTAGGACTGCCAGGGTCGTGGCAGTCCTACTGTAAAGTAAGACTGCCAGACTCCCTGCAGTCCTCTTTCACAAGTGGACTAAGGGAGTCTGGCAGTCCTACTTTACAGTAGGACTGTCACAACCCTGACAGTCCTGATTTAATCTAACAGTAGGACGGCTCATGCATTCTAGTAGTCACCGGACATACAATTTTTTGGATTTTAAGCTCACTCCCGCTCCGCTCCTACTGAGGCACACCACCTTGCGTGGAGAAATTTCACTTGTGGCAAAAAGAAGAAATCAGCGTCCCTCTTCACCACAGGCATTATAGACAACTGCCTTCAATTTTCATAGACAGCATCTACTGGAACATGAATGGATTCACGACGATATTCATTAATCTGATGTGCACAAGGGAGGCCCAGTGTATGTCGATGTACACACCCGCAAACCTCGGGATCAAATTCGACAAACTTTGACCTATCAATCTTATCAAATATTAATGCCAACGCCTTGTGAGATACCACACGCATTAAAGCATCCAAGAGTGTTTCCTTTCTATGCTCATACTTGACTATATTTAAGCTCATCTCAAATGATGTCTTAATTTCGTTCATCGTCCGGTCTACCGATAGATGTATAGCTTGCCAAATCGAGACAAAGTTGTCGAGATATGATCTTAGGTGTCTCTTCAATACCGAGTGTGTTCCTTCGACACGGTTGGTAGTTGTCGTGCCGTAATGCTTCACCACATTCGTCCATGCTAAAACGAATTGTTCTTTGTGCGGTTCAAGCCATGTATCTTTGATGTAAGAAATGCATGCCGGCTCCCTCGCCTCCCACTTTTGATTGAACAAGAACCATGCGGCATCGTAACTGGCAATCATAGAGGCTCGTCATACACAATTTCAGTCATTGTAGAATTCGTCAAAATTTTGTATGTCTAGTTTACCATTCACCTTCCGAAACTTCAACTTAGATTGGAATTGAATATTACGATTGACATGCCAAGTGCATAGCAATGTATACGCTTGAGGAAAAACAATGCGAATAGCATTAATTAGGGCATACCTTCTGTCGGTAACAAGAACAAACGGCTCTCTATGACCGATGTAAAGTATTTTCAGTTTCTCCAACGCCCATATGTAGTCTTCAAGGTTTCTCACTCTTCATGAAGCAAAAAGTAACTGAAAATATTTTTCAAGTAGAGGTGAACCCGACAACATGAAAGAGAGGCATCTTGAACTTATTGGTATTGTACGTGCAATCAAGGACTAACACGTTGGCAAAAGACCTGGCCAGATTGGTGCAATCGGGATGAGCCCAAAAGAGTTAAATGACTTCATTACTCTGGGGATGTCTTCTATGGAGCTCAACATAATGATTATCTGCAAGCAACTTAAGCACTTCTTGCATCGTCATTCTTGATTTCGTCCGAATAGCGTTCGAAGTAGATAGGGCGTTGTATATTGACTTCATTGTAGACTTGTTCTTCTCATCTTCATGTCGTACGATAGAATATATTTGTCTTGGTGCAACTCCGGAAGTGGACAAGTCTTCGACTATCTTCTTCTCCGTATTATTCAACCGTCCGACATACGGATGACACAGTAGTGTTTCGGCAATCTCATGGTCGTGGATTTCATTCTTGACTTCGACTGTCCACTTCCCTTCTTCTTCGTTTCTAATATGGATTGTGAATGGACAACCACATTTTCTCGTTCCAATATTTTTTTTGGGAACTTTACTCTGGATATCTGTATCTTTTTTATGGCTTCTGAACACACCACCTCTTTCACATCCAACAGTCACAGTTTGTCGTCCCGGGCGATTTTGGGCCGATCTGGTTATCACAAGAACTATGTCATTTTTTCGTCTAACTTTTCGGCACCAATGTACTGCACCGTCGCTTGATTCAAACCAAAGATCGGTCTAGAATAAATGGCCTACATCGACTGCAATTGGAGCAGGTACCGCAATATAGAAAGATGATAAGACCTACAATATAACTTAAAGTTAATAAACTAAACAACTACACAAATCAAATGTGAAAATTTCTGCAAATAAATAGGACTGCAGAGAGTGAGGCAGTCCTTACAATATGAAGGACTGCCACCTATCTGACAGTCCTGTCCTAAGATGTGGACTTTCAGATGGGTGGCAGTCCTCTGTGTCACAGATCCGACTTTCACCCGATAAAAAGTTAAAATTTAGTTACCAAGAGGGCTTCCGAAGCATCAATGTGTTCTTCGGACGTAGCGAGAAAAGAGTACTATATTTGATGACTCGGGTTCTTCCATGTTCATTTTTCTACGTTAAACACATATAATTCAACTTTTATATGTGAAATTTATGTTAAAATTTTTAAACATTTATTAATTCGATGACTTACCAATAAATGAGAGAAGTCAATGACACTGTTACTAGAAATTTCACCAACAATCTTCACAAAATGTAGGTTGAAAAAAAATTTGGGGTTAAATTTTTTGACCTATAAATGTTGGTTGAGAAAGAGAATAAAAGAGTTGAGGGAGAGAAGAAAAGAGTAGAGGGAAAGAAAAAAAGAAAAGAAAAGTTGGTATTTATACCTTTGCTTGGACTAGTCCCAAGTAAAAAAAATTGATGGCAAACTTGTAATATTTTGAAATATTTTTGGGCTAGTCCCAAGTAAAAGTGACAGTGCCCTTAGAAAAAGCCATTTGAGAATCGGTCTACTTATCATATAGAAGATACCTCCCTCTGTATCAAAAAGTTTTACTACAGAAATGCCATGATGAAATTTGGAAAATACCTGTACTTCTGAGGAAATTTGAGGGATGGTCTCATCAGCCCAAATGTAATTCTGCGCCCTCTGCATTGGGACAATGTAGAGTAGTTAACACTATAGATGAGCCTATTTTCACTTGTTCTCATCCAGAGGATTTAGCAATTCTCTCATAAGCTGCAAATTCCATCTTCCTCAACTGCTATTTCTTATACGCTAGGATTGGTCGATTAGGGAGCTACAGCGTACATTTCCACTTGCAATAGTTCATGTCAAGATTAGGAAAGCTGATGGTCCTCTTAGTTAGATTTTTGGGAAGATTTATGAAATGCCCAAAAACTAAAAAAAATTTATGTAAAACCCACCGCTAAAAAAACTTTCATCGCGTGCCCAGAATTAGAGAAACTTATCCAAAGCGGGTTCCAAATGACCCTTTTGCCCTTCCTTTTAATTTATTGGAAACACCCACAAAACTGCTCTTAAAAAAACGTTTTAATACCCCATCTTCTTCCATACGCTGCTCACTTTCGAATCTAGGTTTTCTCCTCAAAAATCTTCAAAAACTCGTCGAAAAATTTCGGAAAGACCGGGACGAACGACAAAAGTGCTAAAACGGAGGTCCAAACATCATTTTTTTGCGAATCTAAAATTTCGGAAGGCCGTCTAACGGTGAAACGGTTACTTTCAGTCTCCTCGACGATACGCTCATTTTGCGACAAACGGGACCTCGTTTCGACCTCCCAGTCAAAAGTTATGGCCCTCCAAAGTTTCAGCTAACCATAAAATGCAGGAGAATGGCATTTTCCGTCTTAATTTACACGGAGAATGACCATTCTCCGTCTTAATTAGGACGGAGAATGACATTCTCCGTCTTAATTTACACGGAGAATGGTCATTCCAGTGTTAAAACGCAGGAGAATGACCATTCTCCGTGTTAGAAACACGGAGAATGCCATTCTCCGTGTTAAATGAAACGGAGAATGTCATTCTCCGTGTTAAATAAAACGGAGAATGGCATTCTCCGTCCTAATTAAGACGGAGAATGGCCATTCTCCGTGCTAAATTAAACGGAGAATGACCATTCTCCGTCTTAATTAAGACGGAGAATGGCCATTCTCCGTGCTAAATTAAACGGAGAATGACCATTCTCCGTCTTAATTAGGACGGAGAATGCCATTCTCCGTGTAATTTATCACGGAGAATGGTCATTCTAGTGTTAAAACGCAGGAGAATGACCATTCTCCGTGTTAGAAACACGGAGAATGCCATTCTCCGTGTTAATTAGGACGGAGAATGCCATTCTCCGTCTTAAATAAAACGGAGAATGCCATTCTCCGTCCTAATTAAGACGGAGAATGACATTCTCGGTCCTAATTAAGACGGAAACGGAGAATGTCATTCTCCGTGTTAATTAGGACGGAGAATGGCATTCTCCGTCTTAAATAAAACGGAGAATGGCATTCTCCGTCCTAATTAAGACGGAGAATGCCATTCTCCGTCCTAATTAAGACGGAGAATGGTCATTTCCAGTATTAAAACGTGTAATTTAGTTTTTTCAGGAATAAAGAGTTTCGTTCTTCTTTCAAAGCGATGATAATTCTTATGGAAAAGAAGAAGAAAGATCTTCTCTCAACAATTGAAGATCTGAGTTCAAATGTCTCCACGATGAAGATGATGATGATGGTGATGATGATGGCGAGCGATGATCTGAGTTCGACTGAAGAAAAACACACCGAACTACGAACGATCTTTGCGATCTCTGCTGAATATGAGAGCAATGGAATTCAGATTTCCCGTGAAGAAGAAGAAGAAGACGAAAATCGCAATCCAGATCTGAGTTTTTTGAATTCAAATACATATAGATGACCAATTCGCGCGGAGGGGTAGTTTCGGTATTATAAAAATAGCAGTTTCTAGCGGGTGGCATCTAAAAGGGAATCTTGGAATATTTAACGTGAAAATACTTAATTCTGGGTATTTCATAAAACTTATCCAGCGGGTGGGCATTTCATAAAAGCCCACCCCGAAATTGGGTTTCTCAGCAATTTCTTTTAAAAATCCTGTAAACAAAAATAACAAAATGTTAAAGTTATCAGTCTCCAGAAAAGTCGTGTATGAAACAGACCTAAAAGATTATTCGAGGTCTATGTGCAGACTTATTCTCGAATTCTCCTAGACGTAAAATGTCTATGCTACCGGCTTCTTGTTACTGCACATAACTTCGAGAGAGTGACCCGAACTTATCTTTGCTAGTAAACTAGAGGGAATGAAAGAAAATTGGAACGGAGATTAATGGCTTTACAACAATGCATAGAAGAAAATTTAGAAAAGTGTGGACACATCTTTCAGCCTTCTGATCCATACTAAAACCCACGAATATGTAGCCCACACCAACACATTGGATTTAATAGCCATTAACCACTAATAATATAGCCATTATGGCCATTACTAATTGTCCTTTGGAGAACTTAAAAGCTAACTGTAACGTTTAGAAAGGAAGAGGGAGTTTTTTTTTCCACATATTATACGACACTCTTTACACCTTACTTTTGGGAAGAAGCTAATAGAAGTTGGCCTCGTTAGGTACACTGTAATGTAATCGTAATGTAATCAAATAATTTTTATTTTTATTTTTGGCTTAATTGTACTTTGCTACCCTCAACTATTACCATTTTTCAACTTTGTACCCTAAACTATTTTTTGTAACAATTTGGTACCCAGATGTTATTTTGGACTAAAATGCCTCTATCCCTACCTCTCCCCCTCCCCCCCTGCACGCTCCGGCCGCCCCCCCCCTGCTCACTCCGGCCGCCCCCCCCCCCCCTGCTAGCTCCGCCCCCCCCGCCCCCCACCCCCCCTGCTCGCTCCGGCCGCCCGCCCGCCCCCGCCTCTCCCCTAGGCCGCGGCAGCACGTGAGGAGGGGGGCTGGGGAGGGAGGGCGGGGCGGGAGGCGGGGCAGGGGGTGGCCGAAGCTAGCAGGGGGGGTGGGGGGCGGTGGGGGCGGAGCTAGCAGGGGGGGTGGGAGGCGGTGGGGGCGGAGCTAGCAGGGGGAGGGGGGGGGGGGGGGGGTGGGGCGGCCAGAGCTAGCAGGGGGGGTGGCCGGAGTGGGGAAGGGGGTGGAGGGAAGGAAGAGGGAAGGGCATTTTCGGAATTTTTGAAAAATTAGGTATCAAGTTGAAAAAAAATAATAGTTGAGGTACCAATTTGTTACGAAAAAAAGTTTATGGTATCAAGTTGAAAAGACGGAATAGTTGAGGGTAGCAAAGTGCAATTAAGCCTTTATTTTTTCTGTTTGATTACATTCACGATTACATTACATTGAACCAAACGGGTTCTAATATTGACCTACCTCTCTCAGTTAATACCTTCATGTTTCTAGTCCCCACCAATTTCTTGTCTGTGAGTAATCTAACCAAAGATGTAAGTTGCTTGGTAACGTTCTTCATAATCTGTTGATTGTTTCTCTAATACCAATTGAGGACAAATTGAATGAAATTCATCAAGGTAGTGAGGTCACTGAGCCATACATAAATTAAGAATAGACCGACGGTAAGGCTGGAAAACGATTCAAACAGTTTGTATTCGGCTCGCGTTCAGTTCGGGCCAAGTTCAATTCGAAGCTCGTTTGTGTACAGGTAGATACCGAGCTCCATCGACTTTTTTTTTTCCGAAGTGGTGTTCGAAACGACTTCGATCATAGGTTGTACGACTCGGTCTTGTTTGACTTCGACCATAGTTGTCTTAAAAAATTTACCCTTTTTTTTGTTATTTATATGATGGTAAATTTATGATGTAAAGAGCATAAATAATTCAACAAAAAAGTCTTTAAGACTTGAGAATAATTGTTTAACAAGTTTAATGTGACTTTGGTTCGGTCTTGACTCAGACTCGGTTCGTGTTCGTCCGAGCTCGAGAGCTAAATCGAGTCGAGCTCGATCGTTTCGAGCCTATAATCAAATCGAGTTCAAATGTCATTTTTTAGCTCCATCTTAAGCTCGACTCGAATAAAGCTCGTTTGATTGTTTAGTCGAACCAAGTTCCGACACAGTTTGTTCGAGCTCGTTCGTTCGATTTTCATATTTGTAATTCCCCACAAATTTTTACCACAATTTCGAACATAGACCGGAAGTGTACCAGTAAGGAGTTCCAGATATGTGTGCAAACAATTATGCTATTTGGCTCCTAAAATTTTTGGGTGATGCCATCTTCCTTCATGTGGCATATGACATAGCAACTGACATTGCAGCTGACATGTCATGTTTTAACTAAAAAAGTTAATTAACCAAAAAAATTATTGTTAATGTTAATATTAATGCTAATTTAATTTAATGTTAATAATAATTTTAATATTAATGTTAAAATTAATGTCGATTAATGTTAATATTAATATTCATGTTAATTTGATTTTAATTTTAATTTTAATTTTAATTTTAATTTTAATTTTAATTTTAATTTTAATTTTAATTTTAATTTAACGTTAATATTAATTTTAATGTTAATGTTAATGTTAATATTAATTTTAATATTAACGTTCATGTTAATTTGATTTAAATATTAATTTTAATATTAATTTTAATGTTTAATTTTAATTTTGTCATGTCAGGTGCCATGTTATCAGCCATGTCAGCTGCCACATAATGGAAGATGGTATCACCCAAAATTTTTGGGAGGCAAATAGTATTTTTGGTGTGCAAATGGCATTCATATACTAATTTGGATACCTAGACAGAGAGTAAAATTCTGATACAGATGACTGTATCAAAATTCTGATACAGCCACTGTATGACAAATGGGCTCTACCTCAAAGTTTTTATAAATATGTACTTGCACGATTTCCGAAGAGAGAGATGGGGGCCCACTTGTGATATAGTGGTTGTATCAAAACTTTGATACAACCATTTGTATCAAAGTTTTACACCTTAGACAGATAGTGAATATCATGTTTTCTTTACAAGTATTTGGATTTAGGAATGAGCACGGAGTAGAAGCTAATATTTTAGTGTCCTATATCATCTCTATATAGTAGGGGTGAGCATTATTCGGTTTGGACCGAAACCGAACCGAATAAGAGATTCGGTTCAATTTAATATAAATTTGGTTCAGTTTCGATTTTGAAAATATTATATTTTCTTATTTAGCTTCGGTTTTCATTTCAGTCAAAAACCGAAAACCGAATAAATTTTTTAGTTTATATATAGGCTTAATTGCACTTTGCTACCCTCAACTATTACCATTTTTCAACTTTGTACCCTAAACTATTTTTTGTAACAATTTGGTACCCAGATGTTAGTTTGGACTAAAATGTCCCTATCCCTACCCCTAACCCTCCCCCCTGCACGCTCCGGCCGCCCCCCCTGCTCACTCCGGCCCCCCCCCCCCCTGCTAGCTCCGCCCCCCCCGCCCCCCCCCCCCCCCCCTGCTCGCTCCGCCCGCCCGCCCGCCCCCGCCTCTCCCCTAGGCCGCGGCAGCACGGGAGGAGGGGGGCTGGGGAGGGAGGGCGGGGCGGGAGGCGGGGCAGGGGGTGGCCGAAGCTAGCAGGGGGGGTGGGGGGCGGTGGGGGCGGAGCTAGCAGGGGGGGGGGGGTGGGGCGGCCAGAGCTAGCAGGGGGGGTGGCCGGAGTGGGGAAGGGGGTGGAGGGAAGGAAGAGGGAAGGGCATTTTCGGAATTTTTGAAAAATTAGGTATCAAGTTGAAAAAAAATAATAGTTGAGGTACCAATTTGTTACGAAAAAAAGTTTATGGTATCAAGTTGAAAAGGCGGAATAGTTGAGGGTAGCAAAGTGCAATTAAGCCTTATATATATATATATATATATATATATATATATATATATATATATATATATAAACTAAAAAATGCAAATAAACCGAAAAATAGAATAACCATAATAAACCGAAAATCGAACCAATTTAATTCGGTTCGAGTTGATTCGGTTATGGGTCATTTCGGTTCGGTTTCGGTTTTGCTTATTCTGTTTTCGGCTTAATTCAATTTTCGTTTATTTGTTCGGTTTGAACCGAATTATTCGAATGATCATCCCCTCTACTATATAGGATAGAAATTGGAATCAAAATTATGTTTGAATTTTTTTTTTTTCTTTTCTAAAATGGAGATGGCCTTAGAGATTGATGGAGAAAGGTTTATTGATTTATTCCGGTCTATTAAAGGCAACCCCATCACAGAAGATCTTTAGCTGGGGAGGGGAGGCTTGGACTTCTACTAGACAAACCCACACACAATCCTTTCATTAGCCACCCATCTATTTATTATTCCATCCCCACGGAAAGAAGAGACATCACTCGGAATCCATCAAATTGGTGTCGGTCTTTCCCTTTTATTTGTGTTGTGTTCAGTGATGTTACCTCCAACTACCACCGTCAAAAGTTTATACGCAGAGACGGCGTGTGTGCGACAGTGCGAGTGAGTGATGTTACTCACATTTTGGACAATGGTGAAGACTCATGAACCTTATTAGCAATTCGGCAAACAAAAAAAATTCGGGACGACAAAAGTACGGATATAAATTGACTTAGTACAAATAAAATACGTTCAAAAATTTGGTCAAATGTTCGAAAAATAAAAATATTGAGGTTAAAAATTTCACATTCTTAAATATGTTTTCAAATTTGGTTAATTAAACAGGCTCTCAGTACATTTTTTGTGCCAAATTTTTCAATAATTTATATGGAACACGTTTAAGACATTGCATGCTTAAAATTTATGTACTGATTTGGTTCTGTCAAAAATACGAAAGTATTACACGTTTATATCCGAAAAAATTTGCGTATAATACGAGTTTTATTCGGGTGATTACTAACAAGGCTCATGAATATCCTTGGGCCTCGTTTGATTATGGGTTGGGTTTGGCTATGGGTTGTGAAAGTGAAAGTTATTTTTTTTTTCTCGGTTTGAATGGCAAAAAAGTACGAGAAAAGAAAATTAATTTTTATAAGGAAGAAAAATAAAGAAGAAAATGGTTTCCTCCATTCAACCAAGAATTCACTTTTTTACTATAGAGAATTCACTTTTCTTTTATTTTCTTGTCCTCTCCAAACACGATTTTTTTTTTTAGAAATTACAATTCTTCAAGAAAAAAAAAATGAGGAATTGATTTCCTTTCCTTTCCTTGAACCAAATTAGGCCTTGGAGTTTTTTTAAGAGCCTCTTTCGTAAATTGTAAGTAGAGTAAAATTTAAATTTTAAGAATATAAAGTAATTTGTGTACTCTCTTTTTTAATCTTTCTAGTAGAGACCAAATGTGCTAGGTTAGACTATACAAAAATTAAAAAAAATAGAAAATCAGACAATATATTATAATAATAAAAATACATAATACTTAATTTAACAAATAAAGATGATTAATTAGTTACAATTAATTAATTAATTAATTATTGCATGATAAATATTGCTTGTTGAAGTATAGCTAAACATCAATAATTAATAGTATTAGGATCAAGAAAAACCTCCTATTAGTCTAACGAATATTAAATACAGAATAAATTAATCATTTATTAAGTGTATTTTTTTAATATTATACATGTTTTTCTGACTTCCCACATTTGACACATTCACCTCATCATATTGGATAGAGTCTTTTGGACCTAGACCACGGCATAGATTCTTAGCTAGGTCGCTAAGTTTACCAGGGAGTAGATTCAAGGAGTCTCTGAAGCGGAATAACATCTTCTTACCAGAATAAACTGCTAATTCGTAAAGCCTATTGTTCCTCATCAGTGGTTTGAGCTTGTAGCTCTTGTGATGACATGCAAGGTGCTTAAGCAAGAGAATTCCTTGTAACTAACTTTTGTTTTACAACATAACAATTCTACGATTTATCTTTCAAAAATAGTTTGTACATTGTTTAATGTACTACATTATTCTATTTTTTGAATATTTAACCAAGTTAAAACTTTACGTACTTTTTCTTCTTTCGAACTAACGATTCTATGCGTTTGTTCAACCGGTGATGATATTGAATAATTTTTTGTTGCAGTATGAGAAAATCATACATGAACTTACCATTGTGAAAAAGTTATAGGGATGGCATCAATTTTAAAAAGGTCTCTGTCACGCCCCAGAACCAGAATACTGATAAGTAGGGACGGATCAGGCCAGCTACGTATTCCAAAGTACTCCAGTACCCTAAAATAACGTATAGGTTGTAGAGACATGGGGGTTACTACTACAATCCAATAGTCAAATCCTAGGTCAAGCAATCCTAGGTATCTCAATCACAGGCAAATATGCAAAGTACAAGAAGTATGATCATCAGACATAAAATAGTAAAGCGTCCCAAACTATATATACATGGATGATCATGAAGCTAGTAATACAAATTGAAGAACTAGCAAGAGTAATAGTCATACATGATAAGCTCTAGATATAGTCTAGAACTCACATCATGTTTAGGCCCCTAGACTAAATATCAAGATCCAAAACACGAGCTAAACACGTGCTCAGAAGCTAAACGCCACAAAAGAATAATGTACATAACTAGTGGGAGAATGAAATAGAAAAGCCCACTAAGGTACTTTGGTGCTCCGAATAGTCACCATCGAGTAGATGGTACGGAAGATCCTCTGGGCACCTCTATCAGATCTGGCAAACAAAATCAGTGGGAACAGACCCCTAATAGCAAGTACCACAAAGGAAGCCAAACTATGAACTAAAACCAGCAATAACTAACATAACAACGGATAGAGACAGAAATAAGTAAATACGAATCGAGACTCGTGCACTATTAATGCACTTATCCCAAGAATAGAAAAGATAATAAACAAAACAACATGGAGCATAGGATAAATAACATGTAACATAATGTAAAGTATGGATATGTAAGCTGTGGATATGTAAGGTAAATAAAAACATGTGAGATAAACTGAGCATGTAGAGAAATGGTACATGTGAGAATGTAAGATAACTGGGACATGAGTATGTTAGATAATTGGGACATGTGAGCATGTTAGAAGTATATAGAACGACAAATGATAAGATGACTTATGAACTATTTTGGAACCCAAGTTACAACATGTCACTCCCGTTTTTTGTTATACGTATTTTTCAGGATACGTATACGGATTTTTGACAATTGTCAGGTGACCCATAGTTAGACTTGTCTTATTTAGCCTAATCTTGGTTTAGTTGTCCTGGATTTATTTTGGTTCGGCTTGTCTTGGCTTGGTTTGGTTTTTTTTGGGTTGAGATGAGAGGGGTTGCTATATAAGTCAACTCCTTTCTCTCTCTCTTCATAACTCTTCTTCATTTACTTCTTCTTCTTCTCCAATACTCCTCCCACCCACCAAAGAAACCCTAGGCAAGTGCAACCTTGCTTCATGATGGATCTCCCATTTTATTTTTCCATTCTCTTCTCTACTTGATTTTAGGCCTCTTTAGAACTTGGCATTTTTGGTTTTGATGGATGAATTTTTATAGATCTAAGTTTTGATCTTTTCTTTTTTTTCTTGGTTTTGATCTATTAAAACTTGGTATTTCCTAAAAACCAGTCGTCCAAGGCTGTAAAAATCTCGTTCCATGCAGTTTAGACCCTTGGAAGTCTCAATTCGGACTTGTTTTGAGCAAGTTACGACATTTTGAGGTTTTCGGGTTCCATGGATTCTTCTTTGCTGTTTGGGAAAAAATGTCACGCCCCGCTCCCGTAGGAGCGATCGTCCTTGCTAAGGCGTGATGCCGCACGAGCCTAGATTGCGCTCGTGCAAGGTAGTTTCATAACGGCCGATTACATCGACGGCGACGGGGTCGTCGCACAGAAGTCCCAAGCAGAAATATTGAAACATGCAGCGGAATTTAAGAACAAGTACACATGAACACAAGTCATTCCAAAGAAACTCTTTATTGATATTGAATACAAGATTAAATTTGTGGGCGCAAGGACAAATTACAAGTCTCTCGTGCTCACTTTTCTCTCGATTACAACTTACTCTGCTCTCTCTCATCTCTCCATTACAATGCTTGAGCCAGCCGAAGCTTCGGAAGGCGATGTCCATACATTATGTCCTGTATAAGTCTTCACTCCACGCGGCCGCACGCTTCGAATCGCCAAGGAACTCCGTGCCTCGACGCATCCAAGCGAGCTCCACGCCACGAGCTTCTACCTGTGCCTGCACATAAACACTGTGTGGGTGTCAGTACTCAACTGTACTGGTGGAGTGAGCTCCTCGCCCACCCATACAAAACCAACACGTTTTATTTATATTGTGCAACATAAACCATTTTACGATTGTCTTTCTATTCTTGCCTTAGTATCAGTTTTATGATCGGCGCCTTAGCGCAACTTGTGTATCAAAACCATCCTGTGCTTGCAATGTCAACGTTAACTCATACTTTGTCTCTAGACCACTTCTCGTGCCAACAACGTTAACCTATCAAGTCGTGTTTGCCTTACGACCAAATCAGGGACGCACTACACGATAGACTCCATTTTCTTGCCTCTAGACCTTCCTCGTGCTTGCATTGTCCATGCACCGACTCATACTTTGTTCTATGTGCCAAACTTCAGGACGTAACGACTCGGTCGTGCCAAGAACTCGATTTGTGCTTCAATATCTCTGAGGCAGCGCCTCCTTGCTTAGTCTTGCCTATACTTGTGTTGTGACAACGTGGCTGATGGAACTGGGGATTCCCAGGACCCTTCCTTTGGTGTGCGTATTGATCGATAGAAAGTTAAACAGATCTAATACGTGTTCTAACCCTTCATAGGCGGAAACTAGGGTTCACGAATTATACCTGCGACGGAAAGGAGACAAGTAATTCCTGGCAATCTCGAGCGGACGACCCCAAGATCTTCTGCACGTATTCCTTCCTCGAGTTGGACGTCGTGTGGGCGACGATCTCCCAACTTTCTCTTCTCCTTGGCAGCACTCTCTTTCTCTCCTTACGTGAATCACGAATTTAGAGAAAATTTAAGATTTCTGATCAGTAATCTAGCGGCCAGAGAATAGAGGATATATATAGGCTACGACAGGGACCATGAGGAGAAATTAGGGTTAGGCCTCCTAACGGATCTGGATATCCCGTGTTCAGCCCGAACACACAATCCAGGCCCATTAACAATAGCTCGGTCCACTAATGAGCTATTGTTGTACTACCTCCCTAATCCCAAATTATGTTTGTGGGCTCCTTTTATTATATGCTCGTTTGGCTCCCCATGTTAAGATATCGTATGTCCGTCGATCAAATTAAGTTACCGACAACTATATTGATTCGACATCTTTTATCCTTAAGTAGTACTGCTCAACTTTATTTGTCATGTCGGATATAATCCACCTGCAGGGTTTACATGACAATCCTTATGAGCTTCTTAAGAGGACATCATCAACCCGATGTATCGGGACATGGATTCCATTTATAATCAACAGCCCATCATACATACAATATTATTACCTAATTCATAGAGGTTGTTGATCCATAATGAATCTCACTCTTTTATGAGTCAAAGTAATACACATTGCATATACATGTCCGTTATTATATCCGGATTAAGAGTACAAGCATCCATAATAACAGAGGTGTTTGTTCTCTTATATAGTCAGTACAAAGAGAACAACCTCAAGTGGTCCTGTTCAATACACACAAAGTGTACTAGTGTAAACCTATAGTTGTTTCACTTAACAAAATGCCTTGGAGGAATTGGCTTTTGAAAATAAAACGAGAAAGAGTACAAGAAGTACAACTTTTTGATTCTGGAAAAGTATTGCTATGGAAGTCTGATCTGTAAATGATCACTTTGTTCCTTGGACCATATGATGATGATGAAGATCGCTGCTTGAAGTAGAACAACTTGGAAGAACTAATGCAACAGAAAGGTATCGACGCACTTGGGCACTGATGGCGAGGCCGAATGCTTTCCTGCTTTGCTTCACTCTGTTCTGGAAGAAAAGTTGAAGAAGAATGCTCTAGATGATCAAAATCTCGAAGCTCTGATCTCTGTATTCTCTCCTGTCTCTCCGTCTCTCTGTTGTATGAGAAAAATGAGTCTTTTTTATAGGTTGGGGCTTCCGTGCGTAAAGGAGCATCAAGATATGTCTTTACGCTCAATAACCGCCATCCACGATCAGAATCATCCTCTGTATGTGCTGACACGTGTCCCATCATTTCAGTAAGAATAGGATACACGTACACATGTTCTTCGAAATATGTGGCATAAAAACCACGTAGGCACACCACGTTCTGAACTGGCCAGAACAAAATAGGGCGTAAAAAGATGAGCGTAGACTAGCTCTGTCATAGGTTTCCAGCGTAAAGCGGTTGTATAACCTTGAGCGTAAAATGGCTCAAATAGACTTCACGCACACATTGTTTTTTAATGAGCGTAAGGACTCATGTAAAACTCCGTGCGTAAAAGAAACCCTTTAGTGAGCGTAAAGTAGCTCGATCTCCATAAACGACAACAATGGTCTTTGTATAAGACAAATTCCATTGAATTCTGTGGTAAATGCCATCATTGATATCTTCATGTCAAAAATCTGCATTAAATGCAAGATTTGATAGCTTTTGTCCGGTGTGAAAAGAGGCTGCTCTGACCTTAGCGTAAAATCACCAATATAGACCCCAGCGTAAAGCAATCAGTCTGCTTAGACGTAAAGTGTCTAGCCTTGTTTTGAGCGTAAAGAGATTACCCGCTGTATTAGGCGTAAAGCAGGTCACTTATGACTGAGATGACTCTCTCATTGCAGCACTTTTTATGCTCCTACAAGACCCCCTTCAAAGTTTTCAAATGTCTCTAAAATTTGAAACACTTTGAACAGAAGCGTAAAAGTTGAGATTTGCTGAGCACAAAATTCGGGATACGCAATAGTCGACCGCGTAAGAGCGGGGGTATCCAACAGTCAGCGTAAAATTCAAGAAGAAGAATAATGTCGGTCAACACTTAACCGTCATAATGAATTTTCCTCTTTGTAACTTTCAAATGTATCTTCATCTTCCCGAGTGAGCGGTTTCCAATGAGGAATGTGAAGAGTTATTTTACTTTGTATAAATAAGGACAGACTCCTTACTCTTGACATTCATGGCGCCAAAGAAAGAACCAACTGTAGAGGGGGCTTCTATCACTAGGAGTAACCTCGAGATAGAGAATGAGCGAGCACGAAATCTTCTAAAAAGCTTTGGGCTAACCCCAGCAGTCTTCAGTCGTATCGATGGTGGTCCTTCGAGTGCATACGAGGGACCGGGTGACGCAGAAGCGTTCCTTCGTCTGATGCGTCGCTCTGGGATTCGCAATATGCGTGAGCTGGGTGCATCCCTTCGCCAACCCAAAGAATAATAATATTTTATGTATTACGACTTTTATCTGTAGGGATCCGCTCCCATCCTTTATAAATAAAATCTCTGAAGTTTTTATTTCATCTATGTGCTTCTGTTGACTGCTTCTGTAATTTGTTAATTCCCGAGAAACAAACCAACACATGGCACTGTCTTGTGGTTACGGGGGCTTTAAAATAGGATCTCCTCCCGAAAATGGACTTATCCCAACAGAGTCTTCAATCTCTATAAATAGTCAAGAATATTTCATATGCTCTCGTATTCATTTTTCCTGAAGATAGATTTCTGTGGTATTTGTCCTTCACGAAATGATGATAGCGGAGCTTTCCGACGACGTTCCTTTGTATGCCCAGTCTTTAGACGCAGATTCAACCGCTATTAGAGCCAAACCCTTCGACTTGAGTGGTAAGTTCAGCCGTAAGCAAATATCTGTCTTCGAATTTTTGTATTTGAAGAACATTTATTTTACGAGCACAGGGCCTTGCTGAAGCAAACGGCGTAAAATCCTTTATAAAGCACTGACGTAGAAAAAGCTTTGCAGAGCATTGGCGTAAAAAAGCTTTGTAGAGTGCTGGCGTAAAAGCCTCGTGAAATGCTGGCGTAAAAAGCCTTGTAGAGCACTGGCGTAAAAGCCTTTGCTATCTGTCTTCAATTATCGTTCAATTACGCATTTGATGACGCTTCTTCTTCTTTGTTTTCTGCAGAAGCTTGGCCAAAGAGCTTTTTCAGAACTGGCATTGGTGACTTCGACGCTGTGGAGAGCGTTCTTCTGACATCAACATCAGGGAGCTCATGCGCTTTTGACGCGCAAATCAAACAACTCAGAACTCTTCGTGAGATAGAAGGGTCTTCCTCCGTTGGTAGGAAGAGCCTTTATACATGGAGAGTTGGACGGTGGAGTCAACTCTACCCCGAGGGATCGGGTAGTAGAGTTCCTTTCACGGCAGAACTAGGAATTGTATCCCAATATGGAATACATTCCTATCTTCCTTGAGAGGTTACCCTCAATCCACCAATTGTATTGGCAGCAACATGCCTTCGGGCTGCCCTACTCTGGGGTTCTCCTCTCGTCTGAGAGATAAGACCAGAGTTTGATTCCTGCTGATCTGGTCGTGACTGGGACTCAGACAGTCAGGAACTGCCACCAACAACGAACCTGCCAAAGAAGATCGAAGAGGAAATAGATCTCTATTAGGTTTATTGTTTGGTGTATAGAATGAAAATCCAAGGTATAATAGATTTTCATTGTAAAGAAAAGTCTAAGAAATGTAATAGACTTTTATGATAATATGAGAGTGGAAATGATAATTCTTCTATGCTCAATGATTTGTATCTATCTGGATGTAATATGGACATGATAGATGATGAAATATTCTTTTCTGATTTAGAGTACACAATTCTATCAGAGGTAATATGGACGTGATAGTATGTGGGAACTCAAGAGAAAAAATAGATTGATTTCTATGCAGAGGTCAAAATGGAAAATGATAGATAAGAAAAGTAGTTAAGTTCAGTATTTATCCAGAGGTTATGAAAACATGATAAATAATGAATTCCTACTCTTTTTTTTTGGTAGAAGATTTAAAATTCCTCTCTCATGAGATAAGAAGTCAGCTTAACCAAACCTTGGTAGCTGGGGAATAAGAAGACAGATGGCATGAGCACACATGACGGACGAATCGACGTATTTCTTGGGAACAGAAAGAACGATTCAGTTCCATCATTAAATGGATGAACCTAGAAATATGAACGAATGGGTCTTTTCGGGAATGAAAAGTCGTTTTCAATTTCAAAGATCGGTTCATTGGTAATTCCCTTTCTATAAATAGGCGAGAACCCTCTGTAATCTTTTCATTCTCATTTCTGCTCCTCAATTGAGAATGTCTTCTGAGGATACGCAGCAAGAGAATGAAGTTGCCATAAAGGCTGAGGACGTCGTCGAGACGCTCCCCGCTGAGCCAATAGTGACGGGTCCGACCGAAGTAAGCAACAGCTCTTCTACGCCCAAGTCGCCCCAGGACATTCTTGCTTTCCTAGTAGAGCTTGGGAAAACTCCTGAAGAAGAGGCATTGAGGATGGCTGTCTGCCAATTTTTTACGGGTTCAGGAAACGATGCCTTCTCTGCATTGGCTGGCTATGTATTCAATAAGGAAGGGAGTGGCCCTCGTCCTTAATCTTTTATTTTGAACAAAAATAATAAAAGAAGTTTTATTTTTGTCCTGTTCCCTTTTTTTTATACATAGTATTTCTTGAGAAATTTACCATTGATCGGCAGCATGAGTAGATCTCCATTAGGTTTTGACAACCGGTAAGCACCATTAGAGAACACGGACTCAATCACATACGGGCCTTCCCATTTTGCTTGGAACTTCTCTTTGCTCTTGTGAGTCATCACCATTGGCCTTCGGACAGCCAACACAAGTTCGCCAATTTTGAATACCCTCTCCTTGACTTTGCGATTGAAAGTTCGAGATATACGGGTTTGATATAGCTCAATATGCTGTTGTGCTTGAAGACGCCTCTCATCCAATCCCTCAAGTTCTTGGAGGCGTAAACGATCATTATTCTCTGTAGTTAGCTCATTAGCAATAGCAATTCGAAGAGAAGGGATCTGGATTTCCAATGGAAGGACAGCTTCACATCCATAAACCAGTGAAAATGGTGTAAAACCAGTAGGAGTCCGGACTGTTGTTCGGTATGCCCATAAACATTCTCCAAGCTTCTCATTCCAATCTCTTTTATTAGAAGAGACAAACTTTTTGAGAAGTTTGATGATCATTTTGTTGAAGGCTTCTGCCAAACCGTTAGCAGCCGGGTTGTAAGCTGTGGAAGCCAGATTTTGAATTCGGTTCTTGTCACAGAACCGATAAAATGCCTGAATGGCAAATTGTGGTCCATTGTCATGGATTATTCGTCGAAGAATCCCGAAACGATAAATGACATGATGTTTAATGAAGCTGACCACATTGGACGTTTTTATTTCAACAAGGGGAACTGCTTCTGCCCACTTTAAAAATTAATCGGTTATAGCTAGTATAAATCGATGTCCTTTGACAGAAGGAGGGTTTATCGGACCAATGATATCCATACCCCAAGCTTCAAAAAGCCAGGAGGCTGCTGTAGGATGTAGAAATTCAGAAGGTTGATGAATAAAGTCTGCGTGAATCTGGCATGCTTTGCATCTTCTGGCATAGTCTACAGCATCTGCTATCATAGAGGGCCAATAATACCCCATTCTTCGAATGCGATCTTGTAACTTTGGACCCGGTTGATGAGCACCACAGACACCATCATGAGCCTCACGTAGTGTTTGTTTAGCTTCGCTTTCTGAGAGACAACGCAGCAGGAGTCCGTCATATGAACGACGATATAGCATATGTAAAGATGAATCATAATAGAATCGAAACGATCGTCTCTTAATTGACGCAGCTTCTTTAGGATCTGCAGACAGAATTCCATGGACTGCATAATCAATGAATGGAGTTCTCCAATCTTTCTGCTGGGAACTTACCTCTGTAACATAACTTTGTTCGATATGTAGATTACTCTTCACACAGAACAAGTCTCGGTCTAGCAAAGTAATCGTATTTTGCCTTCGGATTGGGACAGCCAAGTCTGCAGCTAAGCTGGCAAGAGCATCAGCTTCCACATTCTGAGAACGTGTCACAAATTCAATGAAGAATCCTTTGAATGAAAGGACCAACTCGACTACCACTTGATGATAGGGGATGAGATCAGGATTTCTGACTTCATAGGTCCCTCTAACTTGATTGACGATCAAATGAGAATCCCCATAAGCTTCTAGGAATTCAATATCCAATTGTTTTGCTACTTGGAGACCAATCAACAGGGTATTATATTCCGCTACATTGTTAGAGCATGGCTCATTAAGAGAATATGCACGGTATATGACCATTTTGTCAGGGGAAACCAATACGATTCCTACCCCAGAGACAATATTGTCTTTAGGTCCGACTCATGATGCTCCATCAAAATATAATTGCCATACGTCGTTCTTCAAAGTCATGTTGCAGTCCACAACTTCGTCTGGAATGTCTTCATATAACTTTGAAGTTTCAGGTACAGGATGAGCAGCTAAGAAATCAGCTAACGCTTGGCCCTTTACTGATTTTTGAGGCACATAGACCATGTCATAAGGAGTGAGCATCATCGCCCAGGTAGCTAACCTGGAATTAAGAATGCTCGGTTTTCTCATCAATACCCGAATGGGATTTATTCTGGAGATGACATGAATGGTCTGTCCAGTGACATAATGCCTTGTCTTTTGAACGGCAAAAACTAAAGCTAGACATTCCTTCTCTACAGGAGTATATTGTAGGTCCTGAAAAATCAAGTTGTATCAATCAACAAAGTCAAAAATTCAAGATATTCATCATTTTGATGAGTTGTGCAGACAACAAATTGCGCAGACATCACTTTGTGCAGGTTGGTTTGCGCATGTTCCCAACTGCGCAGGCTGACGTGGCAGAAGTCATCATTGATTGAATCAAATCAGATCTTCCTGACAGCTGACAATACGAATAACGAGGAAACTGTTCGTTTTTGGTGCCGCACAGTGCTCGAGGACGACTGACAGTTGGCAGCGCAATCCAGGATTGCGCAAACCAATCTTGCGCAGTCTGAGTCTGCACAAACCAAAGTCTGTGCAGTTTACTTTGCACATTCTACCAACATAACTGATAAATTACATGTGGCATTCATGCCATCAATTGCTCATTACGTGGCAACTGTCTATGCACGATCATGCGCATTTCAATCAAATGATGCCATGTGTCCCCGATAGTTGGCCCATGATCCAGTAACTGCCTGTGCAGTCTATGTCTGCGCAAACCAGTTGCTGCATAAATCAGCTTGCGCAGTCCAGAATAACTGAAAGTTAGTTATTTTCAGAACTCTATAAATAGAGTTTCAAGTCTTCATTTCAAGGGGATCAAGATCAGAGATCAGAAATCAGAGAGTTCAGGAGTTCTTGCCAAAGTGCTGCTGCATCCTTCCGAGACTTTTGTCTTCAACTTCAGAGGCTTTTGCCTTCAGTTTCCAGAGTTGTTTTCAACTTCAAAGGCTTCGTCTTCAAAGTTCACATCGTCCAAGGGATAAAGCAATCGTCATCAAGATTGGATTCCTATAGTTGTAATTTTCCCAGAATTCTTGTAATCTTTATTACAGTTTGTATCAATAAAGTTTTATACTTTTGTTTTTGCAAACAAAATGGCGACTCTGCTGGGGACAACTTTCTCCTCCGACGAGGAAGTAGCAACTCAATGTGACGTAGCGTCTATCGGGAAGACGCAGAAGACGCTGGTTGTTAAGGTCAACCAGACAGCCTATGAGGCGATGCTCAACTCCAAGACCACTCCCCGTGCTGCAATCAATTCTGCCAAGAGCAAATTGTGCTCAGTTTGTGTCTCCAAGACTGCACAATCTGGCAGTTTTGCCACCAAGGATACTGTGCCAACTGTTGCACAATCTGCTAGTCAGACTGCTGCGCAAACTGCTGTGCCAATCGTTGCACAGTCTGTCTCAGCAACTGCTGCACAATCTGTTGCAGTCAAGGCTGTACAGTCTGTTGCAACTGTTGCGCAGGCTACTTCATATGCTGCCTTGTCAAAACAGAAGACTCATATGACTCTGGCGCAATTGGCAGTGGCTTTTCCTGCGCAAAATAGCACTCCAGTAACCAAAGTGCATCCCAAGCACTCTAAGACAAGAACTCCTGATGCACTTCCTACCAAAGCTTCTAATGCACAAATGACTAGTGCACCTTCCATCCATGCGCAAACCAAATCTGCGCAATCCAAGAAAAACAGCCTTTTGGCTAAATTCCCTTCTTCTTACAACAAAAGAAGAGATTTTTCTCCTCTTTCCAAACACCCTATTGCCTCTGCGCAATCCACTGGGGGTAGTCCTTTAGCTAACCCTTCATCTCAAAACAAGGGAAAAGGCCCTTTGGTCTTTTCTCAGTCTTCTTCAGTCTTTACTGAAGAGGATCCATCTGAATGTGCCTCGGCACCAATCAGTTCGAGAACTCTTGCAAACAAGGATTCTTCTTTCCTTTATAACAAGAGTACTTGTACTAATCAAAGAGGTATCCTGCCTACTCCGATAGCAGAATTTCAGGACCTCCCGACTCTCCAAATTTCTTGTTCCAGACAAGGAAAACTGTTAGTGTCTCAAACAGAAACTCCTGGGGGTGAATTTGCTGATCTCAGAACTTATCTCAACCAACCCACTTCGGTAAAACGCAAACAGCCAATGCCAAAGGTCAAACATCATCAGAAACAAATCCCCAAGGTCAAAAATCCTGACACTTATGCCAAAGAAGTAAGTACTTCCCTCTATACTCAAGGGACTAAACATTTGAAGAATCGGAATCATGTTCCGAATGTTATCAAAGAACAGATCCCTTGGAACTTTCCTCGTCCTGTTGTGGATCTTCGAGAACATCTAAGACAAAAATGGGACAATGTCTTAGTACCTCCACCTCAATCATCTGATCATCACTGCAATCATAAAGTCATCATCCAATGTTGTTGTCAAACAACAAAACAATCTGTCTTTGATCGCTTGACTTTTGCCAAATCTGAACCTATGTCAGAAGAAGATGAAGTCCTGTATGCTTCAATCAATATGACTTCTCGAGACACTGAGGGTAAAAGATGCTCTAAGCATGGTAGACTCTGCAAGCCAAGCCAACGGTATTTAGAATTACTTCAAGAATCTTCCGAAGGAGTATTTCAACATACCCGTTCTCGAAATCGAGATACAATCGGTCAAAGGAATCTTCCTCAAAACCCTTCAGGTCATCTTCCTGTTTCTCAATCAGGAGATGATTCGTTCTCTGATTATGATACATACAGTGAAAGCTCTGAACAAACAGTATCTTCTACTGTGCCAAGAGAAGTGACGGCTTATGTTGTCACCGATGATCCAGATGCTTCAACTTCCGCAAATCAGGAACAGCGAATTGCTGCACTCGAAGACAAATTAAAAACCATGGCTGAGATGGTGGCTAATATGCATTCCATCATTGTAGCACAGCATGCTACACCACCAACTGTACCTACTACTAGTCCAGAAATCATAGCATCTTCGATACCTGCTAACACTGGACTGGGGGTAGTGCCTTCCCAAATGCCTCCTGTACAAGTACAAGTACAAACTACGCCTAGCCATTCAGGAGCTGGGGGTAGTGCTTACAACGCTGTTCCTCCTCCTACCATTATAACTCAACCTGCTCCTTCTTCTTCATCAGAAGATGCCAACGAAGCTGTCAAACTCTTACGAACCCAGTTTGAGGCATTTAAAGAGAAAGACAACTTACAAAGTTTGGGGATTAAGCAACCCTATCCAGTTGAATGGAAGGACGTCCCATTTCCCCCGAAATACAAAATCCTTATAATCTCTCTGTTCGATGGCAGTACTTCCCCAAGTCAATTCATCAATCATTTTGAAGTAATGACTGTTCAACTTCAGCCAAATGACGCTCTTCTTACCAGAGTGTTCGTCGGTTGTTTAGCCGGCGTAGCGTACGACTGGTACAGAAGTTTGCCAGATGGTTGCATCATATCTTTTTCAGGTCTCAAACAAATCTTTCTGGAACAGTTCTATGAAGGATTTAATGATATAACGATGTCAGCTCTCAACAAAATCAAACAAAAATATAATAAAACTGCTGAGAGTTTTATTGAACGGTTCCATCGTGAAGCTTTGAAAATGCCTCCAGGGACTCCAGCTGCTGTCACTATTGATACTTGTAAGGCAAATCTTTTGTCTATTATCAGTATGTGGACAGGATCTACCCAATTCCAAGATTGGCCCTCATTCATCATCAACGCCAAAGCTGCTGAAGTGAGTGCTGACAAGTTCAAACAATTGGGGGTACACATGTCTAACCCTGATCGTGATGAGCATAAGAATTCAGGTGGTGGCAATCGCCAGAACAATCGCAAGGCGAAAGAAACTTTGAACATTAACTTGAACAAAAATAAAGAATCTTTGGCTGTCAATGTGGCCCCACCTACATCTACTCCTACTCCTTCTGCACCTCCACCGAGGGAATCTCGTCCGAAGGTGGAATATTCCTTTGACGAGAATGACACTGCAAGCATCTTTGAGTGTTTACTCAAAAGCAACAAAATTCAACTTCCTGATCCAAAGAAACCTGATGAAGTCAATAAGACTGATCATCCCAAGTATTGTGTCTATCACCGATTCATTGGACATCCTACTCGAGCATGCTATGTGCTCAAAGGTAAGATTCAAGAGCTCGTCAATGCTGGTGTAGTCACTCTGCAACAAGATGAGAAAATTGTTACTGCAAATATGGTTTCAGTCCAATTTGGGGATTTCCCTCCGTAGATGATACAGCACGGTGTCATTCCAATTCCTAAAGCAACCCTTGAGATTGAGAATCTCCCGCTTCCATCCAATGAAGGTCTTGTTCCCTTGTCTCTTGACAATGGTGAAATTATGTGGATCCATCCTGATCTTGCTCCAGAATTCGAGATATCTTCCAAGAAGAAAACTCGTTCTAAAGGTAAAACCAAGATTTGCAACATGGTATCTTTGATCCCATTGTTGACGAAGAGATTCTGTTAGGTACCAGATCAGGGAAAGCTTATTTGAAAGATCATTCTGAAGGTCAAAAGGATCCTGCTTCTTCTTCCGAACCTGCTCCGGCACAACCCGTATCTGCTGAAGAAGTCCCTTCTACATCTTCACCAGTTGTAGTATCAATTCCTCCCAAGCCAACAACGGCTGACAAAGGCAAGCAACAAGTTCGATTTGACAAACTCCTAAAGAAGTCATCTCCTACTGGGCTTGAGAAGCCTTACAACTTCGATATATTGGCTCAATTAGCCAATACACCGGCTAGGCTGTCAATCTTTGAACTCTTGCGTATTTCCAAGGAGACACGAGAAACTCTACGTGAAGCTCTGATGCAGGCTGAAACTTGCTTAACTCTTCTCAAGAAGCCAGAATCAGAACCAGTCTCTTGTCATCACTGTCATAGTGTCTTGGAGCTGATCCCAAACATTACCTTCACTCAGGATGATATGCTGATGGAAGATAATAGACATGATCGTCCTCTTTACTATACATGATATGTGGATTCAATGAAGGTCGATCGTATCTTGATAGATCCAGGGTCTGCACTTAGCATCATGCCAAAGACTCTGCTAGATGCGTTGAAGATACCGGTGCATAGTCTTTCAACTACAATCACTACTATCTTGGGATTTAACCAAGGGAAGAGTGAACCTTTGGGCAAGATCCGCCTGAAACTTTAAATAGGCAATCTTCGCACAAAGGTGACCTTTTATATCATCGACAATCATGGTTGTTCTTACAATGCTCTCTTGGGAAGGCCATTCCTCCATGAACACAATGTCGTTCCATCAACTCTTCATCAATGCTTTAAATACGTTGATGACAAAAGACAAGTTCACAAAGAAGTTGTGGATCTTTATCCTTTCAAGGGTGTTGAAGCTTATTGCAACGATGCTCGTATGTACAAGGATGAGTTTATGAAAGTGGTATTAGCTATGGATACTGAAGAAGATCAAAAAGCAGTACCTCAAGTCACTCTTATCATACCTGTTAAAGGGCGAGTTTCTCATCCTCAATCTTCCAAACCACTGGTTATTCACTTGCCAGTTCAAAAGAAATCAGTTGATGCTGATGAAAATCAAAGGGAACTCACCTCTTCTGAGCCACTTGTTATCGACTTACGTCGTAACAAAGACAAAAAGCAGCTCATTCCTTCTGAGCCACTTGTTGTTGATCTAACTCGCAACAAGGAAAAAAGGGAGCTCACCTCTTCTGAGCCACTTGTTATCGACCTCCGTCGTAACAAGCCTCCTCCACGTTCTTCTTCTCCCCCTCTTGTAATCAATCTGACCAAGCCTGCTAAGGTTAAAGGTCCTGTTGTAAATACTGATGTACAAATCAATGAAAAAGCACCTACTTTCCAATATACTGATGTTATTTATTATACTAAATGTTATTTGGATATGTTAGATAGCTTCCAATCAATTACAATGGGAGTCGTACAATCTCTTCAGACAGAAGTCTCACTTGAAGATCCAGATGATTCTTACCGTATTCACCCTTCTCTAAAGAAAGGTGAAAGTCCAGCATTTTTTTATAAAAGACCGGAACAAAAGATTAACTACACGGATGATAGCAAAGTTAACGATACGGGACGTCTCCAGTTCCATCGTTACAGTCAACAATCAAAAGACATCATCCGAAAGATGGGTTACGACTTCAAGAGCGGCCTTAACTATGGTAAAGGTAGACGAACTCCCATTCGTACAACAGTTCCAAAAGGAAAATCACAAATGTATTATGGCAGGACCAAGAAAGGTCTCGGATATACTTCTCCTCCACTGTTATCCCCAGCAGCCTCTGAATCAGATAGTGAAGAACGTTCTAATTCTTCTGATTCCAGATCATGGGATTCCGATAATAGCATCGGTGAAGTCCATCGTATAATCGTATCTTCTAACATGGTCTCCGCTGAACTACCAGAAGGCTGTGATGAAGATGTTGAAAAAAGCCCTGAAACAGATCCTTGGGCTCAACATATGGATAACCAATGGGTACTTCATTTTGAACAACGTGAACCTCCTACTGAAGATCAACTAATTCAAATTGATGTAGGGGAAAGCGAGTCACCTCGGCCAATCTTCATTAGCAAGAATCTTCCAGAAGCAGATAAGCAAGAGTTGATTCTTCTCATTAAAGAATACATTGACATCTTTGCTTGGAGTTACGAGGATATGCCAGGTTTAGATCCCAAGATTGCTACTCACAAGCTGAATATTCTTCCTAATGCTAAACCTGTCAAACAGCAACAAAGGCGATTCAGGCCTGAAATGATGGACGCAATTGATGATGAAGTCAAGAAGCTCATCGCTTGTGGCTTTATTCGAGAAGAGCAGCATCCTGATTGGGTAGCCAATGTCGTCCCAGTTCTGAAGAAAACTGGAAAAGTTCGAGTCTGTATCGACTTCCGAGATCTCAATGAAGCATGTTCGAAAGATGAATTTCCTCTTCCTATCACAGACGTCATGATTGATAATACTTGTGGGTTTGAGAGAATATCTTTTATGGATGGATTCTCTGGATATAATCAGATTAAAATGCATCCTGAAAATAAAAAGCACACATCTTTTCGCACTCCTCGAGGAGTCTATTGTTACACAGTGATGCCATTTGGTCTCAAGAATGCTGGTGCAACTTACCAGCGAGCCATGAGTACCATTTTTAGAGAACATCTTCGTAAAATAGTCGAATGCTACGTTGACGATATTGCTGTCAAAAGTCGTCTAAAGGAAGATCACATCCAAGATTTGAGAACAATATTTAATCTCATGCGTCAACATCAGCTCAAGATGAATCCCACCAAGTCATTCTTGGGTGTCTCTAGTGGCAAATTTCTCGGCTTCGTTATTACCTCTAAAGGTATACACGTGGATCCCGAGAAGATCAAAGCCATCCAAGAGATGCGTCCTCCACGCAACCTAAAAGAGCTACGAGGATTCCAAGGTCGACTTGCGTACATCAGGCGATTCATTTCGAACTTGTCTGGACGCTGCATACCATTCACTCAACTAATGAAGAAGGGTGTATCTTTTGTTTGGACTGAAGAGCATCAACGAGCATTCGACGATATCAAACAATATCTTATGAACCCACCAGTTTTGGTGCCACCTATCTCTGGCATTCCATTCTTGATGTATGTCCGTGCTGTGCTTTACTTGCCCAAAAGAACAAAGAAGGCCATGAACAGGCTATATACTATCTTAGCCGAACTATGATTGGTGCTGAACACCGTTATAGTCCGGTCGAGAAAGAATGCCTGGCTCTCATGTTTGCTGTGCAAAAGACGAGGCATTATATCATTGGTCAAACTATTCATGTTATATCTCGAGTTAACCCTCTCCGGGTACTCATGAAGAAGCCTAGTACACTTAATTATCGGCTGGCTACATGGGCAATCCTGTTAGCTCAATATGACATGGTGTATGTTCCACAAAAGTCTGTCAAAGGTCAAGCGTTGGCGGACTTCTTAGCAGCTCATCCTGTGCCTGAGACATCTAAACTCTATGATGAAATTCCTGACGAGACGTTAGAAGTCAACATGATCTCCGAAGAATTTCCAACCTGGCGTCTATTCTTTGATGGTGCATCAAGAATTGGACCAAATGGTGCTATTGTGGCAGGTGTTGGAGTTGTTCTCGTTTCTCCAGACGGATTAACTATCCAAAGAGCCTACTCTTTAGATGAACCTTGCTCCAACAATGTAGCAGAGTACAATGCTTTACTTGTCGGCCTTCAATTAGCTAAACAACTGAATGTTGAATATCTCGAAGTCTATGGTGATATGGTGATTCTAAACTGGTTGTGAACCAGGTTAGAGGAACCTATGAAGTCCGTCATCAAGACCTAGTGCCTTATCATGAAGCAGCAATCAATATAGCTACATCATTCAAAGCTTTCTTCATCGACTATGTTCGACGAGCTTGCAATACTGAAGCAGATGCTTTGGCCAATCTTGCAGCTGTCTTAGCCATCCCTATCAAAAGACAGCAGGTGGTAGTTATCTCCAACCGAGAACTGTTCTGTATTGAAAACAATCGTAATATTGAATTCAGCAATTTTGCTGAAGTCAATCTTATCAATGATGATTGGAGAACTCCTTTTATCAATTTTGTAGTACATGACATACTTCCCGAAGATCCTAAGGAGGCTACAAGCGTTCGACGTCGATCTCTACGATTCTATTACAATCAAACCACCAAAACACTCTATCGGCGAACTTATGACGGTCTTCTTCTACGCTGTTTAGCTGGTGATGAAGCCAAACAAATGTTGCGCGAAGCTCACGATGGTGTCTGTGGAGCACATCAACCTGGTCCTAAATTACAGGATCGTATCCGACGTATGGGTTACTATTGGCCCTCGATGGTATCAGATGCCATTGAATATGTAAGGAAATGTCGTGCTTGTCAATTCCATGCAGACTTTATTCATCAACCATCGGAATTCTTACACCCGACTGCTGCTTCCTGGCCTTTTGAAGCTTGGGGTATGGACATCATAGGTCCTATCAATCCTCCTTCTTCTAGAGGACATCGGTTCATATTGGCGATAACCGATTACTTCTCCAAGTGGACTGAAGCTATACCTCTGGCTGAAGTCAAGACTAGCAGTGTTATTAACTTCGTTAAACACCACGTCATTTATAGATTTGGTGTACCTCGAAGAATAATCCATAACAATGGACCTCAATTCATTAGTCAGAAGTTTACTAGATTCTGCGATGATCATCGGATTAACAATGTTGCTTCGACGGCCTACAATCCTGCTGCTAATGGTTTAGCTGAAGCCTTTAACAAAACCATCATTAAGCTCCTTAAGAAATTTGTATCCACTAACAAACGAAATTGGAGCGAGAAACTTGGCGAGTGTCTTTGGGCCTATCGAACTACAGTCCGCAATCCCACAGGCTTTACACCCTTCTCTTTAGTGTATGGCTGTGAAGCTGTCCTTCCTTTGGAGCTGTAAATTCCTTCTTTAAGGATTTCTATTGCCAATGAGCTCACCACAGAGAACAATGACCTTCTTCGACTTCAAGAGTTGGAGGCACTGGATGAAAAGCGGTTAATGGCTCAACAGCATATTGAGTTATACCAAGCCCGCATCTCGAAGACATTTAATCGTAAAGTGAAGGTCAGAGCCTTTCAGCAAGGAGAACTTGTTCTAACGGTCAGACGTCCTATGACTATGACTCATATGAGCAAAGAGAAATTCGATGCGAAATGGGAAGGTCCCTATGTTGTAAGCAAAGTCTTCTCAAACGGAGCTTATCAACTTTCAGAACTTGATGGTCGAGTTGCTATGATGCCTATCAATGGCAAATTCTTAAAGAAGTATTATGTGTAAATGTAAAATGCTTGTAAATTATCAGACAGAATCAAGTTCATAAATAAAATTCAAATTTTATTTCATTATATGATAGTACATATTAAAGGTCACTATCATCTTTTTCTACATTGGGACGAGGGCCACTGCCGTCCTTCTCAAAAATGTGGTCAGCAAAAGAGCCGAGAACCTCCTTGCTGGATCCCATAAGAAACTTGCAGGCGGCCATCCTCATGGCTTCTTCTTCTTTAGTCTTTCTTGGTTCGAGCAAGAAGTCCAGAATATCCCGCGGTGGCTGGGGTGCAGACGAACCTTCGCCTGCTTCTGCCTCCTTCGGCTGAACTGGATCGGCAGGGCGTTCTTCAGTACCCTTCTGAACCTTCGAGGCAGTCTCAGCCTTCTTAGATGCTTCTCCGAAAGATATTTTTATGTTGAAGAGTAGAAGTGTTTGTTCCTGTCAGATTTTTGCTATATTTATAGGCAGAAATTCCTATACTAATAAAGTAACACATTCATCCGACGGTTCATCCGTTCATTAACCGACGGTTCATCCGTTCATTTATTACATTCATCCGACGGTTCATCCGTTCATTTATTACATTCATCCGACGGTTCATCCGTTCATTAACCGACGGTTCATCCGTTCATTTATTACATTCATCCGACGGTTCGTCCGTTCATTAATACCCGACGGTTCATCCGTTCATTTATTATCATTTGACGGTTAACCCGTTCATTTACTATCATTTGACGATTTACTCGTTCTTTCATCATCACTTAACGGTATTTCCGTTCATTCATTTCACATACATTGACGATTCATCATCGTTTATTTTTTTTACATCAGCAACTTGTCATTTTCGATTAAATTGTCAATAAATATATCATGTCTATTTATTATTTATATCTGAATAAGATATGCAATAAATAATAGAGCCACAACAAAATGTCTTTTATTTCAAAAAAATGAGACATTACAAAAATGCAGCTACAGCAACAAAACACAAATACAAAATCAAGAAGGATGGACAATCAGATTGTCAATTTGCTGCTTCAGTGACTGCAGCTCTTCTTCATGTGTTGATGCTACTATCTTTCTTGCTTCCTCCATTCCACTTTCTTCATCAAAGATGGGCATATCCACTGTCCGGCGAGTGATTTCTGCACCATGAGTGGTCTCATATTCATTCCTTTCTTCAATCAATGCATTAAATTGTTCAATCACCAATTGGTGATTAACAATTTCTTCTTCAAATTCTTGTTGGAGGCGAGTAATTTCTGCCTTCAATTCAGCAAGTCGCCGTCCTTTGCTTTCAGCCACCAAAGTAATTGATTATATCTTAGAATTATATTCAGCTGATTTTGCTGAATGAGCATCTAATAGATTTTAAAGGGTTAATCTTTCCATATCAGCAGCTTGAGCCAGTCGCTCAAATTCAGCTTGTACTAAAGAGTCTACATCTTTCTTCTTGAGTTCTTTATACTTCTTGATGGAGACTTCTAACTCATTCAATATATGTTCAAGAAGAGTGGCCTGACCTTCATCTCCTTGGTCTCTTATGGCTCTTATCAAGAAAGAAGTGGGCTTCCTAACCATAATGAAGTCAGCTCCTTCTTTCTCTATCATTTTTCGGACAAGAGATCCCAGCGATTCAAAGAAGCATTTGGTGAATGACTGGACAACCTGCTGATTGATGGCCAAAGTTCCGGGAGTTACTGCTACTCCTGATGAAGACGGGGTAACAGGTTGCTCGATTCTTTGAGGTTGGACAATAGGCTCTTTAAATAAGGGAGCCAGAGTAGAGCTGGTTGCTCCTCCTGCTTGATCTTCTGCAAAAGTAAAATTGTTATTTTACTAATTGATTGTTGATGAACAAAAAGATCAAATTAAGAGCAATTTTACCTTGGTTTGGTCTAACAACAAGTTCATTCCCTACTGGAATGGACTCCCGTTGAACAGAAGTAGCCTCCGCTGCAACAGCCTGGCTGCTGCCCGCCTCAGAACTACAAGATAAGTGATGACTACTGCTAACAACCACCGTTGGTATAGGCACCATAGTCAGGTCCGTTGGAGGTTTTGGCAAAGTCTCAAGATCTGCAAGAATTACAAATGAAGATATTAGTTATCAGTTTATTTTAAAAGAAAAGATTGTTAAATCTCGTTTTATACCTTGAGGGTCGGTGGCGGGATGTTCTTTCAGCTCACCTTCGTCGGCTACTTCTTTAGGAGATATTTCTATCTCAACATTGACAGCTTTTTCTGCAGACGCCTCCACTTCAATATCCTTTTTAGGATTTGAAATATCATCGGCAGCATCAAGAGATACATGTTCTTCATTATTCTTTTCAGGATCTTGTAAATACTCATCAACATTTTCAGATGAAGAACCTTCCTCGTCTTCTTCTTCTTCTGCTTCTTCTGCTGTTGCATTTCCACTATTAGTGGCGGTCTGATCTTCCTGCAAGCTATAACTGCAATCCTCCAGAGCTGCAATCATTTCACGGTCTTCTTCCTCACGAAGAGTCCTGAGAGTAGGAGGAGGTTGAGTAATCTCTGCAATAGGTGAATGAGGTTATACAATACTTTGTTCTTCCTCTAAGACATGTTCTCTAGGCTTTTCAACTTCAGTTCTTGGGGCAAAATCTTCCCTCTGTTCATTCTCCTCAAGAGTTTTGCTTCCAGATTCAGAAGCAGGTGTGGGAGATGCCATTAGAATTCCTGCTGCAGCATCTACTGAAGTCAGGAGTTGTCTAGAAGAAGACTCTTCCAAGACTCTTCTGGTGACTACTCTTTTCTTTCTGTGTAGAGATCTAACAGGACTCTCTACATTTTCTGGCTCTGCTTGCTTTTGCACGGAAGTTGGAGTAGTGGCAACTTCTTGATGTGTTTCGGCCAATTGCCGAGATTGAGATCTGGTAGTCACCTTTTCAGAAGAAAGATCAAGAATCAATTTCTTCTTCGCCACAGGAGCAGGAACCTCCTCTCTTCTTTTTTTCTTCGCAGGAGATTTACCCACCTTCAGAGAAATACGAAGTGGTGCATTCACTTCTTGGGAGAATATAATATCCCTTGTAGTTTCCAGAGGTGCATCTGTCGGTTCCTGCGCCTCCTCATTTATAGGGATCGATGGAGCAATTCTTCCACTCCTCAATCTTGTTGCAGTGGCGAAACTATCTGCGAGATTAAAATTCTCGGCAAAAGTATTCGCTGATGTGTAAAACACGGAGTATGTAAAAAGCATTCGAGGACCCTGAGGAGTAGTCCTTGCTGGCATGGAGAAAGTGGCTTTTGTATCACGGGCATTGTAATAAGCCCAAGCCCTAGCTCCGTCTATCAGATAACCTTTGCCTTGGAGGCAGGTAATTGTGTTCCCGACATGGAACTGATCATACCCAAATTTCCGAGCAAATTGGCTTGGAAGATATGGTTCTAAGTAACACTCTTCTTCGAATCGGTAGACCAGATAAGATGGTCGAATTATCTTCAACCATTCAAAAGCGACACGAGTCAGAGGCTGCATTTTCGAATCCACCATATTCGTGGGCATCTGATCATACCCAGCAGGGAAAGGAGCACAGCAGAAATTCCAGCCTCTATTCAGATTCAACATAAATCTACACTCAGTTAAGGAAGTATATTTCCATTTTCCATGGGAATACCTTCGAAGAAAACTGCCGTCGACTGGTCCCATGCCAGGATCCATTAAAGTTGGATAGTGAAGAAGCAACCATCAAAACAGATATGTATATGGCAATTCTAAACGAGGGAATTCTTTCTCTCCCTTCGCTTTCAACATCAAGTCAACATATAAACGAAGACTGGCGTTTAGCTTGCAGGTCATTGCTGATAGTAAGTCCATTTTATAACCAAAGACCAATTTAACAGCTGCAAACAAGATGCCGCGGTGAAAATGATCTACGACACTGGATCCGGGAACTACGAATCTTTGCAGCCAGTATGTTAAGAAACCCGCCAATTGTGCTTCTTCTGACATGGGCCTATAGCCCATCCTCAAGTAACTTTCCAAATTGTCTCCTCTCTTCAAAGGAGGATATTCATGGTCATCTTTCACTTCTTTATCAAAGTGACCACTCTGTTCCATTAACTTTCTAACCTCTGTATTGCTCAAAGGTCTGAAGAAGGTAGGATAGCATTTATCATTTTCCCTGGTTTTCTTCTCTTCCATATGATTGAGAAACAGATATGGTAGCCACTTTGAAGAATAACAAGTGTTAGCAGTGGCACTCTTGTAAAATAGAGAGCAGATCTTGTAATGGCACAATAGTTCTTCGAACACTGTCACCATCTCTGGATTCTCTTTTCTGAGCTTGTTCAACTCATCATTTGTTGGTACATACTCCTCATACGGAGCATCTGCCATGGGCAAATACGAGATATACTTCATCTCGTGGAGTGCAAAGCCCATCCCTCCCCTGGGTCATGAAAGTTTCGGTCCTGTAGTTGTATCTCTCAGCTAAGGCTAAGAACATATGAGGATTGGGGGCAAATCCATATACAGTGGCATGCACTGCTTCATACAGGTTGATTTGTTGGAGTCTGTCTTGAAATTTTGCCAGAGTCCAATTCGCGATATATTTCCATCGCTTGTAGTCTGGATTCACCAATCCAGTCAATCTTATATCTTGTTCAGGATATTTTCCTTCAACCTTCGCAAACTCATTTGCAAATATTGGCGTCCTAACAGGCATTAGCATGGAGGAGTTCTCTGGTGGAATACAGCCAGGTCTTAAGCCTCTTAATAGGACACTATATCTGTCAGAAGAGCTGTAAAACATATCCTTATGTTGTGGTCCCTTCTTGACGAAGATTTTTCCTGCCCGGGCATCCTGAAACAGAGTGATATTCCAATCCATCTTCCTTGGGTAGCTTGCATGAGCGTACCGTGACAAAGGAAGGCAGCGAGCGATGTCTGGTATGAAAAAAGATCTATCTTGCTGGTGAACTACTCTATCTTCCATCCTCGGCCTAGGCTGAGAGGCTCTCTCAAAGGCGTCACCGAATAGGAATAAGGGTTTCTTGTGAATTACAACATCAGCTGATTCTAAAGGCTGTCCATTCATCAAACACATCAAAGTTTCATTGTCCTGAGAAATCAATATAGCCTGACGGGAGGCCGGCAGATCATACTGAGGGTACATGGGACAAATCTTCTTTATATTCAGACTCTGTGAGGGTTCCCACAAAATGTTCGTAATCTGGATCTTCATTGACTTCAACTGTATCAACAAACAGATGAAAATTAGTCCAAGACAAAGATTCTGTTTTTAAACACAAAACATTTAGAGTGCGCAACCTCAGATTGCGCTGACATGACTTGCACAACCTCAGATTGCGTTGACATGACTTGCACAACCTCAATTTGCGCTGACATGACTTGCACAACATCAGTTTGCGCATCAAAAAGGGATGCACAAAGCAATAGTTTGCGCTGACATCTGCGCAACTTAATTGATTGTGCTGACTTTCTGTCAGCACAAATCAACAATTTGTGCAAGAATACAGCCTTCATAAAAATGAAGAACTGATAGTTGATGCAACCAAAACCCTAAAAAGGGTGGCACAATATGAACTTATCTCTAAAAAGAGATGAGTTTCGGAGATCAAGAGGAGTCGAATCCCCCTAAGAAGGGGTTTTCGATCGGTTTAACTACCTCTCAGAGCAGGGTGTACGGATTCGTGTCGGGATGCTCGCCGTGCAACTCTGTCAGAAGACTCGGCCGGAGCTTTACCCTTCGCGGCGGCGGCAGCGGCAGCATTTGATCGTCGTGGTGCCATGACAATCGTCGGAGGAGGAGAACAGTAAGGGTTGGGAGATTTTTCTTCTCAAAAAGCTCGAAAGATTGCAAAGTAAAGAATTGAAAACGAAGAGAGGGGTATTTATAGTTTTCGAAATACGAAACGGATGCCTCAGATTGTGCCTAAAATTGTGGTCCATTCGCTTTGCGCAGACAGCTCATCATGTTGCGCAAAATGATTCAATATTCAAAAATTCAAAGTATTTCAAAATTTTGAATACAATCAACTTTCGAAAACTTTGAAGGGGGTCTTGTAGGTCCTAAAAAATCAAGTTGTATCAATCAACAAAGTCAAAAATTCAAGATATTCATTATTTTGATGAGTTACGCAGACAACAAATTGCGCAGACATCACTTTGCGCAGGTTGGTTTGCGCATGTTCCCAACTGCACAGGCTGACGTGGCAGAAGTCATCATTGACTGAATCAAATCAGATCTTCCTGACAGCTGACAACACCAATAACGAGGAAACTGTTCGTTTTTGGTGCCGCACAGTGCTCGAGGACGGCTGACAGTTGGCAGCGCAATCCAGGATTGCGCAAACCAATCTTGCGCAGTCTGAGTCTGCGCAAACCAAAGTCTGCGCAGTTCACTTTGCGCATTCTACCAACATAACTGATAAATTACATGTGGCATTCATGCCATCAATTGCTCATTACGTGGCAACTGTCTATGCACGATCATGCGCATTTCAATCAAATGATGCCATGTGTCCCAGATAGTTGGCCCATGATCCAGTAACTGCCTGCGCAGTCTATGTCTGCACAAACCAGTTGCTGCGCAAATCAGCTTGCGCAGTCCAGAATAACTGAAAGTTAGTTATTTTTAGAACTCTATAAATAGAGTTTCAAGTCTTCATTTCAAGGGGATCAAGATCAGAGATCAGAAATCAGAGAGTTCAGGAGTTCTTGCCAAAGTGCTGCTGCATCCTTCCGAGACTTTTGTCTTCAACTTCAGAGGCTTTTGCCTTCAGTTTCCAGAGTTGTTTTCAACTTCAAAGGCTTCGTCTTCAAAGTTCACATCGTCCAAGGGATAAAGCAATCGTCATCAAGATTGGATTCCTATAGTTGTAATTTTCCCAGAATTCTTGAAATCTTTATTACAGTTTGTATCAATAAAGTTTTATACTTTTGTTTTTGCAAACATATATATGTGTTCAGCTCCTACCATCATTCTGCTCAGATAATATATTGCTTGTTCATGACCTATATCACTTTTTTGCACCAGAAGAGCACCAAGTGAATGATCCAAGCTCGAACATACAGCAAAAACGGTCTTCCTATCACCGGAGGTACCAGAACAGGTGGGTTTTTAAGATATTGTTTAATATCATTGAAGGCCTTTTGACATGCTTCATCCCAGACGAAAGATACTCCTTTCTTTAATAGACGGGAGAAAGGTTGACATCTTCCAGAAAGATTAGATATAAACCTTCTGATATAAGCGATACGGCCCTGGAAGCCACGGAGTTATCTCAGATTTCGAGGAGGACGCATTTCAAGAATTGCTTTAACCTTATCAGGATCAACATGAATACCCTGAGTGGTAATGACAAATCCTAAAAACTTGCCACTGGAAACCCCCAAAAAAGACTTAGTAGGGTTCATTTTCAATTGATGCTGACGCATCAATTCAAATACTGTCTTCAAGTCTTGAATGTGATCATTCTTTGACCGACTTTTAACAGTAATGTCATCTACGTAGCATTCAACTATTTTTCGTAGATGTTCTTGAAAGATATTGCTCAAAGCCCGTTGATATGTGGCACCGGCGTTCTTAAGACCAAACGGCATAACGGTATAGCAGAAAACCCCAAGGGGTGTTCGAAAAGCTGTTTGCTTCTCATCTTCTGGATGCATCTTGATTTGATTGTATCCTGAGAATCCGTCCATGAAAGACATACGTTCAAAACAGCATGTATTGTCTATCATGACATCAGTAATGGGAAGTGGAAATTCGTCCTTTGGACAAGCTGTATTAAGATCTCGGTAGTCTATACAGACTCGGACTTTTCCGTTCTTCTTCATAACAGGAACAATATTGGCCACCCAATCAGGGTGTTGTTCTTCACGAACGAAGCCACAAGTAATCAGCTTTTTGACTTCTGCTTCGATTGCATCCATCATATCTAGTCTAAAGCGTCGTTGTTGTTGTTGTTTTACAGGCTTGACATTAGGCAAGATGTTGAGTTTATGAGTGGCAACTTTAGGATCTAACCCTGGCATATCCTCATAACTCCATGCAAAGATGTCAATATAATCTTTGATAAGTTTTGTCAACTCTTCCTTTTCATCTTCAGAAATATTCTTACTGATGAATATTGGTTTGGGCGTAATTCCATTTCCAACATCAATCTGGATAACCTCATCTTCTGTAGGTGGCTGTCGCTGTTCAAAACGAAGTTCCCATTGAGTATCCATCTGTTGGGCCCAAGGATCGTTCTCAAATGGCTCCAATTCATCATCGGTTTGAACCATATTGACTGAGAATATCTGTCTAGATTCCTCGTATGAAGAATCTATGTTGTATTTATATCGATGGCTTTGATTATCAGAAGATAAAGTCATTCTTTCCATAAACCTGACAACCATATACTCGAAAAGGAAATTTTTATTGATATCAAAGAGATGAGCAATATTTACATCATTTACAATCTGATTGCTGTGCTTCGGATTAATCAACAGTGGACCATCGTCCGACTTCTGCATAGAGTTGCCAATATTGACAATCAATGGTGATTCCGGATCATTCGTACCAGCAAAAGTTTCTTCCTCAACCTCAGGAGAAGATAGTACCATATTACAGGATTTAGTCTTTCTTCCCTTAGCCCTCTTCTTCTAAAGGTTGTTACGGGGAACTTCAGATCCCAATCCAGCAGTGGAATTCTGATTTTGAATTTGTAAAGGAAGACGTATTCCTTTATCATGGTTCAAAACTTTTGCCTTTTGAAAATCGTAACCCATCTTCTTCATGAGAAGGACGGATTGCTGACTATACAAATGGATAGGCAGTGAACTATGAACAGGTATTTCAGCACAGGAAGAGGAAGGAATTTCTGCAACTACAAGAGAACGAAGCACAGGCGTCTCTGTAGTTAAAGAAGGAGCAAGATTCGGGACACGAGGAGAAATCCCTGTTGGAGCTTTTTTATAAGCATCAAAGACTTGTTGTGCCCGATATAAAGGAACACTATTCATGGCTAACCACTGCTGATGAGTAAGCTTGAGCTTGGTAGGAGGAGCTAGACTTGGAGGACAGATTTTTAGTCCTTTCAGTCTATCTTCAAGAGAAAGGCCATCCCATAGATGATCCAAGTCGTCAGGATCTGGAATAATATGAGAAATCATGTTGCAGGTTTTGACTTTCCTGCTTTTCTTGGACTTTGAAGTTTTTCCTTCATTTTCCAACTCAGGCACTAAGTCAGGATGTACCCACATGATTTCACCACTCTTCAATGTGAGCGGCAGCAATCCTGTATTTTATTTCCTGGCAGGCGGGATATTCACAATCTTCATCGTCGTCTTCGGAATCGGTATAATTCCATCTGGGATTTGCTATGGAGGAAAATTCCCAAACTGAAGAGAAACCATATTGGTTGTCACCGTATGGTCATCATTGGTTAAAGCGATGGCACCACCATTTATCAGCTCTTGGATCTTGTTTTTCAAGACATAGCAAGCACTGGTAGGATGATTAATATATCTGTGATAGATACAATACTTGGGATTGTCAGTCAGATTCACCTCATTGGGCCTCTTTGGCTCCGGAATATGAAGTTTACCACTTTTTACCAGACATTGAAATATTCCTGGGATATCACTTTCGCCGAAGGAGTATTCTTCCTTTGGCCTGGAAGATTCCCGATTACTCGGCGTCGTTTTATTTTTGGAAAGATTAACCATAAGGATATCCTTTCCCTTCACATTACGATTGCCAGGATTATTGCCAGGACTATTTTTCTTCCCTTTGTCTTCTGAAGCGAAAATCATCCCGTGTTCTCGAGCCAACCTACCATTGGCCTCGGCAGAATCTGCTGCTATGATGAACGAAGCCCAATCTGTGAATTGGGAACCTGTGAAGACAGCGATGAATGGTCGCAGATTCATCTTGCATGTGTCAATCAATGCTGAATCTGGCATACCAGGAGGCATCTTTAGAGTAGCCTGTCGGAAACGTTCGATGAACGTCCGAGGATCTTCTTTCTCCTTTTGTTTTATTTCTATTAAGGAGGATATGTTCATGTCCATACCTCCTTCATAGAAACGGGAGAGGAACATTGCTTTGAATTCGTCAAAAGACAAAATAGAGTTATCGGGTAAGCTATGATACCAGTCATAAGCTGAACCCGTCAGGCACCCGATGAACACTCGAGTGAGAAGAGCATCATTTTTCTGCAAGTGTACAGTCATAATATCAAAATAATTGATATATTGACTGGGAGATGCTTTTCCATCGAACAAAACCATGGATTGTGGCTTGAACTTCGGTGGAAAGGGTACATCATTCCAATGAGGGGGATAAGGTTGCTTAATCCCTAACCTCTGGAGCTGATCCTTGTGCCTCAAGACTTCAAACTCTGCTTTAAGTTCACGTACTGCTTGAATTGCTTCACTAGTTTGAGGAAGCACATTTGACTGAGTAGTGGTTGGATGCACCATGACTCCCACTGGAGGTGGTGCATCTTCTGGAGGAATGAGATCCGGAGATGCAGAATTTTGATTTGCAGCGGGCTCTTGAATATTCGAAGGTATTTTAGCCCTTGACTATCTTGAGTTTGTGCTGTTACTGGTGCCAGTGTCACTGCTGTCGGTTGAGCAGTTTGCTGATTCAAAATTATTTGATGCATGTTTTGCACCATGTTAAGCATATCCTTCAGTGATTGTTCAACAGCAGTGAGACGTTGTTCTGTAGTAGCAGATGATGTCTCTGGCTCATCTCCAACAGCGTAGGATTTAACCTCTCTTGAAGATACAGAAGGGTTTGTATAGAAGTACGAATCCCCGCTATCGGTATCAGACTCAAAAGATTGAGTACCCCCAGCCTCTGAATCAGAAGTCTGCAATTGTCTTCGTCTTCTTGATCGAGTATTCTGATATACTCCTTCAAAGGAATCGAGAAGCCTGTTGAACTGTTATTGACTTGGAGTTTGGGACGTGTTCCGTCTTGGACGTCGTTCTCTGTTAGTATGAGATGCCATGTTGACTGACACATATGACGACTCATGTTCTTGGTCTTCAGCTTGATGTGGAGGTACATTGAAACTCAATCGATCAAAAACTGATCGTCTTGAAGCTGAACAACAACAGTTGATCACAACCTGGTGGTATTCACACAGATGTTTTTCTTGGGGGAATGTCACCGGAGATTGTCTATTCTTATGCTTTTGCATTAGCAATTTACGTAAGTCAGGAGGAGTGGATGAAGTATTCTTCTTTATTACATTGGGGGTGGAAAAACGTTTAGTTCCTTGTGTATAAAGAAGATTACTGGCTGCATTCGCAGAACCAAATTGTACATTTCTGCGCTTTTGGAATTGTGTGCGTAAATCTTGAGATTTAGCACGCATGAGTCCATTTTCTTGGCGTATGATTTGTAAATTTGGTACTCTGCGTAAAGCAGTATGAGAAGGTTGTTGGTGTAGAACAGAAGTTGTACCAACTTTATTTTTACGCTGCACACGTTTAGATACATTCACATTCATCATGTGAGCATCTTTGTGAATTCTATCTACACTGTAATAGACATAAGATTTATCTTTACGCATGGAACGTAAAATCTTGTTATCTGCCACGTTACCAACGGGAGATTTTGTTTTATGCGAGGAGCGTAATTTATTTGGGCCTACCACGTCACCGACGGGAGACTGATTCTTACACCCAGAAGCACAAGCTTTAGAGTCTGCCCCATTACAAATGAGAGTCTCATTCTTATGAACTGAGCGTAAAATTTGGTTCTTACCCACTGAGCGTAAAACTTGATTTTTACGCGGTAGGTGTGAAACCTGGTTATCTTTACCGTTACAAACGGGAGACAAATCGTCACACTTCGAGTGCAACTTTGAAGTAGGGACTTCCTCGTTATGAACGGGAGCCCCTACGACAGGAGTGGGAAGAACCCCCTTGTCATCAGAAGCAGCAGAGAGATCAGAAATCATTTTGGATTTGGGAATCCAAACTTTTCGTGCTTTGCGAGACTTTTGAACATTGGAATGGCGAGAACCACCCCCAGTTCGGAGCATCTCTTTATAGGCAGTCTGGTCGAACTGTACCACCAGAGTCTTCTTGGTCGAACCGACCGAAACATCATCATATTGAGCAATCACCTCCTCGTCAGAGGAGAAGGTCGTCTCCAGCGGAGTCGCCATTTTTGTTTCACTTAACAAAATGCCTTGGAGGAATTGGCTTTTGAAAATAAAACGAAAAAGAGTACAAGAAGTACAACTTTTTGATTCTGGGAAAGTATTGCTATGGAAGTCTGATCTGTAAATGATCACTTTGTTCCTTGGACCATATGATGATGATGAAGATCGCTGCTTGAAGTAGAACAACTTGGAAGAACTAATACAACAGAAAGGTATCGACGCACTTGGGCACTGATGGCGAGGCCGAATGCTTTCCTGCTTTGCTTCACTCTGTTCTGGAAGAAAAGTTGAAGAAGAATGCTCTAGAGGATCAAAATCTCGAAGCTCTGATCTCTGTATTCTCTCCTGTCTCTCCGTCTCTCTGTTGTATGAGAAAAATGAGTCTTTTTATAGGCTGGGGCTTCCGTGCGTAAAGGAGCATCAAGATATGTCTTTACGCTCAATAACCGCCATCCACGATCAGAATCATCCTCTGTATGTGCTGACACGTGTCCCATCATTTCAGTAAGAATAGGATACACGTACACATGTTCTTCGAAATATGTGGCATGAAAACCACGTAGGCACACCACGTTCTGAACTGGCCAGAACAAAATAGGGCGTAAAAAGATGAGCGTAAACTAGCTCTGTCATAGGTTTCCAGCGTAAAGCGGTTGTATAACCTTGAGCGTAAAATGGCTCAAATAGACTTCACGCACACATTATTTTTTAATGAGCGTAAGGACTCATGTAAAACTCCGTACGTAAAAGAAACCCTTTAGTGAGCGTAAAGTAGCTCGATCTCCATAAACGACAACAATGGTCTTTGTATAAGATAAATTCCATTGAATTCTGTGGTAAATGCCATCATTAATATCTTCATGTTAAAAATCTGCATTAAATGCAAGATTTGATAGCTTTTGTCCGATGTGAAAAGGGGCTGCTCTGACCTTAGCGTAAAATCACCAATATAGACCCCAGCGTAAAGCAATCAGTCTGCTTAGACGTAAAGTGTCTAGCCTTGTCTTGAGCGTAAAGAGATTACCCGCTGTATTAGGCGTAAAGTAGGTCACTTATGACTGAGATGACTCTTTCATTGCAGCACTTTTTACGCTCCTACAATAGTCAAGATAGACTAATACCAGATTACACTACAACCTTTCCAATAGATTGTCCAAGTCCATCTAGGTTGTGAACTATTTATATACTCCATAGAAAACTGATAATATGATCTTCTGTATGACACCACACACCATATTATCTACAATATAGAATATCAGACATTTGCATTAACACTTGCAACAAATACAATATGCAAACATTTTCCCATATGATTCTCATTCAAAATTTAAGGAAATAAGGTTACTACAAAAGTGATGCTTTTAGTATATAACCCTAACAATCTCCCACTAATACTCAAAGCATTGCTTTTCAGTATACTGTTACAAATCTCCCACTCATACTTAAAGCCATGCTGCTACACATCTGACTCCCATTCCCTCAACATGACTGTCAAAAGCCTTAGCTGGTAAGCTCTTTGTAAAGGGATCAGCTAGGTTGTCGGCTGATGCTATCTTGATCACAACAACTTTTCCTTTCTTTACGAAATCTCGTATCAGATGGTACTTACGCTCAATGTGTTTGCCTGTCTTATGGGATCGTGGTTCCTTCGAGTTTGCCACTGCACCACTATTATCATAATAAAGTGTAATAGACTTAGGCAAACTAGGTACCACATCCAAGTCCAACAGAAAGTTTCTGAGCCAAACCGCTTCTTTGGCTGCCTCAGAGGCTGCCACATACTCGGCTTCCATGGTGGAATCAGCAATACATTTTTGCTTGATACTCCTCCACACAATGGCTCCACCTCCCAAAGTAAACACATAACCTGAGGTAGATTTCTTGGAATCCTTATCTGACTGAAAATCTGAGTCTGTATACCCCAAGGGAACTAAACTATCTGCCTGGTAAACTAGCATATACTCTTTAGTCCTTTTCAGGTACTTCAAAATATGCTTTACGGCAGTCCAGTGCTCTTGTCCTGGGTTAGACTGATATCTGCTGACCATGCCTACGGCAAAGCAGATGTCTGGTCTCGTACATAGCATTGCATACATTAAGCTTCCTACTGCTGAAGCATAAGAAACTGCCTTCATGTTCTCTATCTCTTTAGGTGTCGTCGGACACTGCTCCTTTGATAGAGCAATTCCATGTCTAAAAGGTAAGAAACCTTTCTTAGAATTTTGCATGCTAAAACGAGTTAGTACAGTATCGATATAGGAAGCTTGGGATAAGCCCAACATCCTTTTCTTACGATCTCGTAGAACTTTGATCCCAAGGATGTGACCTACTTCTCCCAAGTCCTTCATATCGAACTGTTTGGATAACCATACCCTTACATCAGATAATACCTTCACATTGTTTCCAATGAGTAAGATGTCATCCACATAAAGTACTAGGAACACCACCACGTTTCCGTCATACTTTCTGTATACACACGATTCATCCTGACATTGATCAAATCCATAGGATTTTATCACCTGATCAAAACAGATGTTCCAAGATCTGGAAGCTTGCTTAAGTCCATAAATGGACTTTTTGAGCTTACAAACAAGATGCTCCTGGCCCTTTTCAATGAACCCGTATGGTTGCTTTATATAGATGTCTTCCTCAAGACTTCCATTAAGGAAAGCTGTCTTGACATCCATTTGCCAAATCTCATAATCGAGATGAGCTGCAATAGATAAAAGAATCCGAATAGACTTAAGCATGGCTACAGGAGAAAAGGTTTTCTCATAATCGATACCCTCTCTTTGAGTAAAACCTTTTGCTACAAGCCGAGCTTTAAAGGTTTCAACCTTACCGTCTGATCCTCTTTTTCTCTTATAGACCCACTTGCATCCAATGGCTTTTACACCAACGGGTGGTTCTACAAGCTCCCAGACCTGATTAGAATCCATAGATTCTATTTCAGATATCATTGCTTTTTGCCAAGACTCTGCATCTTTATCTTGGAGTGCTTCATTGTAGGTACAGGGATCATAATCTTGTTCCTCAGGGATGAAGTCTGATGACTCTCCCAAGAACATATATCTATCGGGTTGTATCACAACCCTCCCACTATGACGAGGCACTATCGGTTGTGGTATAACATTTGTGACACGTTGTGCAGTTATTTGTGGTTCATCCTCTTGTACTATTGGTACTGAAGTACTTGGTGTCTCACGTCTCAATTCTTCTAGAACAACTCTACTTGTGGGTTTATGGTTCATCACATAGTCTTCCTCTAAGAATCGGGCATTGGTGCTAACAATGACCTTCTGATCCTTAGGACTATAAAATAAACCTCTTTTTGTTCCTCTTGGATAGCCTACAAACAAGCATACTTCTGTACGAGATTCCAACTTATCTACTTTCCCATTCAGCACATGTGCTGGACTACCCCAAATACGAACATGTTTCAGACTAGGCTTATGCCCAATCCACAGCTCTGTGGGAGTAAGAGGTACTGACTTAGAAGGAACCAAGTTCAAAATATAAGCTGCAGTCTCTAAGGCATATCCCCAGAACGAATCTGGCAAATTCGAATAACTCATCATTGATCTAACCATCTCCATAAGAGTTCTATTCCTTCTTTCGGCTACACCATTCTGTTGGGGCATTCCAGGTGCAGTCAATTGGGATATAATCCCAGCTTCTGATAAATAATCCCTAAACTCTGCAAAGAGGTACTCGCCACCACGATCTGATCGTAATGACTTGATACATTTTCCATGACGTTTCTCCGTTTCAGCCTTGTACTCTTTGAATTTCTCAAAGCACTCAGACTTACGACGCATCAAATAAATGTATCCATACCTTGAATAATCATCAATAAATGTGACAAAATATTCAAAGCCACCTCTAGCTTGGATAGTCATGGGTCCACACAAATCAGGATGAACCAATTCCAACACATCTTTGGCCCTATACCCCTTTGCCGTAAAAGGCCTTTTGGTCATTTTACCTTCCAAACAGGATTTACAGACTGGTAGTGCCTCCACTTCCAATGAACTCAAAGGTCCATCTTCAACCAGTCTTTGAATCCTTCTTAGGTTAATATGCCCCAATCGTAAGTGCCAAAGATATGTTTGGTTCATACAAGAAGGTTCTTTTCTCTTATTTAAGTTAGATGACATATTATTCATTTCCATAAGTTACATTGTGGGCGAAATAGGATTAATGACATACAAATTATCAACCAATGCACCAGAACAGATAAAATGTTTATTCTTTCTAATAACAATATTGTCATTAAAATAAACTGAATATCCATCCTTAACTAACATAGAAACAAAAACTAAATTCCTTCTAAGTGAAGGTGCATAAAGACAATCTCTCAATGTCAAAGAATTATTTCTACCAAAAGATAAAGTAACATCTCCTAATGCAACGACCGATACTTTTATAGCATCACCCATGAACAAGCATATCTCTCCATCACTGAGCCGTCTGGTTTCCTGGAACCCCTGCAATGTATTGCAGACATGATTAGTGGCTCCTGTATCTACACACCAGGTGCCGGTAGATAACACCGCTAAACATGTTTCAACTACTAGTAAATGAGATATACCTTCTTTGTTTCCTTGTTTGAGAAGTGGACAATCAGTCTTCCAATATCCTGACCCTTTGCACTTGAAACATTTGCCTTTCGGCTTTTTCACCGCGCCTTGAGGTCCCATGCCCTTCTTTGCTAAGTTTGTCTGTTTTTGAATGTTATTCTTCTTCTTACCGCCTTTTGGCTTAGAAGTAGAAGCCTTTTCAGAAACAAAAACATGACCACTCTGCCTAAAGAGAGATTCAGCATCCTGTAGCTCTTTTGCAAGTTCTGCCAAACTATACAACCTTTTGTTCATATTGTAATTAAGGCAAAAATTGTCAAAACTTTTAGGCAGAGTCCCGAGAATGATATCGACCTGGGTTTCCCCATCGATTTCAGCACCAAGGATCTCCATCTCATTCAGATGACCCATCATCTTGAGAACATGATCCCTTACTGGTGTCCCTTCAGCCATTTTTGTATTCATCAAACATTTCATAGCAAACTGCCTAGCTGCTCTACTCTGATGTCCGAAGAGTTCCTTGAGCTTATACATCATGTCATAAGCTGTGGTCATGGCCTGATGCTGATGTTGCAGTACATTTGACATAGATGCCAGAATGTAACACCGCGCCATCTCATCTGCCTTTTTCCACTTCTTATAAGCCTCTTTGACCTCTTCATCAGAGTTAGCATCAGGCTTAGGTGGGCATTCCTCAACAAGTACATATTTGTACTCCTCAGCAGTCAGAACAATGTCCAAATTACGTTTCCAGTCAATATAATTAGGTCCAGTAAGTTTGTTTTCTTTAAGAATCACCATAAGTGGACTGAAAGAACCCATTTTTTTGAAATCCTGAGAATCACATAAATAAAATTATGTAGGGCAAAAAAACTTTTTAAATTAACTAAATATTGATTCCCTCAAAACAATAATAAGAAATTCACCAACACCTTGAACACCATGAATTTAGCATGCCACGATAGTGTGGACGTATACAAATTCAACTTTGTTCAAGTAGATTTTTCTTATTAATTTTACTATCATGTCAATATAACTTTATGACAAATAAAATTAATATGCTGGTCTTGCTCTGGTCATACAAATAATAGCAGTGACTCCGATGGGAAGGATACCATTATTTGTATCTAAGTGTATACCATTACTTAATACTAAGTCCATCACCTTGTAATGAGTTCCTTCAGATGGAGAAGTGAACACATACTAGGTAACTTTCTACAATTATCCCTAAGAAAGTTTGTACTGGTGATCCATAATTATACTCATCCGATATGGAGGAAAACACTAAAGCCAACACGCAAGTATAATTACATCACCTACAAACCAGTAATGGAGACCATAGGATTTATACTAAATAAAAATCCTCTCCCACTTAGTTATTTAACAATGAGGGTTTTTCTACTAGTTGATATTATGTCCATGTTGTCCATTATTAATGTAGGCTTGGTTTTTCAAAAAAAACAACCACACAATAATAAACATGCATAATTAGAAAAAGCAAAATGACAAAAATAAGAGAAAATATCCAACTATTATGGTCATCTTTGCTGCTTCATCCTCAACTATCCGAATCCAAAATCTGGCGCTGCGCAGATCTATACGGGGTTCGACCTGCCTGGATTGCTTCATCGAAAATCCAACTATTATGGTCATCTTTGCTTCATCGAAAATCATCTGTCGGCCTCTGGATTGCTCAAAACCAGCATCTCGTCCGGCGTCAGAAACAGCCACCACCGCCATTACGATTGATCAAAAATAAATAAAATTACATCAATCCTATTCCTCTCAAAGGAGTTCACACATAATCTAGATTGAAAAATTAAATTAATAAGCACGATCAACCCTCGTGATTTTAATTACATCCACAGCAACAACAACATCCACGACATGTCCGTGGTTTAAACAACACAATCAAAAACATACATTGGACCATAATAGTTGGATCTAAGATGCCTGCAAAACCGAGTTAGAGCAGATCTACATCTACCGACTATTACATAGCGCAAGTTTTATTGGACAACATGGACGTATCAATCAATACGTAGATCCAAAGTGGCTCTGATACCAATTGATGGAACTGGAGATTCCCAGGACCCTTCCTTTGGTGTGCGTATTGATCGATAGAAAGTTAAACAGATCTAATACGTGTTCTAACCCTTCATAGGCGGAAACTAGGGTTCACGAATTATACATGCGACGGAAAGGAGACAAGTAATTCCTGGCAATCTCGAGCGGACGACCCCAAGATCTTCTGCACGTATTCCTTCCTCGAGTTGGACGTCGTGTGGGCGACGATCTCCCAACTTTTTCTTTTCCTTGGCAGCACTCTCTTTCTCTCCTTACGTGAATCACGAATTTAGAGAAAATTTAAGATTTCTGATCAGTAATCTAGCGGCCAGAGAATAGAGGAAATATATAGGCTACGACAGGGACCATGAGGAGAAATTAGGGTTAGGCCTCCTAACGGATCTGAATATCCCGTGTTCAGTCCGAACACACAATCCAGTTCCATTAACAATAGCTCGGTCCACTAATGAGCTATTGTTGTACTACCTCCCTAATCCCAAATTATGTTTGTGGGCTCCTTTTATTATATGCTCGTTTGGCTCCCCATGTTAAGATATCGTATGTCCGTCGATCAAATTAAGTTACTGACAACTATATTGATTCGACATCTTTTATCCTTAAGTAGTACTGCTCAACTTTATTTGTCATGTCGGATATAATCCACCTGCAGGGTTTACATGACAATCCTTATGAGCTCCTTAAGAGGACATCATCAACCCGATGTATCGGAACATGGATTCCATTTATAATCAACAGCCCATCATACATACAATGTTATTACCCAATTCATAGAGGTTGTTGATCCATAATGAATCTTACTCTTTTATGAGTCAAATTAATACACATTGCATATACATGTCCGTTATTATATCCGGATTAAGAGTACAAGCATCCATAATAACATAGGTGTTTGTTCTCTTATATAGTCAGTACAAAGAGAACAACCTCAAGTGGTCCTGTTCAATACACACAAAGTGTACTGGTGTAAACCTATAGTCAAGATAGACTAATACCAGATTACACTACAACCTTTCCAATAGATTGTCCAAGTCCATCTAGGTTGTGAACTATTTATATACTCCATAGGAAACTGATAATATGATCTTCTGTGTGACATCACACACCATATTATCTACAATATAGAATATCAGACATTTGCATTAACACTTGCAACAAATACAATATGCAAACATTTGCCCATATGATTCTCATTCAAAATTTAAGGAAATAAGGTTACTACAAAAGTGATGCTTTTAGTATATAACCCTAACAGTGGCCGTGCCTCATATTTTGAGGCCGTGTCCAGCAACTCAACGTAACTTCACTCAACTTGCCCTACGGTCCTTTTCGACTTAACTCGCAACAGCTCAAGTCTAACTCATACAACTTTTTGCCAACGACTTAACACTCGATGCCACATCTCGTGCCGAAGCACGCCGCCTTCGTTGTAGCCAAATCTTAGGCCCAAACATTGTGTCTTCTAACTTCATACACATTCAACCCAATCCAAAGGCACACACGCGGATTTTCCGCCCGTGCTGACACATCTATATGAATGGTCACTGGCATTGACTAGCCATCGTGGACATAGCCTGGCATTTGGGACCCTTGCACCGTCGGTTGCGATCCTCGATGCAAGTCCCCGATCTACCGGTTGCTTCATACCCAGCTCGGGTATAACCTGTTTCTTCCTAGGCCGAGTCGGTGCCCATGGCCCAGGGCTGCCGCTCGAAGAAACCATCGCCCTTGTCGACAAGTTGTCCATGACCACACGCCTACACTAACTTCTAGACTTAACGTAATGCAAGGTCTCATTATTGTCACAGTTCCTTTGCTTTACTCTTTCCGCTTTTCATACTTCCTTTGCAAAGCCCAAACCAGGGTTGCCTCGGCGACTGAACCACAGTCCCGATATATTTCCTCTCGGCGACTAACCATCGCTTAGACTTAACATTCCTTGAACTCCGGGAACGACTACTGCATAGCCTTCCCACTTAACTTGTACATAACGTGTTCCTTAAACATCGACAGACCGTGGCTAACTTTTTACTGAACCAATCGTAGCTCGTGCCTTAAACCAACTAGTGTTCTATGCGACGCTATCGCTCAAGTCATACCTCATTTGACGGGCTTTGGGGTCGTGGGACTAATTCACTTGACAACCGCAGAAGGAGCACACTACCAGAATAAGTCGTTTTAGCGACGCATAAAGATGTCGCTAAAACGACAAATTACGTCGCTAAAGATATTTAGCGACAGAATTACCGACGTTTTGTGATAGTCGCTGAAATGTAAGTCGCTAATCTTCTAATCGTCGCCAAACGTCGCACTTATCGATGTTTGCCAACGTATATATTCGTCGGTATAATGCCGACGTCCACCGTCGTGACGTCGGTGGATTAGCGACGTCATATTGCGTGTCGCTACGCGTCGATAAATTACCAACGTATTACCGACGAATCGTCGGTGGTTTAGTGACATGTTCAAAGTCGCTAAACATCGGTAAAACCTGGGAATTCCTGGAAATATTACCGACGTGCACCGACGTTTACCGACGTTCTCCGACATATTATAACGTCGCTAAACTGGATAATATCACATATTTACCGATGTTTACCGACGTAAATGTACGTCGGTGTACGTCGGTAAACGTCGCTAAGTCTGAGAAAAAAATACAGAATGTCCATTTCTCCCTGCAGTTTAAAAAGATAACCATTTCTCACTGTAGAATAGGATCCAAACAATCACAGAATGTCCATTTCTCGTTGTACACAACTAACCAAGTTTGTATACTTGACGTCGATAATTGCGAATAACCAAATATCTAAATAACAACCAAGTTTACAACAATCACACAACAACTAACCAAATAACTAAATAACCAAATATCCAAATAACCAAATATCTAAATAATCAAGTATCCAAATAACCAAATATCCAAATAACCAAGTATCCAAATAACCAAATATCCAAATAACCAAGTATCCAAACAACCAAGTATCCAAATTTACACAACCAACAAATATCCAAGTCACAAACAAAGAATGAAACAAACACAGAAATAGTCCTAACTAGCTTGCACAGTGTTACTGTAATGTCCTTCTCTTGCTTTTCTAGACGTTCAACGAGCAATTTCTTAGAACAAAGGTCCCTGAAGAATATGCTAAGCTCCGTCAATGGATCCCAAACTGCCTGCGGTAAGAATTCCCGAAATACAATCGGAATTAACCGCTCCATGAATACGTGACAATCATGGCTCTTCATACCTGTCAGTTTGTTCTCCTTGAGGTCGACGCATCTTCTCAAGTTCGAAACATACCCATCTGGAAATTTCAGACCTTGAATCCACCTACAAAGCCTCACTTTATCCTCCTTCTCCAGTGAGAAAATTGCCTTAGTCTGCTTCAACTTCCCATTCCCGTCCTCTATCAAATGCAATGCAGGACGTCTACATATTTCTTCCAAGTCCAATCTAGCCTTTGGATTGTCTTTCGTCTTCCCCTTTACGTCCATTACAGTATTAATTATGTTGTCAAACACACTCTTCTCGATATGCATGACATCAAGGTTATGTCTAATCAGATTGGTGCTCCAATATGGAAGATCCCAGAATATACTCCTCTTCGTCCAGTTATGAGTGCGACCAAATCCGTCACACTTGTAGCCCGTAGCAGGCTGCTCAATAGCTCTTGGTAAATCTTTTACCTCTTCCCATATCGTGTATCTGGTCCACTTTGGCGGGGGATTAGCCTTCTCCACAACGCCAGCACGAAAAGCATTCATGTTCCTCCGGTACGGATGATCCTTCGGCAGGAATTGTCGATGACAATCGAAGAAGCACGGTTTGCCTCCGTGTTTCAAACGGAAAGCCTTAGTGCTGTCCATGCAATACGGACATAAAAGACGACCATGAGTGCTCCATCCAGATAACATTCCATAGGCCGAAAAGTCGTTGATGGTCCACATAAGTGTTGCCCGCATCCAAAAATTTTGTTTTCTAGATACATCGTACGTGTTGGAACCTACTTTCCACAGTTGATTCAACTCATCAATCAACGGATGTAAATACACATCGATGTTCCATTTCGGATTGTTCGGACCTGGGATAATAACGGTGAGAAACATATACGGAGTCTTCATGCACATCCAAGGCGGTAGATTGTACGGGGTAACGATCACAGGACAACACGAATACTGGGATCCCAAAAGTCCGAATGGGGTAAAACCGTCGGAGCAGAGACCCAATCTGACATTACGCGGATCAGAAGCAAAATCTAGATACTCTCGATCAAAGTGCTTCCATGCTTCTCCATCAGATGGGTGATCCAACACTCCTTTGGTATGTTCCCGCTTATGCCAACTCATGTTTTCTGTAGTTTCCTTCACCATAAACAACCGCTGCAACCGCGGCGTCAACGGCAAGTAGTGCATGAAGAGGTAGGCTTCCTGGCACTGACAGACTTTTCTCTACCACATGCCTTGTAGCGATCGATACCACAAAATCTGCAGGCGTCTTCATCCTTGTCGTCTTTGTAGTACAACATGCACCCATTGCGACAGGTATCGATTTTTTCGTATCCCATCCAGAGCGATCTAACCATCCTCTTAGACCGGTATAAGTCATTAGGCAACTTCGGACCCTCAGACAATATTTCTATAAGCAACTCCATAAGACGGTTGTAGCAATCTTGCGACATGTTAAAATCGGACTTGATGCTTAATAATCTTGTAACCACCTCCAACGGTGAATGATCCTCACAACCAGGATATAATAGAGTCCTTGTATTCTCCAGCAACTCCATGAACTGTGCAGCATCGGGGTTCGGTGCCTCCTCAGGTGCATCATGATCATCCGGATCGAAACTAGGCCCGGCGGCGTCGAAAACCATGTTCACCAACCCATCGTCGTAAGGAGCGTTGTTGTGGACATCCACATAAGGCTCGTACTCCGATGCTAAAGACACAAGTTCTCCGTGCTCGCTCCATTGATAGTAATTCGGCGTAAAACCCTTTGAGTATAAATGATATATGACATCCACTTCTGGATGATATTTCAAGTTGCGACAGCTCACACACGGACACTTAATTTTGGTACCGTCCATGTACTAAGGGGACGCCTTGGCAAACTGCAGGAACTGGTGTACACCCTGTATGAATTCATCCCGCACACCGCACATGTCATCAAGATGACGGTTGTACATCCAAGTACGATTCCGCAGATAGTAATTCAGCTCCATAATTCTGTAAGATAGATACATCAAGGTAGTAAATGATATGTAATTGTCAGTTCATGCGGTCTACACTTTCTGCAGTATATGTACACATGACATTTTACGTTAAATGGTCAGAGATTATCTGTCATCTTCTTTTCGCATTGCTAACTTTTCTTTTGCGTATTTGTGCGTGCGGTGGTCAGAGATTATCGCGGCGGTATATCACCCATGTCTACAATATTTTATATAGGCTGAGTTGTAGAAGTAAATTTTTAGGATATTAGTCTATATATTATGTATAGTCCAACCGAGCCAACTCTAAGCTAAACTAGTCCAACTTGGTCAAACTCGCCATTTCTAAGTTGTATAAGTCAAGTTTTAGGATATTAGTCTATATATACTAGTATAAACTCTCACTCCTCTCCAAATACCTGGTACTAGTTAACCCTCCCCCTTTCTCCAACTAGACACACACATACATATACATGATGTATACAACCACACCATAGTTCCCAGGTTCTTTTAACATAACTTTCCAGTTGGTACTAACCTCAATAGAACAAACACTCTCACAGCTCAAAATACTAACACATGCTCACGCCTTACTCTTGTGACACTCCCTTTCAAACTGTCACGCCCCAGAACCAGAATACTGGAGAGCGGAGGAATGACTCAGCCAGCTACGTATTACGGGTAGATGAATACCGTATAATACGATCAATGCTGTCTAACCAGACGAGGGGGTGCATACTACATGAAGGTCTTACTTTGGTCACTTCACATCTATTGTCTTAATCGTTCAAACAAGAAACAGTAATAGAGAACATGTAAGATAAAGCAGTAAGGCATCCCAAACGCTTAAATCAAAATGTTCCTGATATCTGGCTTTACAAAACATAGCCAGAAGATGTGGCAAGTATACACAATTGTTAGCAGCTGCAGTCTGACTTAGTTACAATTATGTAAAGGTAAGTACAAGACAATCCGACTAACATGTCGGTGCCAAACGGCTAAGTATAAAGTAAATAACAAAATGAGCGGTAAAGTAAGGAACCCACTCGAGTCCTCCTGTGATCATTCCTCTAGTATTGACCATCTTGGAGGTGGAAGTAAGCTGAGTCCTCGGGAACCGGCTCTAAATCTGGCCATGCAAAACCATAGAGGTTAGACCTCTAATAGCAAGTACCACAAGGAAGCACGATATGAAGGATTAAACCAGTAAGTAAGAGAATATAATAATAGATCTCTGCTTTCCACTAGGATTCACATAACATCACGACACTTCGATCCAACCTCCCAACCAAACAAGGACAGAAGTTGGCCAGTCATGTCCTGACATTCTGATCATCTCAGTTAGGCAACAAAGTAGGTACAGTACACAAACAAATCATCTTGAACGGCCAATCAACTCCTACGGCTTGCTATTGTGAGTCCCAAGTTATCCTGGAATTATGCAATAAAGATTCCTCAGTTCTTACTATGTGCGAGCAAGGCTAGTCTATCCAGTCAATCAATTGTGCCAATCATGAATTAGACGAGTCCCAGCGGGACGCCCGTCATCAATATACAATATACAATAATAAACCAGCCGGCCTGTCGGGCACTAATAGTTCCGAAGAGGGCTGCCATGTATGAACTCGGAAATCCATTCTCTCCATGCCATCATTATTTTATTTGACTTAATAGTCTCTACGTTGAGTGAAGTTCCATGCCGTGGATCATGGTCATTCAGAATGAGTACTTACATACAAAGTACGATATGCCCGACTCTACAATAATACCCGTGCGGTTAGGTTGTAGGTCTTACATAGCATAATGCAACAATTAAAACTAACCACGGAATAATCATGCCTTGACCATAAAGTACACATGCTGCTTTGTAGAGAAATAAATAAATTGAAGCCTGTCTATGCATGTATGTCAATATTCAGGATCGGCTAATCGATTACAATAGTTCATAACATGAACGTGTCTCATTCATTTAATTCAATAAGACGACTAGCCAGTCTCTTAGTTCCAACTAGGAACGCATGATCAAGTTTAGTCAAGATAGCCATCGTCATCAATGGTGACAAGGCATGAAAGTCAATTAGTATTAAATGGGGTCGAGTCTATAACTCTCAGGGTCAAGTTCCAGTCTTACTGGGTATCCATAAACCAGTTAAGACACAAGGCACGTTCTACACAACCATATGTATCAAAAATATTAACATGCTAAGATTATCGAGTTCATAAAAAAGCGTAAGGATATAATAGGAGAATTATCATGCCACCATTAAAATTATAGAACAAATAGAACACCCAGGTCAGGAAGTCACGCCAACAAGTCTATGCTAAGGCCAACAAGTCACGCCAACAAGTCTATGCTAAGGCCAACAAGTCACGCCAAGTCTAGTAGGTAGGAGTGAGCGTGTAAAGTGATTCACGCACGCACGGCATGAGCGTGAAAAGTAACTCACGCACGCACAGTGTGAGTGTGAAAAGTAACTCACGTACGCACAGCGTGAGCGTAAAAAGTGAGCATGAAAAGTGATTCACGCACGCACAGCGTGAGCGTGAAAAGTAACTCACGCACGCATAGCGTGAGCGTGAAAAGTAATTCACGCAATTCATGCACGCACGCAAAACGTGAGCGTAACTCTTCACGCTGGCACGCAAAGACATGAGCGTAACTCAAAATTCACGCTGGCACGTAAAGACGTGAGCGTGACTAAAAATTCACGCTGGCACGTAAGAATGTGAGCGTGACTAAAAATTCACGCTGGCACGTAAGAACGTGAGCGTGACTAAAAATTCACGCTGGCACGTAAGAACGTGAGCGTGACTAAAAATCCCGAACTCCAATCTTATGGAACCTTCGTTCCAAGCCAGAATGGGGTTCCTATGGTGCAGAATGGTGTAGAAGGAGAAGCTCTATAACATGAACTATCTATTCCGAAAGCACGCTAGTTTGGTGGATCAAACCCATGAACATCCGAGAATACAACAACTTAGATCTAGAAGAAACAAGCCAAAGAAATCAAAAATGCTAAGTACTAAACTCTCTTAGGATCATGAGAGGAAGACAAATGATCCATAAAAATGTGTGAAGGGGAAGCAAGATGTACTTGCCTACTGCTGGTAGGTGGAGAGAGTGGTGAGGAAGAAGAAGAAGTAATGGTGAAGGAGAGTTATGAGGAGAGAGAAGGGGATGGGGGCTTTAAATAGAAAAATGGGGTGGTAGGTGGGGGTTTATTGGGTCGAGTTTATTCGGATCCATCCAAGGCCAACACGAAAGCAAAGCAGAGAGGTTAAAAGCAGAAAATAAAATACAGGAATAAAATTGTAGGAAATAAAATACAGATAATTAATTAACATGAAATTAAAGGAATTTAAATACAGGATGATACATGATAAATATTAAATAAATAAATATGAGTTGCACATGTATAAAAATACGTATTCTGGGAACGGGGAGTGACACAAACACAAACATACACCTATATGTTCCCTTACGCAGTTGCCATGTTACCTATAAAAATAGGAAACCCTTGTTGTCTAAAATAAGACACAATTGTACAAAGAGAACCATACTATAGAACTCACACTTTAAGACAATAGATGAAGGAAGACATGTATGGAGGATCGATAGGGTTGAGCAATGTTATTTTATCCTACAAAGAGAACCATACTGTAGAACTCATACTGTAGAACTCATACTTTAACACAATTCTACAAAGAGTTGTCATAGGGTGTTGAGCGATGTCATTTTATTCTTTTCTTCTTCTTCTTCTTGGGATTTTCGAGTATTGGATCTTGAGACATATATAGCTAGAACTTACGAAGAATGAAGTACCATACTTCAACAAATAGATGTTGACTAATTGGTTCATATACTTGTTGTGTTGTCTAAAATAAGTGTAGGAATGTTGCAAGGTGAAACAATGTATCAAACACTATATCGAAATCCAAACCCAATATGCAAATCCAAATTAATACGAAAATACACAAGTGTATATAGGGGATTAAGTGTACAGAGGTGAAATACATATATATGCATGCTTGGGGGTGTCCACGTGTCCAACAAATGGACACAAAGTGTCCAAAACCTCACGAACACACTGTATCAGTGAACACATGGTCGTAACGTATCTCCGTGTTCATTTTGGATACGAAAAATACCTCAATTTGGGTTAGGGTTTACCTTCAGTCTCCTCGTGGTGGTGGAAGAGGAGGAGGAGGACAAGTTCGGTGGTGGAGGAGGAGGGGATTAAGTGTACAGAGGTGAAATACATATATATGCAAACTTGGGGGTGTCCACGTGTCCAACAAATAGACACAAAGTGTCCAAAACCTCACAAACACACTGTATCAGTGAACACATGGTCGTAATGTGTCTCAGTGTCCATTTTGGATACGAAAAATACCTCAATTAGGGTTAGGGTTTACCTTCAGTCTCCTCGCGGTGGTGGAGGAGGAGGATCTCGCGGTGGAGGAAGAGAAGGGGCTCGCGGTGGAGGAGGAGGAGGAGGAGGAGAAGGGGCTCGCCGGAGGGAGGAGAAGGAGCTCGCGGTGGAGGAGGAGGATGAGCGGCGCTGGAGGGAAGGGGTCGGGCTGTCGTCGAGGTCGGGGGAAGAGGGGCGGGAACAAAGAATTTGGGGAGAGGGAGAAATAAAAATTGGAACCAAGGAAACCTTATTTAGCAGAAATTAGCGACGCTCGAAATACGTCACAAAGCGTCGGTATTGGTTTAATATTCGGCGATGTTATAATCTTTGCGACGCTAAACGTCGCTGAACTGATAAAACTAGCAACATTTTCCGACAAATCAACGACGTTGGTTTTTATTAGACTATAGGTAGTCGCAATATGTCGCTGTATGCCGCTACCAGCGACGTATTGTGACGCTTAAATTTGGCGTCGCTAAAACCAAAAATATTGGCGACGTTTTAAGTTGGCGTCGCTAATTACGTCGCTAATATGACTTATTTTGGTAGTGACGGGTCAACACTTGGAATAACTTAGGTCGACCGGCATAACTTTGCCTAACTTACTCAAGCCAACAACTTAACCTGAGGGAGGAGCAAAGGCTATGCCAAGCCTTGTATTTCGGAAGCGTGCATACTTTATCGAGCATTTACGCGGGTGACGCCTATGACTTAGGCCAATTCAAGTATCGGAGCAAATCGACGGGACCGTGCATGCTTTAACAAGCATTCACGCAGGCGACGCCTATGACTTAAACTAACACTTAACTTTGTGCCGAAGTCCAACTTTCCTTCTCCCAAGTCACGGGACGAAGGACCGAGTGTCATTTTCAAAGCACGTCGTGCACCAACTCTAATCCGAACGTGGGACGTTTTCCATGTTCTAACTCGATTCGATCCATCGGGATTATTTTCTTAGCTATGTGGATTCGTAGCTTTTATTATTAAGCCTACTTGTGTAAGTTGAAAACACACGATTTGTTATGTGAAGGCAAAGATGAGGAGAGTTCACCGAAACTACCCCACCTGAGCGAGCGGTCGCCTTGACCGAGGGAGCCTTCGAGCAGCCGTTGCAAGGCTAAGACCGAACATCGTCGGCGTTTCGATTCCTCCGATTGACTTTACGGGACGGGGCACTACAACATACACCACTCAGAACAAGTCTCATCCTCGAGACTTTCCTGAAGGCAAACCATCCTACCATTTCTATGGCCAAGACTTAATCGTGCCCAGACACGGGACTATCACAGTCGTGCAGGTACGCCAGTACTTATCGTATACACTCTGCCTACGCGTCTCCTCGATTCCGAGCCACACTCGCACTATTATCATTCTTTCCCTTAACACGTTTTCAAGTTCTCGACACTCTTCCATTTTCCCAAGTCGTATTTGAATTCGTCGTATCACTTGGTTGGAACGTGCACGCATTCCAAGCGTCCCCAAAATACATGCATTCAGCCAAACTGCATGATAGAGAATTCGTCATTCTCACTCGAATCGCATCGTGCACATACTCAGGCATCCCTGAAATATATGCATGTCAACCGAATCTCGTGAGGGACACTCCTATATTTTTGATTCATGCTATCCATCCATGCCAATCCTCAAGATCAATCTTTCGATTGCTAGCACTAGGAACAGGGCGTCTCGCCTAACAGCTAGGCTAATTTCTCAAGGCTAAGTCTACGTCAGGATTGGAATCATAGTTCCCCAACAATAATGCCAACACTGACCCCAATCCTAGGGTCAAACCAAAGTCGATCATATGGGGTTTTCTACCCAAGCTCGCGTCACTCAGATTTCTAAACATCGAGCACGATCACCTAATTCGCATTACGGCACGCGTTGCGTATATTCGAATCCCTTCAATTCACCAATTCTAACAAATTTATGTATTAGATCACGAGGTCGTCTCGCTCGATAATACGTTGCGCTCCGATCTCACGCGAGTCCGATTATCCACGGTGGTTCATGAATCACCATGCAACGCTCCCGCGAAATAATCATTCTCATCGGGGCGTAACACTTGTTTGAGTTTTGACTCATTTATTCTCGATACGCGGATTGGAACTACTCAATCCTTAAGTTTAATCGATAAGCACACCAAATCATTCTCGAGTCTACCTTCGCGTCAAACCACAAGTCGAAGCATACAAATTGCCACGCCATGCAAGTTCGATCACCCCCGCTGTATGCATCACCATACCAGCGCTCACGCGGAGTGATCGCCCTAATCGGCGCGACGCATGTGTGAGGCTGGAGTTGCGCTCGCATAAGACAAGAACGTCAACGTTGTGGTTATCGACGAATTAGCAAATCCAAACATTCCATTTTTCATCCAAGCCAAGTTCGATAGTCTGATCGTCATTCGTTCAACTAGGAAATCCTCGAGCTAAGTCTATCTTTTTCTCGACACATTTCAACATCCCGAGTATAGCATCCATCGGAACAATGACATTTGTACGACCGTCATTCGCTGAGTTAGAGTACCCCTGTAACACCCAGTTTTCTAAAATGAGGATAATTTTGAAATTTTGTAATTTTAATCATTTATTGATTTGAAATTTAAATCATGATATGATTTTTGGTAATTTTTAAATTATTTTTAAATTATTTAAATCAATGACTTGTGGTTTTGACGTTTTGCTAGTGAAACCCTAGAGACTGTTTGACCTAGAGCCTAACCATGTGATTATGATATTTTAATGTCATTTTTGGCCTAAGGATATTTTTTCATTTGACCTCTTTGAGTTATTTTGATATTATTTTATTATTTATGATATTGTTTTGGGGTTATTTGAGTCGGGTTCGAATTTTAACTCAATCCGACTTGAAACGGGGACCCGGGGGTAGTTTGACTCTAGTGGGACCCACACACTAGTTAGGCATGGCCCACATGATATTAATTTTAGTCCACATGATAGAAATATTTTAGTTAGAGGTTAGACTAATTATTATGGATAAGGTTAGTGTGATTAGAGACTTTAGAATGACTAATTTAGCCCCAACCAATTAGCCCTTTCATAATACTCATATAATAGGTTAGTGGGGGCATTTTGGACCTTACCATAATAGGACAAATAGCCCCATATGGCCAGCCACTTTGGGAGAGGATAGGCTCAAGTTCATTTCATTATTCTCATCCACATTCTCTCTCTTGTTCTTCCCCAAATTTCTAGAGAGCAATCCCTAGCAATTTCTCCACCAAATCCTTCCATTTCGCCACCAAATCTTCTTCTTTCCTTCTCCATTCTATCCAAGGAGGAAGCTACCCAAGTTTGGGAGGATTTGGAGCTCGTTCGTGTTCTTTTGGAATCTCTACGTTTCGGTGTCGCTCCGGGAAGGCTTTTCTTCGATTCGATCTACCGGGAGGTATAAATTCCTTCTTATTTTCATTTCCTCATGCATATAGGTCTATTTTGAACCCATAGGAAAGACCTCCATGGTTGTATCTCCATTTGTGTCCATTTCGTGTTCATTTGGAGGTCATAGGAGTGTCCTTTGTGTTGTGGTTGTGTCCATGTGGAAAAATCTCAAATTTGGACACACTATGTGTTGTTGTTATGTATGAATGAATTATTACATGTTTAATCTTATATTTTTGTATTGGAGATGTGTTCTATAGTGTCTCATATATATATATATATATATTAGTGTAGAGAGTGAGTTCTTGATATATTATGTTATATACTTGTGTTCTTTTGTCTCAAACTACCCAAATCCGTCATGATTTTTATCCACGTTTTTAATTTCAGCCCTAACTTAGAAATGTCATAACTTCTAGCTCAAAGCTCGGTTAAATCTCCCGTTTTTTTTAAAGAAGGGTATTGAAGTTAGCTTTCCAAAAACATGTATTAATAGGCCTAACTCTTTATGTAACTTTCTGGAGAATTATTTGAGTGTCAGCTATACGAAAGACAAACGCGTTCTTGGTGTTTTCGCGATTTCGGGAGTTTCCGGAAACGAAAACGCGATCCGTTTGAAGTTTCGGAAAGCTAACACATAGATCTATAACATACATTAATCCTAGATTTTAATTCATGCTGAGATGGTACAGTATTGATTATTAGTAGGAGTTACTATTCGACATATGCATTTTGTGCACCCTTGTATGTAATATAATGTTCTATTTGATTTTAACCCATGTTAATGTATATACATTATATAATTAAATAGAGAATGCAAGCATGAGTAAATGGTTAAATAAATGATGTATGAGGTGCAAGTATCCTATCTAATGTAAGCATGTATAAGTATGGCTTGTAATGAATATGTAGGTTCCATAGTATGTAATGTATGGTGCATATAGTAGTGCAAGAGAATAAATGAATGATGAATGAATGCAAGCATGAATGTAATATAATAATAGATGTAATGTATGCAATATACAAGTTAATGAGATGTAATGTTCTATGTTAACACAAATCCTATATTACCTCATGTACCCCCTTACACTATGTTGACACTATCACACTTGACACTTTGTTCACTTACACTTTGACACTCTTTGATATGTATACACTATGTATGCCCATTTAACCCTCACTTTCCCCTTTGCCATGTTCACATACACACACATAGCCTCTTAAATAAGTATCTATGAATATAGTTAACTTAGCTATGTATGTATATTATATATATGTTAGCATATTGTGTTGTAATATATATAAGTTTATATAACCATTTAAAATGCCATGATTATAGACCTAATATTGAATACCAATATATGCATGTGTATATATGTGTAGACATATATAGCTTAAAGTAATAGATTACCTAGTGTATATCCAATGTGAATTCTTGCCTATTTGAGTATTGAATAATTGCATGCTATATAGAGTTGGGTGTATGTTGGCTTGTATAGCCTTGTATTGATGTGTGCTTGCTAGGATAGTCTTGGTTAGGCCTAGTAAGACTTGCTGGGTTAGGACATGACCTAGTTTGACTAGTGCAGTTGACCAAAGTTGACTAAGAGTTGACTTTGGCCTAGTTTGACCTAGATTCATGTAGAATGCATTGTAGTGCTTTATATTACCCTTCTGGACATGTTGTGACTTGTGCTGTTCTAATTAGGAGCCAGATACCTCTTCTCGGACAGTATTTTTACCTTGGACATTCAGATATCAGGCGAGTACATTCTTTGATCATTTCATATCATTTTTATGATTATATTTTCTGCTTTAGACTATCTTACTTGATGCTGACACGTTGGTAACACGGATTGGTACTATATGGATTCTTTCATGAGATGTTATCCCTCTTGGGAGCATCGGATACTTTTGTCTCGTGTGTTTCACTTACATCACGTATCTCATGCTTCTATTATCATGAATCTTCAGGAATCAGCTAGTGACTCATGTACCCTCATGATCACCGAGCCTTCACGAATCAATTTATAAATCACCCTTTATGGGAAACGTAGTATAATCATGAATCTTAACGTAACTTGATTGGATCCTTGTGTATTGATTGGGGATGGGAGAGTATAAATGAACATGTGAATAATTCTAAGTAGTGTAATCATGAATCAATTTCAAGTAGTGTAATCATGAATCAGTCCCATGCCATTCACATATTTATCCTGTACTCTGAATCACTAGCACTGTCTCTCTCTATATATCATAGATATTTACTTACAGCCTCTTTTTTACATTATGCTTTTCTTCAGATCCTGTATTTTATTCTCTAGCATGATTATATTTCTTTTCCTGCTATGATCTGTTGAGATATATTGTGCTCGCTCCTGTCCTGACTGGACCTGTTGATAAATTTTACAGATAGCCTGGAGGTTACCTGCTAGCCTAGAGGAGACAGTAGAGGTTGCATAGATAGCTAGGATTTTTGCTTATAGTTTATTTTTAGTCATCTTGAGTTGTATTTATGGATTACTGTATTTGAGTTTTGAGATGTACTTCTGGGTTTATGTATCTTAGACACTTAGACTTCTATCTCCTGTATCTCTTTTGGATTTCATGTTTTATCTATCTTCCATTATGCTTTACCTTAGATGTGATTGAGTTTACATTCTGCTATGTCACCCCCATTCGGGGAGTATAAACTGCTTAGGCTTATACTGTTAGATGGATGAGACCTAGGACATCGTTCTACCACCGACACTGCGGCGTAGGCTGGGCGTTGTTACGTTCTCGTGCCCTAACTCTAGGGTGCGGGTCGTGACAACCCCCGAGTTATCCCATATCGATCTTTGATACGCCTCAATACCATCGACGATATGCGTAACCTGACGAGCTTCCTTTGCAACCAATTTCGAGTCGTGGGTCGATGCTGTTGTCCGAGTTGGATATTCCACAATTTTCTTTATATTCAAGATCAAGTTCGACCGCTATTCCTGTCACGACCCGCTACCCAAATTGTTGGGCCAGGCCGAGGCATGCCCAGCCTACGCTAAGATAAAACGTAGTAAGCTGTTCTAAAGACAACAGGATAAGACTAAATGTGCTAACAGTTCTATAAGTGAAGAAGAATCATAAATGCTCCAAACACAAAAGTCGTCGTATAGAATAAGATGTCCAAATACAAGTAAACTGAAATGTAAAACTGGATACATGTCCAGTTACAAAATGATATAGTCTAATACATGTCTCAAAAGTCTGAGTAAACAAAAAGACAACTAGGCGAGGTTCCCCGCAGGAACATCCTCGCAAAGCAGAGCCGGGTCCTCGGTAGTGACTCCATAGTATGAGTCGCAGAGTAACTCCTCCTCAGTAAGGACACCTACAACGTTATTCTGTCAGGACGGGAGCAAGTACTAAATCTAGCAAACTAGCATATGAAACATGGAAATGAACATGAGAGGAATAACTGGAAAGCATGGCATCACAGAGTCTATCATGGCAAGGACACATATGTCATAGAGACAGATGCATATGTAATGTTTTAAACTGTAGCAAGTACGTGATCGGTCAATAGATGTACAATGTACTGTGGCACATGTAAATAAAATGTACATACGTACAAGTCAACAAGCATAGGTGTACATCTGTACAGAAATGCGGGATAAAGGCCTACGGCAAGGTATGCATATAAAATACGACCTCGCTCGCTACTATAGGGGGGTCATGATCACGTACAATACTATCAGTTTCCCCATAACCCATATTCTAATCATGTGAGAGATACATCAAGATGGTAATAATTGAAAGTGCAACATGTAAAGATCTGACTTGCTACCCCAAGGATCAGCATTTAACATGGTGGGGTTTGCAGTTCATTTATGTGACAATATGTAAAGTTCGTAGAAAGTACTTGCCTCTAGCAAAGCAAAACAAAACAAGCTGCGATAACGATGCTATGGATGTCCAGTAACTCGTCACTGTAGAAATAAATGCAATAACTTAGCTTTTACACTAAGCTAAAATACTAAGACACTAAACTGGTGTGACTCGACTTGTGACTGGGCACCTAACCAAAATAATGACTTGGACTAGGAGACCAATGTGGGGGTGACACACTATGTTAACTAACATTCCAGGGTCTTTACACTAGTGAGGGATGGGGTTCAACACGACTAAAACTGCAAATAACATAAAAAGCTACAAGTCGTATTTAATCAATAAATAAATCAAAAGACTATTGTGTTTTAACAATATTAAAGATAGGCAAAAAGTCTAGTTTTTCTTAAAGTAAAGTATCAAAGTGATCCTTGTTAATCATAGAAATTAATCATAATTTTTCTGGAATTTATTAACCAGTACAAATATTTTAGGAAAATCAGTTTGCCTAAGTATACAGAAAGTGAATTTTGGTTTCATATGCCAAACTAGTGGCAAAATAGTAAATTAATTACTACAAAAATTATACTAAATTAGCCAACTTAACAAAGTATCTAAAAACTATTTTTCCACAATTTTAGCAATACTTTAAGTATTTTTAGAAAATCAAAAACAGCAATGCACACAATAATTAATTATCTGCGTATTTTGTCCATGTACATAATTTGAACCAAAGTTCAAATACAGGACCCAAAGCCATGAATCAAGTCCAATATGACTTGTACAGGTCTTGAATGTGTGAAAACACATTTGAGCCCAAATACCCATGCTAGGCTTGGACATCAAATGGTTGCTGTAATTTAAATACAATAAAAATTCAAGTTGGTAATAGTGCAAAATAAATATTATTATTTTAATATGGTAAAATTATGCATAGTGAAAATATACATATATATGTTCTAAAAGTATATATATATATATATATATATATATATATATATAAGGAAAATACTTAATTATAAAAGTATATATATATATACATACACTAAAATTGTATATATATATATATATATATATATATATATATATATATATATATATATATATATATATATATATATATATATATATATATATATAGTATGAATATATATACATATGAAGATATATACATATATACATATATGTATATAAATACAAATAAATATATAAGATTTTACTAAGCATAAAAATATATATACATATATATAAAATACTGTTAAAATTCAGTATATACATATATACATATAAATACATATATATACATATACACACATATATATATATATATATATATATATATATATATATATATATATATATATATATATATATATATATATATATAACATAAAAAGAAAAAGAAAAGAAAAGAAAAGAAAACAGAAGAGAGAAAGGGGGGGGGGGATTCGAACCCTGTCCAGAGAAGCGCGCGGGGGGGGGGGGGGGGGGGGGAGGGGGGGTTTAGACGGGGATGGGCTGGCCAGGGGGTCAGCCCATCAGTTGTGTTAGGGAAATGGGTTTTAGTTTAATTTATTAGGTTTTAGTTGATTTAAATAATAAAAAATAATAATAACACAGTCCTGTGTCCTGACAGTTAGGGACACAGGTATTAACGTGTCTGGGTCGATTCGACACGCACGACACGAGTTTCTCGTGTCCAGGTTCACAAAAATGTTCGCCAGGACACGGCGAACCATATATACGTGTACGAGACACGTACGACACAGTCTCGTAACTGCTACCTTCGTGTCCGACTTCGGGGGAAGTTTTCGAAGGCGGAGACGGCGGCTAGGGGCGTCGGGACGGTGGCGCTTGGGCGGCGATCGACCTAGCTCGGCGTGACGAACTGAATGGTGGTGGTTGCGGGCGGTGGTGCTCGGCGGTGGGGCTGGGCGGAGCTCGTCGGAGTAGGGTTAGGGTTTAGGTGTTCGTCGGGGAAGAACGGGGTATTCGGTGGTCGTGGGACTGATTTAGGGTTAGGGTTTGGTCGAGGGGGGTGAGGGGATCCTTTATAGGGGTTCGATGGCGGTGGGGGCAGCCGGGAAAGGCGGGGGCAGCGGCGTGGGTCGGTCGGGGCAGTCGGGGCTGGTCGTCGGGGGTGGGTAGGAAAATTACAGGAAGACCCCTAGACTTTAGGAAATTGCATTAAGGTCCCAACCCTAACTGAATGCAAATATAATTTGCATAAACAATTCATTAATTACAAATCAATATAAAAACAATTCTAATAATTGCAAAGCCATATTAAAACAATTCTAATATTTGCAAAATGATATTTTTGTATTTAAAACTCATCTAAAAATTATTTAAAAATTCTAGAAAATTTCCTAAAAATCCTAATAAATATTTTAAGGCTATAAATGACATTAAAAATTAATTTGCACTAATTAAAATGAATTTGAAAAATCAGGGGCTTACAAGTCTTCCCTCCTTGAAAAATTTTGTCCTCGAAATTCACAAGGATTGAAGACCCTACAATATTCTAATATAGCAAGTATTGCAATCAAATGACTAAGGCTACGATCAAAACTAACCTCTAAGGTATCAAGCGGGAACGGGTGGTTCCTCCGCAACGGTTGGATCGAACAAGTAAGGGTATCTCTCCCTCATGTCCGACTCCCTCTCCCAAGTAGATTCACCTGGGGAGTGACGGCTCCAAGCTACTCGTACTAGGGGTATAACCTTGTTCCTCAGCCTCTTCTCTCTCCTGTCTAATATCTCCACTGGCTGCTCAGAAACTGTAAGGCTCGGTCCGACCTCCAACTCTGAATGATCTAGCACATGACTGGGGTCTGGAACATATCTCCTCAGCTGAGATACGTGAAAGACGTCGTGAACTCCTGCTAGGTTGGGTGGAAGTGCAACCCTGTAAGCTACCTCTCCGATCCTGCCAAGTATCTCGAACGGCCCGATGTATCTGGGGCTCAGCTTCCCTCCTCGTCCGAACCGGATCGTCCCTCGAGTAGGTGATATCTTCACTAGCACCATATCACCGTCTGCGAACTCCATCGGCCTGCGACTAGCATCAACCCAGTGTTTCTGCCTGTCCTGAGCTACTCTGAGCCTGTCTCTGATCATCCCGACTTTCTCTGCTGCATCCGTGATCATCTCTGGCCCAAGCATGACTCTGTCTCCGACATCATCCTAAAAGAGCGGTGTCCGGTATCGTCGTCCATATAGCACCTCGAAAGGAGACATACCAATACTGGCTTGGTAGCTGTTGTTGTATGAAAACTCTACCAAGTGCAGATGGCTCTCCCATGATCCTCCGAAGTCCAGCACGCAAGTCCTCAGCATATCCTCCAGCGTCTGTATCGTCCTCTCGGACTGCCCATCTGTCTGCGGGTGGTACGCCGTACTGAATTTGAGCCTACTGCCCAACTCCTCCTGTAAGCTCCTCCAATAGTGGGATGTGAATCTACTGTCTCTGTCTGACACGATGCTCACCGACACTCCGTGTAGGCGAACTATCTACTGCATGTATAGCTTCGCCAACTTCTCGGTGGAAAGCCCCACCTTGAAGGGTATGAAGTGCGCACACTTCGTCAGCCTGTCTACAATGACCCAGATGGCATCCTTCCCTCCTTGGGAACGAGGAAGCCCTGAAACGAAGTCCATCGTAATATGTTCCCACTTCCACTCGGGAATGGGTAATGGCTGCAACAAACTAGCTGGCCTCTGGCGCTCCGCCTTGACCTGCTGGCAAACTAGACACCTCGAAATGAAACGTGATACATCCCTCTTCATCCCGTGCCACCAAAGATGTTCCCGCAAGTCACGGTACATCTTGTTAGCACCAGGGTGAATAGAATATCTCGATCGGTGCGCCTCCTGCAAAACTGCCTCTACTAGCTCTCCTCTCGGTACGCACAATCGGCTGCCACGCCTCAAGGATCCATCCTCTGCTATAGTGAAATCATCCAGCAATCCAGCTAATGCCTGGGGTCGAAGTCTGCGAAGGCTCTCATCTGTAGACTGTGCCTCCCTGATCTGCTCCATCAAACCTGACTGAATGTCAAGTGCCATCATCTGCATCACTGATCCTGGCCGAACTAGCTCGATACCGAGCTTCTCTAGATCCCCCACAAATTTCGATCAATCATCAGGTACCATGCCATCGGATGCCTGCTCAGCGCATCCGCCACCACGTTTGCCTTCCCGGGGTGATACTGTAAATCGATATCGAAGTCCTTCATCAACTCCAACCATCGTCTTTGCCTCATGTTCAGCTCTTTCTGCGTGAACACATACTTTAAGCTTTTGTGGTCAGTAAAGATCTCCACACGCTCTCCGTATAAGTAATATTTCCATAACTTGAGGGCAAAGATCACCGCAGCTAACTCGAGGTCATGGGTAGGATAATTCCTCTCATGAGTCCGCAATTGCCTAGATGCATAAGCAATCACTTTCCCATGCTGCTGTAGGACACATCCTAGCCCCTTCCCAGAAGCATCACTGTATATGGTGAAACCTCCAGAACCTGAAGGTAAAGTCAGAACTGGAGCGGTCGTCAACCTCCTCTTCAGCTCCTCAAATGCTGTCTGGCAGTCCTTAGACCAAATATACTCTGCGTCCTTCCGCGTCAGCTTCGTCATGGGTTCAGCTATCCTAGCAAAGTCCTGGACGAACTTTCTGTAATAGCCTGCTAAACCCAGAAAGCTCCTGATCTCTGAAACTGACGTCGGAGCCTTCCACGTCTCAACTGCAGCAATCTTCCTGGGATCCACCGAGATTCCATCTCCAGTGACCACATGGCCGAGAAACTCCACTCGGTCTAAAAAGAACTCGCACTTCGGCAGTTTGGCAAACAATCTCTCCTGCCTCAGAATCCCCAAAACTATCCGCAAGTGCTCGGCATGCTCCTCCGGCGTCTTCGAGTATATCAGGATGTCGTCAATAAATACTTCGACGAACTTATCCAGATACTGGTGAAATATCTTATTCATCAAGTTCATAAAGACAGCTGGCGCATTTGTGAGACCAAATGGCATCACCAGAAACTCGTACTGCCCGTACTTCGTGTTGAACGCCGTCTTCTGGATGTCTGCTGGCCTAACCTTCACCTGGTGGTACCCGGATCTCAAGTCTATCCTGGAAAACACCTTCGCACCGCTCAACTGGTCGAACAAATCATCTATCCTGGGCAGAGGATATTTGTTCTTGATAGTGATGGCATTCAAGGCCCGGTAATCAATACACAACCAGACTGTACCATCCTTCTTAGGCACAAAGAGCACTGGCGCTCCCCATGGAGAAGCACTGGATCGAATGAAACCCTTTTTCAACAGGTCATCAATCTGCTCTTTCATCTCTATGGCCTCCTTGGGATTCACTCTATAGCAAGCCCGGGATACTGGTGATGAACCCGGCACTAAATCTATAGTGAACTCCACATCTCTGTCAGGCGGAAGTCCTGGAAGATCCTCTGGGAATACATCCATAAACTCCCTAATGATAGGGTGTGGCGGTGCTGCGTCCCCGACTGTCGCACAACAGTTCGGCTCTCTGCTGATCTCCGGCCCTGTCCTACTAACACGAAATGGTACTGTGCCTGGGGGACTGAACAGAACACTACCCTCATGGCAATCTATAGATGCATGGGCATAGCTAAGCCAGTCCATCCCCAATATGATATCATAACCGGGGAGCGGCATCACAAAGAATCGCCCCTCGAACTCTCTCCCGGCTATCAGAATAGAGCATCTATAGCTAGCTCTAATAGGCACTGGTCCTCCTCCCGTCATTACTCTACTAATCTCCGTCGTAGGTGTAGATACTAAGTGATGTTCTTGCATAAACTCTAATGATAGGAAGCTATGAGATGCACCAGAATCAAACAAACATAGAGCTAGAAAAGTATGCAAATAAACATGACCTGTAATGACGTCAGCTAAGTAATCCGGCTCCGAAACCTGCTCCGGCTCCGGCTCAACGGCTAGACTATAAACTCTCCCCTGAGGTCCCTTCTGCTGCTGCAGATGCTGCCCGAACCTCTACTGCTGAGTCGGAAGCGGTCCTCTAGTCTTCGCTACTGGGCAGTTCCGAAGCTGATGGTTGGCAGACCCACAAACTAAACACTGACCCAACCTCTTCCTGCAAACGGACCTGTCGTGCCCTGGTCTTCCGCAGAAAGAACATATAGCTCCCTTCTGCTGCTGCTGGGGTCCCGGGGCTCGAACTGGCGGGGTCTGATGGTGTGGTGTAGAGGGACGATAAGTCTGCTGGGGTGGCGTCGACGCTTTCTGCTGGAAAGCCTGACGCTTGGACGGTCCCTCATGATGTACAAGAGCCGGCCTCTTGCAAGACAGAAGACGCTCCTCAATGCTCCGGGCTAACTCTAGGCTCTGGTAGTAGTCAGTCGTGCCGTTCGCCACTATAAGAATGCCAATGTCTGGAACTAGACCATGGCAAAACCTACGGGTCATCTCCTCTGGATCAGCAACCAGACTAGGAGCAAAACGGCTCAGGCGACTAAACTCTGCCGCATACTCATCAACAGAACGGTTCCCCTGCTGGATGTTCTGGAAGCGTAGCCCTATGGCTACTCTGGCAGTGGTCGAGAAGAACTTCTTCTTGAACTGGTCCCAGGTGGCTCTACCTCTCGCGAACAACGGCTCATTCCTGAACCAAACTCCGGCTAAGTCTATCAGCAGAAATCCTGCTGCCTCGACCTGAAGGTCATCCGGCATCCTAACTCCCAGAAGCTTCCTCTCTACAGAATCTAGCCAGTCATCAGCTACTACTATGCCCTCAGTCCCTGAGAACTCCTTGGGATTCAGACCCATGAAGTCCTTGACCGTCCCCGCTCTCTGCCGTGGCTCTACATGTGGTGGGGCTACGGGACGTCCCTCAGAACGCTCCATGCTCTGACGGAGTATGGTGGTATGCTCCTGATGGGTTGTTAGGAACCCCTGGATCAGTGTGAGCAGCTGGGTCCCGTCGAGTGTGACGGAAGCCTGGGTGGGTATAGTGATAGGGGATGGTGGAAGTATCGGGTCCTGCCGAGCCTGGGATATGGAAGGTGGTATCTGGGTCTGTGGGTCTGTGGAGTGGGGGAATGTGGTAGGTGGAGATGCATCAGTCAACTGGTCAGCTGACTGGATATGGAGGGCCCCATTCTCGAGGGTAACATGCTGGAACGAACGAGTAAGCACCGTCTAAATTACACATAAAAAGACTTATAAGGACTTGTTTAAAGTAAGCAATCATATGCAAGGAAATCTAATTATAATAGCAAACATGTGATGTATTTCCTATGTTGCAATCCTAGCATTCCTCTAGGTGTTCTAAGCGTCTTTCCAAATGTTGTCTAATTACCTTAAGTTCCTAATTGCAGGCATGCTTGGTACAATAACGTAACCAAACAGTTTAGTCAGGACCTGCATGGGCCACCACTAAAAACATGTCACGACCCGCTACCCAAATTGTTGGGCCAGGCCGAGGCATGCCCAGCCTACGCTAAGATAAAACGTAGTAAGCTGTTCTAAAGACAACATGATAAGACTAAATGTGCTAACAGTTCTATAAGTGAAGAAGAATCATAAATGCTCCAAACACAAAAGTCGTCGTATAGAATAAGATGTCCAAATACAAGTAAACTGAAATATAAAACTGGATACATGTCCAGTTACAAAATAATATAGTCTAATACATGTCTCAAAAGTCTGAGTAAACAAAAAGACAACTAGGCGAGGTTCCCCGCAGGAACATCCTCGCAAAGCAGAGCCGGGTCCTCGGTATTGACTCCATAGTATGAGTCGCAGAGTAACTCCTCCTCAGTAAGGACACCTACAACGTTATCCTGTCAGAACGGGAGCAAGTACTAAATCTAGCAAACTAGCATATGAAACATGGAAATGAACATGAGAGGAATAACTAGAAAGCATGGCATCACAGAGTCTATCATGGCAAGGACACATATGTCATAGAGACAGATGCATATGTAATGTTTAAAACTGTAGCAAGTACGTGATCGGTCAATAGATGTACAATGTACTGTGGCACATGTAAATAAAATATACATACGTACAAATCAACAAGCATAGGTGTACATCTGTACAGAAATGCGGGATAAAGGCCTACGGCAAGGTATGCATATAAAATGCGACCTCGCTCGCTACTATAGGGGGGTCATGATCACGTACAATACTATCATTTTCCCCATAACCCATATTCTAATCATGTGAGAGATACATCAAGATGGTAATAATTGAAAGTGCAACATGTAAAGATCTGACTTGCTACCCCAAGGATCAGCATTTAACATGGTGGGGTTTGCAGTTCATTTATGTGACAATATGTAAAGTTCGTAGAAAGTACTTGCCTCTAGCAAAGCAAAACAAAACAAGCTGCGATAACGATGCTATGGATGTCCAGTAACTCGTCACTGTAGAAATAAATGCAATAACTTAGCTTTTACACTAAGCTAAAATACTAAGACACTAAACTGGTGTGACTCGACTTGTGACTGGGCACCTAACCAAAATAATGACTTGGACTAGGAGACCAATGTGGGGGTGACACACTATGTTAACTAACATTCCAGGGTCTTTACACTAGTGAGGGATGGGGTTCAACACGACTAAAACTGCAAATAACATAAAAAGCTACAAGTCGTATTTAATCAATAAATAAATCAAAAGACTATTGTGTTTTAACAATATTAAAGATAGGCAAAAAGTCTAGTTTTTCTTAAAATAAAGTATCAAAGTGATCCTTGTTAATCATAGAAATTAATCATAATTTTTCTGGAATTTATTAACCAGTACAAATATTTTAGGAAAATCAGTTTGCCTAAGTATACAGAAAGTGAGTTTTGGTTTCATATGCCAAACTAGTGGCAAAATAGTAAATTAATTACTACAAAAATTATACTAAATTAGCCAACTTAAGAAAGTATCTAAAAACTATTTTTCCACAATTTTAGTAATACTTTAAGTATTTTTAGAAAATCAAAAACAGCAATGCACACAATAATTAATTATCTGCGTATTTTGTCCATGTACATAATTTGAACCAAAGTTCAAATACAGGACCCAAAGCCATGAATCAAGTCCAATATGACTTGTACAGGTCTTGAATGTGTGAAAACACATTTGAGCCCAAATACCCATGCTAGGCTTGGACATCAAATGGTTGCAGTAATTTAAATACAATAAAAATACAAGTTGGTAATAGTGCAAAATAAATATTATTATTTTAATATGGTAAAATTATGCATAGTGAAAATATACATATATATGTTCTAAAAGTATATATATATATATATATATATATATATATATATATATATATATATATATATATATATATATATATATATATATATATAAGGAAAATACTTAATTATAAAAGTACATATATATACATACACTAAAATTGTATATATATATATATATATAGTATGAATATATATACATATGAAGATATATACATATATACATATATGTATATAAATACAAATAAATATATAAGATTTTACTAAGCATAAAAATATATATACATATATATAAAATACTGTTAAAATTCAGTATATACATATATACATATAAATACATATATATATATACATATATATATATAAATATATATATAAAACATAAAAAGAAAAAGAAAAGAAAAGAAAACAGAAGAGAGAAAGGGGGGGGATTCGAACCCTGTCCAGAGAAGCGCGCGGGGGGAGGGGGGGTTTAGACGGGGATGGGCTGGCCAGGGGGTCAGCCCATCAGTTGTGTTAGGGAAATGGGTTTTAGTTTAATTTATTAGGTTTTAGTTGATTTAAATAATTAAAAAAATAATAACACAGTCCTGTGTCCTGACAGTTAGGGACATAGGTATTAACGTGTCTGGGCCGATTCGACACGCACGACACGAGTTTCTCGTGTCCAGGTTCACAAAAATGTTCGCCAGGACACGGCGAACCATATATACGTGTACGAGACACGTACGACACAGTCTCGTAACTGCTACCTTCGTGTCCGACTTCGGGGGAAGTTTTCGAAGGCGGAGACGGCGGCTAGGGGCGTCGGGACGGTGGCGCTTGGGCGGCGATCGACCTAGCTCGGCGTGGCGAACTGAATGGTGGTGGTTGCGGGCGGTGGTGCTCGGCGGTGGGGCTGGGCGGAGCTCGTCGGAGTAGGGTTAGGGTTTAGGTGTTCGTCGGGGAAGAACGGGGTATTCGATGGTTGTGGGGCTGATTTAGGGTTAGGGTTTGGTCGAGGGGGTGAGGGGATCCTTTATAGGGGTTCGATGGCGGTGGGGGCAGCCGGGAAAGGCGGGGGCAGCGGCGTGGGTCGGTCGGGGCAGTCGGGGCTGGTCGTCGGGGGTGGGTAGGAAAATTACAGGAAGACCCCTAGACTTTAGGAAATTGCATTAAGGTCCCAACCCTAACTGAATGCAAATATAATTTGCATAAACAATTCATTAATTACAAATCAATATAAAAACAATTCTAATAATTGCAAAGCCATATTAAAATAATTCTAATATTTGCAAAATGATATTTTTGTATTTAAAACTCATCTAAAAATCATTTAAAAATTCTAGAAAATTTCCTAAAAATCCTAATAAATATTTTAAGGCTATAAATGACATTAAAAATAAATTTGCACTAATTAAAATGAATTTGAAAAATCAGGGGCTTACAATTCCTCAAGCTCGTTTCAAGATCGTTGTTCAAAACCTAAGTCACATTTCATTTGAATTATTCCGAAATCGTATGTGCGATCCTCTAAGTTACCTCGATCAAGACCATTCATTTTTATTCATCGTTCCAAATCATTTTCTAACATGCATTGTCCATTCACAAGTTGTCTGAACGACATCTCGTTCAGGACATTCGAAGTCACGACCAACTAAGTGTGACACGTTCTAAGGCTTTGCGCGATCGCATCGTCTCGCCGACATACTCGTTACTCGAAATCCTCAATCTTACTCGAATGATTTCTAAGAAAATCCATACACCATTCGGATTCGAGCCATACGATCTAGTCCTCAATCACGTTCGCATCATGCGCTACAACATCTTTCAGATTCGTTCGACGAATCTCTAGTGTAATCGCTCACGTCGTATCGACATACTAAGTCGTTCGCACTATTTCCTCGAAATCTAAGTCAATCTTCCGTGTACGCCTAAGCGTTAGTCTGATAGCGTTCCTATCGATAGACACTCTAAGTGTATCTCCATTCCCGACCGAGCAATACTTGTTATCGCTCGCGATTCGTTTGTACCAAGGGTCGAGGTGCGCGGCGCGAAAAATAACTTAGCCAAAAGGCCGTGTGCATAGCCATCCCATGCGGACTATATTCCAAGTTTGCACGCTCACTTGCTAATGTTGACGTAGGACTATTTGGGCATGCACGCGACTTTGTTAACTGAGCATGTATTCTCTATAGAGTCATGTTTAACATCGTTCGACACAAAGGCCTACAGATGCGTTTCGATGATGGCCTACCAATGCGTTCGATTAAACGCTTGTTTTCCAACGATGAGCTTTCAAAAGTGAGAAATTCGACGTGAAGTTCAAGGACGTAAAGCCGTGCTTTGATACCATTATGTCACGCCCTGCTCCCATAGAAGCGATCGTCCTCGCTAAGGCGTGATACCGCACGAGCCTAGATTGCGCTCATGTAAGGCAGTTTCATAACGGCCGATTACATCGGCGGCGACGGGGTCGTCGCACAGAAGTCCCAAGCAAAAATATTGAAACATGCAGCAGAATTTAAGAACAAGTACACATGAACACAAGTCATTCAAAAGAAGCACTTTATTGATATTGAATACAAGATTACATTTGTGGGCGCGAGGCCAAATTACAAGTCTCTCGTGCTCACTTTTCTCCTAATTACAACTCAATTTTCTCTCTCTCATCTCTCGATTACAATGCTTGAGCCAGCAAAAGCTTCGGATGGCGATGTCTATACATTATGTCCTGTATAAGTATTCTCTCCATGCGGCCGCACGCTTCGAATCGCCTAGTAACTCCGTGCCTCGACGCATCCAAGCGAGCTCCACGCCACAAGCTTCTATCTGTGCCTGCACATGAAACACTGTGTGGGTGTCAATACTCAACTGTACTGGTGGAGTGAGCTCCTCGCCCACCCATACAAAACCAACACGTTTTATTTACTTTGTGCAACATAAACCCTTTTACGATTGTCTTTCTATTCTTGCCTTAGGATCAGTTTTATGACCGGCGCCTTAGCGCAACTTGTGTATCAGAACCATCCCGTGCTTGTAATGTCAACGTTAACTCATACTTTGTCTCTAGACCACTTCTCGTGCCAACAACGTTAACCTATCAAGTCGTGTTTGCCTTACGGCTAAAATCAGGGATGCACTACACGATAGACTCCATTTCCTTGCCTCAGACCTTCCTCGTGCTTCCATTGTCCATGCACCGACTCATACTTTGTCCTATGTGCCAAATTTAGGACGTAACGACTCGATCGTGCCAAGAACTCGATTCGTGCTTCAATATCTCTGAGGCAGCGCCTCCTCGCTTAGTCTTGCCTATACTTGTGTTGTGACAACGTGGCCGTGCCTCATATTTTGAGGCCGTGTCCAGCAACTCAACGTAACTTCACTCAACTTTCCCCACGGCCCTTCTCGACTTAACTCGCAATAGCTCAAGTCTAACTCATGCAACTCTTTTCCAATGACTTAACATTCGACGCCACAACTCGTGCCGAAGCACGCCGCCTTCGTTGTAGCCAAATCTTAGGCCCAAACATTGTGTCTTCTAACTGCATACACATTCAACCCAATCCAAAGACATACACGCAGATTTGCCGCCTGTGCCGACACATCTATATGAATGGTCACTGTTATTGACTAGCCATCGTGGACATAGCCTGGCATTCGGGACCCTTGCACCGCCGGTTGCGAACCTCGATGCAAGTCCCTGACCTACCGGTTGCTTCATACCCAGCTCGTCTATAACCTGTTTCTTCCTAGGCCGAGTCGGTGCCCATGTCCCAGGGCTGCCGCTCGAAGAAACCATCGCCCTTGTCGATAAGTTGTCCATGACCACGCGCCTACGCTAACTTCTAGACTTAACGTAATGCAATGTCTCATTATTATCATAGTTCCTTTGTTTTACTCTTTCCGCTTTTCATACTTCCTTTGCAGAGCCCAATCCAGGGTTGCCTCGGCGACTGAACCACAGTCCCGATATATTTTCTCTCAGCGACTAACCATCGCTTAGACTTAACATTCCTTGAACTCCAAGAACGACTACTGCATAGCCTTCCCACTTAACTTGTACATAACGTGTTCCTTAAACATCGACAGACCGTGGCTAACTTTTTACTGAACCAACGGTAGCTCGTGCCTTAAACCAGCTAGTGTTCTATGCGACGCTATCGCTCAAGTCATACCTCATTTGACGGGCCTTGGGGTCCTGGGACTAATTCATTTGATAACCGCAGAAGGAGCGGGTCAGCACTTGGAATAACTTAGGTCGACCGGCATAACTTTGCCTAACTTACTCAAGCCAACAACATAACCCGAGGGAGGAGCAAAGGCTATACCAAGCCTTGCATTTCGGAAGCGTGCATACTTTATCGAGCATTTACGCGGGCGACGCCTATGACTTAGGCCAATTCGAGTGTCGGGGCAAATCGACGAGACCGTGCATGCTTTAACAAGCATTCACGCAGGCGACGTCTATGACTTAGGCTAACACTTAACTTTGTGTCGAAGACCAACTTTCCTTCTCCCAAGTCACGGGACGAAGGACCGAGTGTCATTTTCAAAGTACGTCGTGCACCAACTCTAAGCCGACCATGGGACGTTTTCCATGTTCTAACTCGATTCGATCCATCGGAATTATTTCCTTAGCTATGTGGATTCGTAGCTTTTATTATTAAGCCTACTTGTGCAAGTTGAAAACACACGATTTGTTATGTGAAGGCAAAGATGAGGAGAGTTCACCGAAACTACCCCACCTGAGCGAGCAGTCGCCTTGACCGAGGGAGCCTTCGAGCAGCCGTTGCAAGGCTAAGACCGAACATCGTCGGCGTTTTGATTCCTCCGATTGACTTTGCGGGACGGGGCACTACAACATACACCACTCCGAACAAGTCTCGTCCTCGAGACTTTCCTGAAGGCAAGCCATCCTACCAATTCTATGGCCAATACTTAATCGTGCCCAGACACGGGACTATCGCAGTCGTGCAGGTACGCCAGTACTTATCGTATACACTCTGCCTATGCGTCTCCTCGATTCCGAGCCACGCTCGCACTATTATCGTTCTTTCCCTTAACACGTTTTTAAGTTCTCGACACTCTTCCATTTCCCCAAGTCTTATTTGAATTCGTCGTATCACTTGGTTGGATCATGCACGCATTCCAAGCGTCTCCAAAATACATGCATTCAGTCAAACCGCATAATAGAGAATTCGTCATTCTCATTCGAGTCGCATCGTGCACATACTCAGGCATCCCTGAAATATATACATGTCAGCCAAATCTTGTGAGGGGCACTCCTATATTCTTGATTCACGCTATCCATCCATGCCAATCCTCAAGATCAATCTTTCGATTGCTAACACTTGGAACATGGCGTCTCGCCTAGCCGCTAGGCTAATTTCTCAAGGCTAAGTCTATGTTAGGATTGGAATCATAGTTCCCCAACAATAATGCCAACACTGACCCCAATCCTAGGGTCAAACCAAAGTCGATCATACAGGATTTTCTACCCAAGCTCGCGTCACTCAGATTTCTAAACATCGAGCACGATCACCTAATTCGTATTACGGTACGCGTTGCGTATATTCGAATCCCTTCAATTCACCAATTCTAACCAATTCATGTATTTGATCACGAGGTCGTCTCGCTCGACAATACGTTGCGCTCCGATCTCACGCGAGTCCGATTATCCACGGTGGTTCATGAATCACCATACAATGCTCCCGTGGAATAATCATTCTCATCGGGGCGTAACTCTTGTTTGAGTTTTGACTCATTCATTCTCGATACGCAGATTGGACCTACTCAATCCTCAAGTTTAATCGACAAGCACACCAAATCATTCTCGAGTCCACCTTCGCGTCAAACCATAAGTCGAAGCATACAAATTGCCACACCATACAAGTTTGATCACCCCCGCTGTATGCATCACCATACCAGCGCTCACGCGGAGTGATCGCCCTAATCGGCGCGACGCATGTGCGAGGCTGGAGTTGTGCTCGCATAAGACAAGAACGTCAACATTGTGGTTATCGACGAAGCAAATCCAAACATTCTATTTTTCATCCAAGCCAAGTTCGATAGTCCGATCGTCATTCGTTCAACTAGAAAATCCTCGAGCCAAGTCTATCTTTTTCTCGACATATTTCAATATCCCGAGTATAGCATCCATCGAAACAATGACATTTGTATGACCCATCATTCGTCGAGTCAGAGTACCCCCGAGTTATCGCATACCGATCTTTGATACGCCTCAATACCATCGACGATATGCGTAACCTGACGAGCTTCTTTGCAACCAATTTCAAGTCGTACGTTGATGCTGTTGTTCGGGTTAGATATTCCACAATTTTCTTTATATTCAAGATCAAGTTCGATCGCTATTCCTAAAGCTCGTTTCAAGATCGTTGTTCAATACCCAAGTCACATTTCATTTGAATCATTCCGAAATCGCACGTGCGATCCTCTAAGTTACCTCGATCAAGACCATTCATTTTTATTCATCGTTCCAAATCATTTTCTAACATGCGTTGCCCATTCACAAGTTGTCCGAACGACATCTCGTTCGGGATATTCGAAGTCACGACCAACTAAGTGTGACACGTTCTAAGGCTTTGTACGATCGCATCGCCTCGCCGACATACTCGTTACTCGAAATCCTCAATCTTACTCGAATGATTTCTAAGAAAATCCATACACCATTTAGATTCGAGCCATATGATCTAGTCCTCAATAACGTTCGCATCATGCGCTACAACATCTTTCAGATTTGTTCGACGAATCTCTAGCGTAATCGCTCACGTCGTATCGACATACTAAGTCGTTTGCTCTATTTCCTCGAAATCCAAGTCAATCTTCCGTGTACGCTTAAGCGTTAGTCTGGTAGCGTTCCTATCGATATACAATCTAATTGTATCTCCGTTCCCGACCGAGCAATACTTGTTATCGCTCGCGATTCGTTTGCACCAAGGGTCGAGCTGCGCGACGCGAAACACAACTTAGCCAAAAGGCCGTGTGCATAGCCATCCCGTGCGGACTATATTCCAAGTTTGCATGCTCACTTGCAAATGTTGACCTAGGACTATTTGGGCATGCACGCGACTTTGTTAACTTAGCATGTATTCTCTATAGAGTCATGTTTAACATCGTTCGGCACAAAGGCCTACAGATATGTTTCGATGATGGCCTACCAATGCGTTCGATTAAACGCTTGTACGAGCTTTTGAAAAATATTTAGACTTATTGTATGGATATGCCGAGGGACATTCGAGAGAGAGCGCACACTTGTTTTCCAACGACGAGCTTTCAAAACTGAGAAATTCGACGTGAAGTCCAAGGACGTAAAGCCATGCTTTGATACCATTATGTCACGCCCCGCTCCCGTAGGAGCGATCGTCCTCGCTAAGGCGTGATGCCGCATGAGCCTAGATTGTGCTCGTGCAAGGCAGTTTCATAACGGCCGATTACATCGACGGCGACGGGGTCGTCGTACAGAAGTCCCAAGCAAAAATATTGAAACATGCAGCGGAATTTAAGAACAACTATACATGAACACAAGTCATTCAAAAGAAGCTCTTTATTGATATTGAATACAAGATTACATTTGTGGGCCAAATTACAAGTCTATCGTGCTCACTTTTCTCTCGATTACAACTCACTCTGCTCTCTCTCATCTCTCGATTACAATGCTTGAGCCAGCGGAAGCTTCGGAAGGCGATGTCTATATATATATTATGTCCTGTATAAGTCTTCACTCCACGCGGCCGCATGCTTCGAATTGCCAAGGAACTTCGTGCCTCGACGCATCCAAGCGAGCTCCACGCCACGAGCTTCTATCTGTGCCTGCACATGAAACACTGTGTGGGTGTCAGTACTCAACTGTACTGGTGGAGTGAGCTCCTCGCCCACCCATACAAAACCAACACGTTTCATTTACTTTGTGCAACATAAACCCTTTTACGATTGTCTTTCTATTCTTGCCTTAGGATCAGTTTTATGACCGGCGCCTTAGCGCAACTTGTGTATCAGAACCATCCCGTGCTTGCAATGTCAATGTTAACTCATACTTTATCTCTAGACCACTTCTCGTGCCAACAACGTTAACCTATCAAGTCGTGTTTGCCTTACGGCTAAAATCAGGGATGTACTACACGATAGACTCCATTTCCTTGCCTCTAGACCTTCCTCGTGCTTGCATTGTCCATGCACCGACTCATACTTTGTCATATATGCCAAACTTCGAGATGTAATGACTCGGTCGTGCCAAGAACTCGATTCGTGCTTCAATATCTCTGAGGCAGCGCCTCCTCGCTTAGTTTTGCCTATACTTGTGTTGTGACAACGCGGCCGTGCCTCATATTTTGAGGCCGTATCCAGCAACTCAACGTAACTTCACTCAACTTGCCCTACAACCCTTCTCGACTTAACTCGCAACAGCTCAAGTGTAACTCATACAACTCTTTGCCAATGACTTAACACTCGACACCACATCTCGTGCCGAAGCACGCCGCATTCGTTGTAGCCAAATCTTAGGCCCGAACATTGTGTCTTCTAACTGCATACACATTCAACCCAATCCAAAGGCACACACGCGGATTTGCCGACCGTGCCGACACATCTATATGAATGGTCACTGGCATTGACTAGCCATCGTGGACATAGCCTGGCATTCGGGACCCTTGCACCGTCGGTTGCGATCCTCGATGCAAGTCTTCGACCTATCGGTTGCTTCATACCCAGCTCGGCTATAACCTATTTCTTCCAAGGCCGAGTCGGTGCCCATGGCCCAGGGCTGCCGCTCGAAGAAACCATTGCCCTTGTCGACAAGTTGTCCATGACCACGCACCTACGCTAACTTGTAGACTTAACGTAATGCAAGGTCTCATTATTATCACAGTTCCTTTGCTTTACTCTTTCCGCTTTTCATACTTCCTTTGCAGAGCCCAAACCAGGTTTACCTCGGCGAATGAACCACAGTCCCGATATATTTCTTCTCGGCGACTAACCATCTCTTAGACTTAACATTCCTTGAACTCCGGGAACGACTAATGCATAGCCTTCCCACTTAACTTACATATAACGTGTTCCTTAAACATCGACAGACCGTGGCTAACTTTTCACTGAACCAACCGTAGCTCGTGCCTTAAACCAACTAGTGTTCTATGCGACGCTATCGCTCAAGTCATACCTCATTTGACGGGCCTTGGGGTTCTGGGACTAATTTACTTGACAACCGCAGAAGGAGCGGGTCAGCACTTGGAATAACTTAGGTCGACCGGCATAACTTTGCCTAACTTACTCAAGCCAACAACTTAACCTGAGGGAGGAGCAAAGGCTATGCCAAGCCTTGCATTTCAGAAGCGTACATACTTTATCGAGCATTTACGCGGGCGACGCCTATGACTTAGGCCAATTCGAGTGTCGGGGCAAATCGACGGGACCGTGCATGCTTTAACAAGCATTCACGCAGGCGACGCCTATGACTTAGTTTAACACTTAACTTTGTGTCGAAGACCAACTTTCCTTCTCCCAAGTCACGGGACGAAGGACCGAGTGTCATTTTCAAAGCACGTCGTGCACCAATTCTAAGCCGACCGTGGGATGTTTTCCATGTTCTAACTCGATTCGATCCATCGGGATTATTCCCTTAGCTATGTGGATTCGTAGCTTTTATTATTAAGCCTACTTGTGCAAGTTAAAAACACACGATTTTTTATGTGAAGGAAAAGATGAGGAGAGTTCACCGAAACTACCCCACCTGAGCGAGCAGTCGCCTTGACCGAGGGAGCCTTCAAGCAGCCGTTGCAAGGCTAAGACCGAACATCGTCGGCGTTTCGATTCCTCCGATTGACTTTGCGGGACGGGGTACTACAAAAAAGAACAGTGTCGGGCGCAACCTAACGCAGCACCCTTTGGCTCCGGTGCAATCTGATCCAGCGCGCGTTCTTTAACGCAGTGCAACCTGGCCCAGAGCGCATTCTTTAGCAAGGCGCAACCTGACCCAACGCGTGTTCTTTAGCGCGACGCAACCTGACCCAGCACGCGTTCTTTAGCGTGACACAGCCTGACCCAGCTCACGTTCTTTAGCGCGGCGCAACCTGACCCAGCATGCGTTATTTAGCATGGCGCAATCTGACCCAGCGCGCGGTCCTTAGCACTGCACAACCTAGCCCAGCCCCCCCTTGGGCCCTGGCGTAATCTGACCTGGTGTACCCCAGTCAGGCACAACCTGACCTGGCGCACCCCAGCATGGCACAACCTAGCTTAAGCGCCACCTGTCCTCCCTTGGAACCACCTGTCATTTCTCTGGCGCCACTTGAGCAGCGCCACTTGTTGCCATGATACCCCTTGCCCCCATGCATGTTCTCCTCGTTCTTGATGTATATGCATGTGATCTTGCATGTAACTTGTACTTTACCTATCTTATGGCAACCCGACTCGATAACTTGTTGAGCATAACATGACTTACCAGTATTGATCTTGACATGAACACGACATGGCAATCTTGATAGTGACCCACCGAGGTGCACTTTTGACAAGCCCTTTTGACATGATAAGTAACTTGATAAGACATGTACAATCTTGATAGTGGCCCGTCGAGGCACACTCCTGACAAGGAATCTTGACAAGTAACCAGTAACCTGACATGACATGATAATCTTGAAGGGATGTTGCGACAGCTACCCTGACTTGTGAAGTAATACTTGTCTTGACATCGTGGTTGATTTTCCTGATTGTGATTGTACAAGATACATGTCTCGTCTTGCATCATGTCTAGGACATGGATTTCTAATTACCACGGTCAGGGATTCATAATGAATATGACTAGATTAATCAAGTAGTTCATATAGAGAGATTTTCCCAGTTACAGGTGATCCCGTTATCCCGGCCACACCTGGGTGGACTTGTAGCCTGCCGACGAGTAGGGTACATTTTCAGCCCACTATCATGTGGGACATTTCTTGAAATCATAAGTACTAAAGCACACTGCCATGTGTTGCACTCCAAGTCACCTAATGATTCTTTAAACTCTTGATAACTCTAAGCAACATCGCCTGGATAACCTGGATAGCTACAGGGCTTGTGACTCGGGAATATCTCAAATGCATCTTGTAGTAACTAGGCTTGTGATAACCCTAGTTAGTTAAAGTATCAAGCCGTACTCATTGTTTGGCCGTGATTGATGGATGGAGTCCAGTCTAGCCTTGTTTAGACAGTGCCAGCCTATGATTATTTCGATGCATTACTGTTATGCTTTACTCTTGTCAATAAATGATTGGAGACTAAGTTCTGTTCAGGTGAAGGGTTACAACTCCGGTCCTTATTTGGTTTACGGGTTGTAACTTGGTTACTGGAAGAGTCCTTTAGTTATCTGATCGTTTATCACCCTGTTTGCTCTAGCTTATGTCTTTCGTTATCATTTTTGTCTTCAATTGCTATATGCTGGTTTTTGTTCTTAAGTGAAGCCTCCCTTGTGGTACTTGCTCTTTCTGGGGTCTAACCCAGCTGGTTTTGTATGGCAAGATTTCGGAGTAGCTCCCGAGGATCTTCCAGTCTTCCAGCCATATGGTGAACACTAGACGCAACCCTAGCAACGAGTGGGTTTTATTTTGCTCTCCCACTCTATTGTAAATTATTCTTTTGAGGCGTTTAGCCGCCGAGCAAGTGTTAGCTCGTGTTGAATTTACATTCCTATCTGCCTAAGGGCTGTAACATGATTGACAAATCTTAGGGTTGATCATGTATGACTTAAACTCTTGCTAGTCTTCGCATTTTGTATGACTAGCTTCATGATCATCTGAATATGTAATGTTTGGGACGCCTTACTTTGTATATCTGATGATCTACCATCTTGTTACATTTACTTGCTTGCTAGAGATTGAGACACTAGGTTTGTACTTGACCATTAAAGATTGTTGGCTTGTAGATAAACTCTCATACATCTAGACAGCCGTGACCGTATTGCGAGGTGGGATTCACTTCAATGTACGTAGCTGGCTGTGTCAGTCCTCCGCTCCCCAGTATTCTGGTTTTGGGGCATGACACAACCCATAAACCAAACAAGGATCGGGGCTGTAACCCTTCTCCTGAACAGAACTTAGTCTCTAATCAATGTGCAACATAGGAATCGTGTATAGCGTGTGAGTACTAAATAGGACGATAAATGACAAGATGACTAAGAAACTATTCCGGAACCCAAGTTACAAACCGTAAACCAAACAAGGACCAGGGTTGTAATTCTTCTCCTGAACAGAACTTAATTTCCAATCATTTATTGTCACACCCCAGAACCAGAATACTGGAGAGCGGGGGCAGACATAGCCAGCTACGTATATTGAAATGGAAACCACCTCGATATACGGTCACGGCTGTCTAGATATGTGAGGGTTTTCTACAAGCCAACAGTCTCTTATGGTCATGAACAAGCCTAGTGTCTCAATCACCACAAGTAAGTAAAGTCGCAAGATGTATGATCATTAAATATACAATAATAAGGCGTTCCAAATATTACATATTCAGCTGATCATGAAGCTAGTCGTTACAAAATGTTAGGACTAACAAGAGATTAGTCATACATGATTAACCCTAGGATTTGTCAATCATGTTTACAGCCCGTAGGCAGACAGTAAGTAAAAGTGCTTCGAGCTAACAGGTGCTCGTCGGCTAAACGCCTCAAAAGAATAATTTTTACAATAGAGTGAGCGAAACAAAATAGAAAACCCACTCTTGGCCCGGATTCCGTCTAGTGTTCACCATTGGGCTGGAAGCTTGGTAGATCCTCGGGAGCTGCTCCGAAATCTGGCCACACAAAACCAGCTGGGTCAACCCCAGAAAGAGCAAGTGCCACAAGGGGGCCACGAAGTAAGAACAAAAGCCAGCAATCAGCACAGAAAATCTAATATTAAAACTAAAATTACGAAAACATGTCAGGATGATATACGACGAGATAACCATGGAACTATTCCGATAGCCAGGTTACAACCCGTAAACCAAACAAGGACCGGGGTTGTAACCCTTCATCTGAACAGAGCTTGGTTTTCCACCATTTATCGGCAAGATAAGTAATGTAAGTAATCAAGACAGAAAGCAATCTTGCATGGGATCAAGACATGACTAGACTGGTTATACCTCATTCAATCAATCACGGCCAAGCAGATCCTACGGCTTACTACTTTAACTAAATAGGGTTATCACAGGCCTAATTACTAACAAGATGCAGTGAGATTGTTCTACAGCCACAAGCCCTGCAGACCATCCAGGTTACCCAGGACAAAAATTAGGGGTTGAATTCAGGTGGGTACATCGTCCGGAAGACAAATGTACCCTTAGGTGACTTAGAGGGTGCAACACCTGACAGTGTGCTAGAAATGCGCCCTACTCGACGGCAGGCTACAAATCCCTGGAGCGCCCAGGTAACGGGATTGTCTGTAGCTGTGTCATCTCTTCATGACTACGGTGTTATTCTAGTTATTAGTCTTAATCCATTTTAGTAGGTACTCCTGACCGTGGTACTCAGGAGTCCCATCCTAGATATGATGCGAGACTGGACAAGTGGATTTAACAAGTAAGCAAGAAGAACCACCCACGGTGTCAAGACAGGTCAAGCTAAGTTATCAGGTCATGTCAAGTCAGGAGTGTGCCGCCACGGGCCACTATCAAGTTATCAAGATAAATTATGTCAGGGTACTTGTCAGGAGTGCGCCACGACGGGCCACTATCATGTCAGGTTGGTCATGTCAGGGGTACACCACTACGGATCACTGTCGTGTTATGCAAGTTCCTTGCCATTCCGAGCCGTGTACAATAGTCATTCCAAGCATATTAAGTAAAATCAAGTTCATGACAAAAGGCGTAAGGATATAAAATGGGCGTAAAATATCTAATAAAATATCAATATACAGGGCTATAGAAGAGCCAAGCTTAAAGAAATAAGACCAAAACTCCAAGAGCCAATGGGTTAAGCAAGGGGTCAGGGGAGCAGCGTACGAAAAGTCACGCACGCTGAGGGAGCTGTATATGTGAAAAGTCACGCACGCTGAGGGAGAAACGTAGGTGAAAAGTCATGCACACTACAGAGAGCAGCGTAGGTGAGAAGTCACGCACGCTGAGAGAGCAGCGTAGGTAAAAAGTCACGCACGCTGAAGGGAGCAGTGTGCGTAAAAAGTCACGCACGCTCAAGGAAGCAGTGTAGGTGAAAAGTCACGCACGCTGAAGGGAGCAGTGTGCGTGAAAAGTCACGCACGCTCAAGGGAGCAGTGTACGTGAAAAGTCATGCACGCTCAAGGGAGCAGTGTGCGTGAAAAGTCACGTACACTCAAGGGAGCAGTGTGCGTGAAAAGTCACGCACGCTCAAGGGAGCACGCTTCCAACAGGGAGCGTACCCAAGTCTGCGTACGCAGCGCTAAAGAGCGCGCGTAGCTCAGTGTGCGTAAGCTAAACAGCTCTATACACTGCTCACTGTCTTCTCCAAACAGCAAGAACACCATGGATGAACCCAAGGCTTCAAAGCATCATAACTTGGCCATCCGAACTCCATATCCAGATTTTCAAAGTTCCAACTTGGGTAGAATTGAATGCTCTTCCACTTGGAAACACCAAAACCCATGAAAATCCAACTTAAAGAGCTCAAACCATACAAAATCCGAAAATAGAAATAACTTAGATCTAGAGCAAAGGAGACTTCAAATCATAAAATACCAAGTTCTAATGTTGATCACCATGTCCTAATCTAGCAAATGAACCAAAAAAATAGGGCTCTCATGAAGTGGCAAGGTGCACTTGCCTAGGGTTAGGAGAGTTGTGGAGGAAGGAGAAGAAGAAGAAGAAGAAAATTAATGGTGGAAGTTATGAGGGGAGAGAGTGGTAGGTAGGGGTTATAAAGAGGGGACTGTGATGGAATGGAGATGGAGAATAGGCTAAGGTGTTCCACTAATGATGAACCAAACCAAACCAAACCAACTCCACAAAATAAAACCAAGCCATGGTCCAAAACCCATAATACGGGAAATACCGAAATCCCACAAGTTTGAGAAAAATAAAAATACATGCCAAAATCCAGATACGAGTATAAATACGAAATACAAGAAATACGGGAAATGAGGGTGACAACTCTACCCACCTTAAAAGAATTCCGTCCTCGAAATTTAATCAAGGAGCTAGAGATTGCCACGACAAGCTACACTAAGCACAGGCAAGTTACACTAAGCAGTCCAATCATACAATCATACAATGCAAACAAGGAAGGGAAAATGTAAGGCACAAGAAAGACATTATACCTCACGAGTCAAACAGGTAGGGATATCGCGAACGGATGTCGTCCTCACGCTCCCACGTTGACTCACCCAGAGAGTGATGACCCCAAGCAACACGGACTAATTTAATAGTCTTGTTCTTGAGTATCTTTTTCCTCCGGTCCAAAATAGACATGGGCCTCTCCTCATACGAAAGGTTGGTACCAACAACCAATTCCGAATGGTCTAGGATGTGGCTCGGGTCCGGAATATACCATCGTAATTGGGACACATGGAATACATCATGCACCTCACTTAGCGACGACGAAAGAACGAGACGATAGGATACATCTCCTACTCGCTCTAGAATATCGAACGACCCTATATACCTAGGTCTAAGCTTTCCCCGTACGCCAAAGCGAATGACGCCGCGGTTAGGCGAGATCCTAAGGAATACATGGTCGCCGACAGTAAATTCTAAGGGACGCCGATGAGCATCGGCCCAATGGCGCTGGCGGTCCTGGGCAACTCGGAGGTGATCTCTGACCTTCCTAACCACTTCAACCGTCTTGGAAATCAACTCGGGTCCGAGCATCTGCCTCTCTCCGACATCGTCCCATGCTAGCAAGGATCTGCACTTCCTGCCATAGAGAGCCTCGAAGGGTGCCATCTGGATACTGGCCTGATAACTGTTGTTGTACGAGAATTCCACCAGGTGCAGATGATTCTCCCATGAACCACCGAAGTCAAGGGTGCAAGATCTCAACATATCTTCAAGAGTCTAGATTGTGCGCTCTGATTGACCATCCGTCTGTGGATGATAAGCTGAGCTGAACTGAAGACGAGTCCCCAAACTCATCTACAAGCTGCGCCAAAAGTGTGATGTGAATCTTGAATCCCTGTCCGAGGTGATGTTGACTGGCACACCGTGAAGCCTAACGATCTGCCTGAGGTACATCTCTGCTAGCTGCACCGTCGACTGTCCAACTCTGAATGGGAGAAAGTGTGCCACCTTGGTAAGCCTGTCCACAACTACCCAAATAGCATCTCTGCCGGCCGGAGATATGGGCAATCCAGTCACGAAATCCATGGTTATATGCTCCCATTTCTATTCTGGGATCGGTAAGGGTTGAAGAAGTCCAGCGGGCCTCTGATGTTCAGCTTTAACCTGTTGGCAAACCAAACACCGAGAGACAAACTGGGCTATCTCCCTCTTCATGCCATTCCACCAAAAATGCTGACGAATATCATGGTACATCTTCGTACCACCCTGATGAATAGAATACTGTGAACTTTGGGCTTCTGCCATGACTTCCTGTCTGATATCTCTACTAGGTACACAAAGGCGAGTGCCGTGCCGAAGGGTACCGTCTTCATGGATACATAACTTTGGCCTTCTTCCTGCTTCACACTCTGCTCTGAGTCGCTGAAGCTTGGAATCTGCTGACTGCGCCATCCGGATCCTCTCAACTATGCTGGACTGAACCTGTAGACTGGCCATCAATGCCACACTGGTAGGAAGAACCACTTCAATTCCCATCTTATGTAGATCTGCCAATAATTTTGGTTGCGCTGTCAGGAAATAAACTCCGGCTCTCCTGCTCAATGCATCTGCTACAACGTTGGCCTTCCCGGGATGATACTGCAAATCCACATCATAATCCACTAATAGCTCGAGCCATCTTCTCTGCCGCATATTAAGGTCCTTCTGGGTGAAAACATACTTCAGGCTCTGATGATCAGTAAAGATCTCTACTCTATCTCCGTACAAGTAGTGTCTCCACAACTTCAAAGCAAATACTACCGCCACCAATTCCAAGAACCTTAAGTATCACGAAGCCATCTTCTCTGCGGGGGCAGCCATCTTCTCTGCATGGGCCACCACTTAAACCATGTCACGCCCCAGAACCAGAATACTGGAGAGCGGGGGCAGACATAGCCAGCTACGTATATTGAAATGGAAACTACCTCGATATACGGTCACGGCTGTCTAGATATGTGAGGGTTTTCTACAAGCCAACAGTCTCTTATGGTCATGAACAAGCCTAGTGTCTCAATCACCACAAGTAAGTAAAGTCGCAAGATGTATGATCATTAAATATACAATAATAAGGCGTCCCAAATATTACATATTCAACTGATCATGAAGCTAGTCATTACAAAATATTAGGACTAGCAAGAGTTTAGTCATACATGATCAACCCTAGGATTTGTCAATCATGTTTACAGCCCGTAGGCAGACAGTAAGTAAAAGTGCTTCGAGCTAACAGGTGCTCGTCGGCTAAACGCCTCAAAAGAATAATTTTTATAATAGAGTGAGCGAAACAAAATAGAAAACCCACTCTTGGCCCGGATTCCGTCTAGTGTTCACCATTGGGCTGGAAGCTTGGTAGATCCTCGGGAGCTGCTCCGAAATCTGGCCACACAAAACCAGCTGGATCAACCCCAGAAAGAGCAAGTGCCACAAGGGGGCCACGAAGTAAGAACAAAAGCCAGCAATCAGCACAGAAAATCTAATATTAAAACTAAAATACGAAAACATGTCAGGATGATATAAGACGAGATAACCATGGAACTATTCCGATAGCCAGGTTACAACCCGTAAACCAAACAAGGACCGGGGTTGTAACCCTTCATCTGAATAGAGCTTGGTTTTCCACCATTTATCGACAAGATAAGTAATGTAAGTAATCAAGACAGGAAGCAATCTTGCATGGGATCAAGACATGACTAGACTGGTTATACCTCATTCAATCAATCACGGCAAAGCAGATCCTACGGCTTACTACTTTAACTAGCTAGGGTTATCACATGCCTAATTACTAACAAGGTGCAGTGAGATTGTTCCACAGCCACAAGCCCTGCAGACCATCCAGATTACCCAGGACAAAAATTAGGGGTTGAATTCAGGTGTGTACATCGCCCGGAAGACAAATGTACCCTTAGGTGACTTAGAGGGTGCAACACCTGACAGTTTGCTGGAAATGTGCCCTACTCGACGGCAGGCTACAAATCCCTGGAGCGCCCAGGTAACGGGATTGTCTGTAGCTGTGTCATCTCTTCATAACTACTGTGTTATTCTAGTTATTAGCCTTAATCCATTTTAGTAGGTACTCCTGACCGTGGTACTCAGGAGTCCCATCCTAGACATGATGCGAGACTGGACAAGTGAATTTAACAAGCAAGCAAGAAGAACCACCCACGGTGTCAAGACAGGTCAAGCTAAGTTATCAGGTCATGTCAAGTCAGGAGTGCGCCACCACGGGCCACTATCAAGTTATCAAGCTAAATCATGTCAGGGTACTTGTCAGGAGTGCGCCACGACGGGCCACTATCATGTCAGGTTGGTCATGTCAGGAGTGCACCACTACGGGTCACTGTCGTGTTTTGCAAGTTCCTTGCCATTCCGAGCCGTGTACAATAGTCTTTCCAAGCATATTAAGTAAAATCAAGTTCATGACAAAAGGCGTAAGGATATAAAATAGGCGTGAAATATCTAATAAAATATCAATATACAGGGCTATAGAAGAGCCAAGCTTAAAGAAATAAGACCAAAACTCCAAGAGCCAATGGGTTAAGCAAGGGGTCAGGGGAGCAGCGTAGGTGAGAAGTCACGCACGCTACAGAGAGCAGCGTAGGTGAGAAGTCACGCACGCTGAGAGAGCAGCGTAGGTGAAAAGTCACGCATGCTGAAGGGAGCAGTGTGCGTGAAAAGTCACGCACGCTCAAGGGAGCAGTGTAGGTGAAACGTCACGCACGCTGAAGGAAGCAGTGTGCGTGAAAAGTCACGCACGCTCAAGGGAGCAGTGTGCGTGAAAAGTCACGCACGCTCAAGGAAGCAGTGTGAGTGAAAAGTCACGCACGCTCAAGGGAGCACGCTTCCAACAGGGAGCGTACCCAAGTCTGCGTACGCAGCACTAAAGAGCGCGTGCAGCTCAGTGTGCGTAAGCTAAACAGCTCTGCACACTGCTCACTGTCTTCTCCAAACAGCAAGAACACCATGGATGAACCCAAGGCTTCAAAGCATCATAACTTGGCCATCCGAACTCCAAATCCAGATTTCCAAAGTTCCAACTTGGGTAGAATTGAATGCTCTTCCACTTGGAAACACCAAAACCCATGAAAATTCAACTTAAAGAGCTCAAACCATGTAAAATCCGAAAATAGAAATAACTTAGATCTAGAGCAAAGGAGACTTCAAATCATAAAACACCAAGTTCTAATGTTGATCACCATGTCCTAATCTAGCAAATGAACCAAGAAAATAGGGCTCTCATGAAGTGGCAAGGTGCACTTGCCTAGGGTTAGGAGAGTTGTGGAGGAAGGAGAAGAAGAAGAAGAAGGAAATTAATGGTGGAAGTTATGAGGAGAGAGAGTGGTAGGTGGGGGTTATAAAGAGGGGAAGTGTGATGGAATGGAGGTGGAGAATAGGCTAAGGTGTTCCACTCATGATGAACCAAACCAAACCAAACCAACTCCACAAAATAAAACCAAGCCATGGTCCAAAACCCATAATACGGGAAATACCAAAATCCCACAAGTTTGAGAAAAATAAAAATACATGCCAAAATCCAAATACGAGTATAAATACGAAATACGAGAAATACGGAAAATGAGGGTGACATTTATCGACGAAAGTAAAGCAGAAACAATAATGTACTGAAAGAAACAAATACGGAACTGCCTAGACAAAACTAGACTGGACTAGACTCCATACAACAATCACGGCCAAGCAATAAGTATGGCTTTATACAATAGCTAACTAGGATTATCACAATCCTAATTACTAACATATACACTATTGAGAAATCCAATCCAGTTACCTGTCCTGCAGACTACCCGACTTATCCAGACCAAAAAAAGTAATGGTGGATACATCGCCCGGAAGACAAAATGTATCATAACATCTAAAAGTGGATACATCGTCCAGGAGACAAATGTACCCTAAAAAATATAAAAGGTGCAACACTCGACGGTGCGCTGGAAGTGTGCTCATCATGACAGATAGCTCCAAATCCATTCAGGTTGGGGCCGGGACAAAGGGCTTGCAGGCAACCGAAAAATTCTTCCATCATAATGCTTATAGGTAATCAAGCTAGTTGTTTAGTCCTTAATATTTTCTTGTTTGATTCTGGGTATGGCACTTCGCAGAATCCATCATAGACATGATATGCAAGACTAGGCACAAGCAAGAATGTGCACTACAACAAGCCATAATAAGAAAAATATAATAAGCTGGAAGCTAGGAGTGCGCTACGACGAGCCACTATAGAGAAAATAGGGAGTGTGACATGACAGACCACTATCATGTAAGCAAGAAAAGACATGTACAAGAGTGCACCACGATGGGTCACTATCTAGTAAGCAAAAAGACATGTAACATGAGTGCGCCACGACGGGCCACTATCTATTAAGCAAAGAAGACATGTAACATGGGTGCGCCACGACGGGCCACTATCTAGTAAGCAAAGAAGACATGTAATATGGGTGCACCACGACGGGCCACAACAAAGAAATTCTAGACATGGCATAAACTGTAAAGTACAATAAATCCGGAAAGGCATGGCAATACATGTCATAGCATATAAGAAAGAATCAAAAGGAAAGACATATCATGGCATGTAAAAAGGGATAAATAAAAGTAAGTACATGACATAGAATAATAATTGAACATGTGCTAGTGTCAAGTGTGTATAGGGTGTACAATCATTCTCTAACTATACGAGATCATCTAATAATGTTAAGAATTTATTACAGTCGAAGAAAATATCAAAAAACGGCCAAGTACAAAAAATGTGCCAAAAGATCAAAAATATGATTGAAATTGTATGTCGCATATGAATTCTAATTAAGGTAAACCAAGAAGATTCTTGAAGCTAAGACAAAGATCTATAACTTTTATGTTTTAAGTTTTTCAAGATTCAAGCTACAAAACAGCTTAACACAAGCAAAAACAGCCATTCAAGGCAATCTACACAAAATTGCCCACGGCGCACGGTGCCCGCATGTACGGCGCACGGTCGGTGCACTGCACGTAAAACGTACTGCGCATGCGGGCAAAACTGCCCATGGTGCAAGGTTAACGCAAGCACGGTGCGCGAGATGCGCTGCACGTGCGAACAAAAATGCCCATAGCGCAAGGTGCGCGCAAGCACGACGCGTTGCGCACGAGATGCGCTGCGCACGCGGGCAAAAATATTCACGATGCTAGGTGCGCGCAAGCACGAGACACGACAGAAAATTGCGCGGTCGCGCGGCGCATGAGATGCGCTACGCGCGCGGGCAAAAATGCCCAAGGCGCAAGGTGCGCGCAAGCACGAAGCGTGGGCGTGCGACAAAAAATTGTGCGGGCGCACGACGCACGAGATGTGCTGCGCGCGAGGAAAAAAATGCCCACGGCGCAAGCACGGCTCGCGACACTGCTCATCATCCCGACAAAACTAAAAGGTGTGAGGAACCCATGAACACGAAAAATGGCATAACTAACTCAAAATAAATCGAAATCAAGTGGTTCAAAAGCCAAAATTAGGTAGAATAAAATTTTCTACAACATGAAACCCTTAGATTTCAAAAATAACAAAATTTAAAAGATCAAAACCAAGAAAACCGAAAAAACTACAAACTTAGATCTACAAAAATATAAACATTAAAACCAAAAAGTTCAAGTTCTAAAGAGGCTTAGAATCATGCAAGAAAGAGAATAGAACAAACAAAATGACAAAATAATAATGTTCAAGATTTGGCAAGATGTACTTGTCTAGGGTTAAGCCCCAAGTGGAAGAGAAGAGAAGAAGAAATGAAGAGAGAGAGAGAGAGAGAGAGAGAGAGAGAGAGAGAGAGAGAGAGAGAGAGAGAGAGGAGTTGATTTTTATACAAAACCCTCTCATGTTAACCTCAAACCAAACCAAGCAAAGCAAAGCCAGGCCAAGTTGAACCAAACCAAGTTAAACTAAGTCAAGATTAAATCAAGTCAAGGCTAAGAAAGACAAGTCATAACACGGATCACCTGACAAATGTCAGAAATTCGTACGTATACGTACACCGAAAATACGTATAATGGAAAACGCGAGTGACATGTATGTCGTCGGTATACACTGGTATACTGGCGGTATGTCGATCTAGGAGAAAATCTATAAGTTGAATTTTTTTAAATATTTCAAAAACCAAAAAAGTACGAATTCGAAATACAGTACATAAAAACGTAACCGTATATAAATACCGATACTGTGAGGCGAGTATCACAGTCTCATAGTCGAATTATAAGCACTATGTATATCATAAAATTATTAATTTACATTTTTATAATACATTATCTTGCAAATTTAGCAACTTTTAGTTTAGTATATTATCTCAAGTTGGTATCGATTAAAATATTATTTAATCAATAGTATTATTCTATTGGGTATTAAATTATCGAGGTTTTACTATGTTCCCAAAATCGAAGGATTCAAATTAAGAAAAAAATTCTTTTCTGCCTTCTTATGTTTTTCCCTCCTTCCTAGCTAGTTTATTAATTAGGATTAATGAGAGAGAATTTATAAATCCACACGCCATTTTTTTAAAAAATTGACTTTCATCATAATTGAAAAAATAATTTATTTTTCATGAAATCGAATCCATCCAGTCAGGATGCGCTATGACCACCAACGTAACTGATTTGTGTTCAAATGTGAATAAATTCTATAGACCATCTCAAGTAGAGGTGAGCATATAACATTTGAAAACCAAAAGTCGAACCGAACCGATATGATAAACGTTACGATTTTGCGGCTATAGGTTCGATATTCGGTTTGGAGATTTGAAATATTAAAATATCGGTTCGTTTTTCGGTTCTTAGTCCGAATAACCCAATCGAACCGAAAACCAATTCAGATTCAATAATTTACCAAACTATCTTTAATTTATATATATATATATATATATATATATATATATATATATATATATATATATTAATATTTTCACTAACCCTATCTAGTGCACTCTTCTTTGAGCTCTCTCTCTCTCTCTCTCTCTCTCTCTCTCCTCTATCTATATATATTAATATTTTTTCACTTGTTGTAATTGTTATAATTCATAAATGTAACAATATAAGTTTTTTTTTAAGATTTGTTATTTAAATTTGCTCATTTGTTAAAACGTGAAGGTTCGATCCATTGGTCTATGAAATTGAATCAAAAAAAAAAACCGAAGTAGTTAATTTGATTCGATTTTTATATATGTAATTCCATTTGAACCGAAACTAATCCTTGCTCACCCCAACCCTCAAGAATCTTGTGGAAGGAAATAAACAAGGTGGTGTGGTCTTAGTGGCTCATGAGAAAGTAGAAGGGGTCTATATAAGCTTGTCCACATTTTTTTGGGTGCATTAACCTTTGTGGGCACATGAAAACATTTAAGAGGTGGTTTCTTTGCTGGTAGGGTTCACTGTGTTGGGAAAGAAGCGCAGAAACCTTTCCCCAAACCGGAGAGTACCTGCTAGAGGACCGAGCAATACAACGCACGAACCCAAAAACAACCACACAAAACAATCCACGCAGACACAGAGAATTTTTGACGTGGAAAACCCTTGCAGGAAAAACCACGGGACGATCGGAGTCCAACCCTGAGAAGCCTCCACTTATGGAATAGAAGAATTACACCCTCTACAAACTCCTCCCGATCCAAATCGGATCCCCACAACACTCAGAAGTAAGAACAATGATTACAAGGCTACAAAGAGCGAGAACGACGAGTAGAGATTACCCGAATACGATCTCCTTCGAAAAGCGACCTTCAATCCTCCGTCTTCTCTCCCGAAGTTGTAATGGCACTCTTGCCTCCTTCCTCTCTCTTTCTTGTGTTACGTTGCGTCATGAATTAGGGTTTGGAAATTCCAACTTAACTTCCCAATCCCGCAACCACCTGGACCGTTGGATTAGATCCAGTGGTGAAAAGTTACCCTAAAATCCGCTTCAGCCCCCGACGACACAGAGTTCGGCCAGAACTCTGTGTCAGGCAACCAGCACTGGCCGACCCAATTCTGGAATGGGGAGGCAGAGTTCGGCCAGAACTCTGCTTGGGGCAGAGTTCGGCCCGAACTCGGCCCCTATGCTTCCAGCAGCTCCCTGTAGCTCCATCAGCAGCTCCCGCTTCCTCTTCGAGCTTCTTTGACACACGAACGGCGCTCGTCGCACTCCGGGGTCTTCTCCACATACATTGGGAACCCCACCCACTCCAACAAATCTCCCCCTTCACAACTATGGGGAGGATATCGTCATCCCGACGATCTGCCTGCAGAACTCAAACTTCCCCCATGGTAGAACCTTCGAGAACATATCAGCTCCATTGTCATCTGTATGAACCTTCTCAAGCGTCGCGTCCTTCTTCTCAACCACATCCCGTATCCAATGATACCAGGTCTCAATGTGCTTGGACCGGCTATGAAACGTCTGAATCTTCACAAGGTGGATAGCACTCTGACTGTCGCAAAGCAAAGTATACTGCTCTTGCTTCAGCCCCATTTCCTATAACAGCTTCTTCATCCACAACGACTCCTTACAAGCCTTCGTCGTCGCAATGTATTCCGCCTTCGTTGTCGACAAGGCAACACACTTCTGTAACCGCGACTGCCACGACACCGCTCCTCCCACAAATATTATCACGTAGCCTTAGGTCGATCGTCTCGTGTCTACATCTCCAGCCATATCAGCATCGGTATACCCAACCAGCTTCGGCTCGTCACCACCAAAGGAAAGTCTCCAACCAGCAGTGTCCTGAAGATATCGTAGAATCTACTTGACCGTACTCCAATGTATCCTTCCAGGATTTGAAAGATACCTGCTAACCGTACCAACTGCATGAACAATATCTGGCCTCGTACATACCATGGCATACATAAGGCTTCCCATAGCTGAGGCATATGGAACCCGCTCCATATCTTCCTTTTCGTCCTCGGTAGATGGACACTGCTCCTCAGTTAGCTTAAAGTGAGCCGCAAGAGGGGAACTCACTTTCTTCGACCCGTCCATCCCGAAATGCTGAAGTACCCGGTGAATGTACTTCATTTGGGACAAGTGTAGCAGCTTGGACTCTCTCTCTCGGCTGATCTCCATCCCAAGAATAGTCTTCGTTGTGCCCAAATCCTTCATAGAGAAGGCCGTGCCTAGTTGGCGCTTCAGCTCCGCTATCCTAGTGGCATTCCGACCCACTAATAGCATATCATCAACATAGAGCAATAAAATGATAAAATCATCATCGGCAAAATACCTCACAAATACACAGTGGTCTGACGTCGTCCGTGCATAACTATGCTCCCCCATAAACGACTCGAACTTTCTGTACCACTGCCTCGGAGCCTGCTTCAGACCATATAAGCTCTTCCTCAACCGGCAGACCAAATATGACTTTCCCTTCTCACAGAATCCCTCCGGCTGCTCCATGTACAACTCCTTCTCAAGATCACCGTGGAGGAATGCCGTCTTCACGTCCATCTGCTCGACCTCTAAGTCGAGACTGGCTGCTAATGCTAGCACCACCCGAGTAGACGAATGCTTGACGACAGGCGAAAAGATCTCATCATAATCCATGCCTTTCCACTGACCGTAGCCTTTGACTACCAGCCTCACTTTGTATCGAGGGCGAGTAGCATCATCCGTCTGCTTCACTCTGAACACCCATCGATTCTTCAAAGCCTTCTTGCCCTTTGGCAACCGCACCAGTTCATAAGTGGAATTGGCGTGTAAAGAACTCATCTCCTCATGCATAGCCTCCATCCACTCCTGCATGTGTTCGTTTTCCATAGCCTCTGCAAAACTTTCGGGCTCTCCCCCGTCAGTCAATAGTACATACTCATCTGGTGAGTATCTCGTAGATGGTCGACGATCCCTGTCGCTCCTTCTCAGTGGAGCTACTGGTGCTGGCTGTATACCAACAGCCTCCTCCCCTTCAGGAACTGCCTTCCTGGCATGCTCATCCTCCTGAGGAACACCCTGACCACCATCAGCAGGCTGATGATCAAGGTTGGGAGCTACTCCATGTTCTAGCTCCCCCATAACTGGATCCTCTGCGATGTCCTCTGGAAACTGCTCGAAGCGAAATGACTCTAACTCAGGCAATTCCTCAGCCTCAGAAGGCGTCTCGGAATTCTGAGTGTTGTCATGGTCTAATCCTCGACGAACACCACGTCCCTGCTTCTGTAGAGCTTTCTTCCCACCGGGTCGTAGAGTCTATAGCCAAACTCATCCCGACCGTAGCCGACAAAGATGCATCGCCTCGTCTTCGGCTCAAGTTTGGTCCTCTCGTCCTTCGGTACATGCACGAAGGCCTTACAACCAAACGCCCGCAGGTGATTGTATGACGGCTCTTTGCCGTACCATACTTTGTCAGGCACATCACCCTGCAAAGGAGCACTAGGAGAAAAATTAATAACATAAGCAGCTGTGAGAAGAGCCTCAACCCAATAACTGCCCGGCAAGTTTGCTTCTGACAGCAAACACCGTACCCTCTCCATCAGTGTCCTGTTCATGCGCTCCGCTACACTATTGAGCTGAGGTGTCCTTGGCGGAATCTTCTGGTGTCGTATCCGCTGCTCTCTGCAATAAGCATCAAAGGGACCGATGTATTCGCCGCCATTGTCGGACCGAACACACAATAACTTCTTGTCCGTCTTCCTTTCAACAGAGGCCTGAAACTTCTTGAAAGTAGGCAGCACCTGATCCTTGGTCTTTAAGGCATAGACCCAAACCTTCCTGGAACAGTCATCAATAAAGGTTACAAAGTAAGAAGCACCACCAAGAGATTTTACCTTCATAGGACCGCAGACATCCGAGTGAATCAACTCGAGCAACGCCGGCTTCCTCGAACTTTGGTGTCTTTGGAAAGACCTATTTTGCTTCCCAGCTAAACAGTACGTGCACTTCTCCAACTTTGTAGACTTGATCCCCGGAATCACCTTCCTGTTCACCAAGTAGCTCATCCCCTTCTCGCTGATATGGCCGAGCCGCCTGTGCCACAACTTGATAAACGCATCACTGACTGCGTTCACCTCATGTGCCCCCTGTGCGCTCCCCTCCATATAGTAGAGACCGGACTTCTTGCTTCCTCTGGCAATCACCATCGAACCTCTGGAAAGCTTCCACTGATTGTTCCCGAAGAGACTGAAGAATCCCTCGTCATCCAACCTTCCAACCGATACTAGGTTGAAACGGATATCAGGGACATGACGAACATCTTTGAGAACAAGAACCGCACCCGTCTTCGTTCTCAAATGCACATCTCCAACGGCAACTGCCATCGACACATCTCCGTTGCCCATCTTCAATACGCCACAGTCGCCTTTCGTGTAAGTGGCAAATAGTGCCCTGTTGTGAGATACATGTGCTGAAGCCCCTGAGTCCACCAGCCAAGAATTGTTATCGCAGGCGAGGTTAGTAATGACCTCATCACCTAAGACGATCATATCGCCTCCATCCATTGAGGCCGCCGCTGCAGTGTTCTCTTCTTGCTTCCCCTTGTCGTCCTTTTTTTTCTCTCTTCCAAGCGAAATAGTTCCGCTTGATGTGGCCCTTCTTACCATAATGGTAACACTCTGAGTCCTCGTAACGACCCTTGGACTTCCCCCTGCTCTTGTCTCTGCCACCACCTGGACCCCTGCTTTTGCCCCTTCCGTGGCTCTCTGAAACAAGTGCCTCTGAGTGGTGGGATGTGGACGAAGTGCCCTGAGAACGTCTCCGCATCTCTTTATTCAACACCCCGCTCTTGGCAAACTCTAGACTAACCACGCCTTCTGGAGCAGAAGCGATCATAGATACTCGTACGGTCTCCCACGAGTCTGGCAATGTACACAGCAGCCATAGTCCCTGAACCTCGTCGTCGAACTTGACTCCCATAGAAGATAGTTGGTCAACCACGCCCTGGAACTCACTCAAGTGATCCGAAATAGACGTCCCATCTTTGTACCGCAGACCCATCATCGTCCGGATCAGGAACAGCTTGTTTACCCCGGTCTTCTTTGCGTACAAAGACTCCAGCTTATCCCACAACGTCTTCGCGTGCTCAATATTGGCAACGTGGTTGTACACGTTCTCGTCCACAAACTGTCGTATGTACCCACACACTTGTATATGCTCGAATGTCCAGTCCTCCTCGGATTTATCACTGGGCTTCTCGGATGCAAACACGGGTAGATGCAGCTTCTTGACAAACAACAAATCTTTCATCTTGCTCCGCCAATAGTGATAGTTGGTGCCGTTCAGATTCACCATGCACACCGGCTTCGCGTCCATCTCTTCTCTCTGGTTTCTCTGTCAACTACTGACACTCCTTCTGAATTCCAGAACCTGGCTCTGATACCACTCTGTTGGGAAAGAAGCACGAAAACATTTCCCCAAATCGGAGAGTACCTGCGAGAGGACCGAGCAATACAACGCACGAACCCAAAACAACCACACAAAACAATCCACGCAGACACAGAGAATTTTTGACGTGGAAAACCCTTGCGGAAAAAACCACGGGACGATCGGAGTCCAACCCTGAGAAGCCTCCACTAATGGAATAGAAGAATTACACCCTCTACAAACTCCTCCCGATCCAAATCGGATCCCCACAACACTCAGAAGTAAGAACAATAATTACAAGGCTACGAAGAGCGAGAACGACGAGTAGAGATTACCCGAATACGATCTCCTTCGAAAAGCGACCTTCAATCCTCCGTCTTCTCTCCCGAAGTTGTAATGGCACTCTTGCCTCCTTCCTCTCTCTTTCTTGTGTTACGTTGCGTCATGAATTAGGGTTTGGAAATCCCAACTTAACTCCCCAATTTCGCAACCAACCTGGACCGTTGGATTAGATCCAGTGGTGAAAAGTCACCCTAAAATCCGCTTCAGCCCCCGACGACACAGAGTTCGGCCAGAACTCTGTGTCGGGCAACCAGCACTGGCCAACCCAATTCTGGAATGGGGAGGCAGAGTTCGGCCAGAACTCTGCCTGGGGCAGAGTTCGGCCCGAACTTCGCCCCCATGCTTCCAGCAGCTCCCTGTAGCTCCATCAGCAGCCCCCGCTTCCTCTCCGAGCTTCTTCGACACACGAACGGCGCTCGTCGCACTCCGGGATCTTCTCCACATAGGTTGGGAACCCCACCCACTCCAACACACTGCATCAACTCGGGGGGGGGGGGGGGGGGGGATTATGGCACTATTCTAGGTAACAGAGTTTGAGGTTAATGTGTGATGAATTTGAATATATAATAATTGAATAATACTATTTGTTCCTCTAAATTGTTCTTTTAAATTATCTTTTCTTACGTGACAGCTGATGTAGCATATTGATGTGATACTGACATGACAAAAATTAAAAATAAAATTAATTAATAATATTAACAATAATATTAATATTAACATAAATATTAATATTAACATTAACATTGATATTAATATTAACATATACATTAACATTTAAGAAAATTGATATTAATATTAACTTTAACATTAACATTTAAGAAAATTGGATAATTAATTTTCTGGTTTAATATTTGCTATGCCATATGCCATGTCATATGACACCTAATATTATTTAACATTCCACGTCAGCTGCCACATAAGGAGAAATTGTTTGGAGGGATAATTTGGAGGTATGAATAGCATTACTCATAACAATTTAATAACATATGATATATGCCTCTCTCTCTCTCTCTCTCTCTCTCTCTCTCTCTCTCCACTTTATTCATCTTATATGATATATTCAGATATCAGAAAATATGACATTATAATATCACAAGGTTTTCGCTTATTCAAAATATGGATATCTTGGACTATATACCAGAAAAAGAAAATCAGGAAATATCACAGAAGAAATAGAGACTTTTGGCAATGACATAAAATTGTTAGGGTTGTGTTGGAAATAGTTGCATTTTCCTGTAAAATCTGTGATCAAAATAAAAAAATAAAATTAATAGTTACCGGCATTCGGGAAAATCGCTCACGTAGCACTGTCCTAAGAGTTAATCCGGGTCTATGTGCAGACTTTGTCCGAATGCTTCTAGTAGTAAAATTTCTGCTTTACCAGTATCTCATCGTCGCACACAAATCGGAAAGAGTAACCTTGAACTTAGTTCTTCTCAGAGCAAGAATGTGAAAAACAGAAAGAACGTAGGCGAGAATTTGAGAGAGTTTTCATATGATTTTTTTTTTTTTGTGTACTAGAAGAAGAAAAAGACTCGCTAGGCAGATTTGTGCTTCTCCAACAGATAGAAATTATGACCAATAAACCTGAACGTTACACAGATTAAAAAAATAAAAAAAAAACGTGGTTCAAAGAACCTAGACAAAATTAATTGTTCAAAATAATATTTATGAGTCAATAACGGTTCATAAAAGATTTTAGGGTCAGTCCGAACCCGAGGAGGAAATTGAATCGACATTTGGCATTTGTAGATGTGGACAAGTATCCGCATCCGTTACGTGCGTCAAACCGAGGTCGGGCCGGACGGCAGCGACGGCACACGCGTGTAGCCCATAGGACAATCCACATAAAACTTCAATAAAGCAAAAAAAAAAAATATATATGCACAATCAATTCTCCCACTCCAGCAGATGTGAGACTATACATTTGTAAAGAGGAGTTTTTTTTTTTTTTTTTTAAGCATCACTAACAGGTTGTACGTAGTGTTTAATTAGTTTCCTTAATATTTTAATTTGATTGTTAGTTTCCATTGGTGTCAATAATAAGCAGCCTAGCTTTAAAATAGAAGAAGTGCTTCTTGGAATTTAAAGAAAAGAAAGGTTGGTTGGTTTGTTGGTACATATATAGTGGATTAGTCCTCTATGATTTGTACTTATTTTGATAACTATTTTTGTTATTTTAAAAATAAAAAACACTTTTCTAACTGTTTAATTTTTATTTATTTTTTTTCTATGCATCAGAGAGGTATAACTAATTAATCTATAAATTAAGAAGATGTTCTTTATTTTTAAAACAGTTGAAATAGTTACTAAAATATATACAAATCATATAAGGATACAACTAATTAAATCTATATATAGTACATAAAAGAACAAGACAGAAGTATCTTTAACGGCTCCAAAACAGCTGATAATATCCATGCGTGCACACATATGGCATTTGATTGAGAGAGACCCATTCAACTAATCTCTCCACTGCCTCATTAAATGATAATATTCGCATTGACATTATCTGGATTTAAGTAACAACAACATTATAAAACTAGTAAAAAATATATTAGTAAAAGTAAGAATAATTTTTTTTTTAATTCCTGTCTAAAACCAAACATGCAAATGAAGAAAATTAAAATTTTCTAATTTTATATTTATAACCAAACCAAACATGAATATAAAAAAAATTAAATTATTCTTTCCTAAAAAAAAATAATAATAATACTGGAAATTGCTGAGAAACCCAATTTCGGGATGGGCTTTTATGAAATGCCCACCCGCTGGATGAGTTTTATGAAATGCCCAGAATTAAGTATTTTCACGTTAAATATTTCAAGATTCCCTTTTAGATGCCACCCGCTGGAAACTGCTATTTTTATAATACCGAAACTACCCCTCCGCGCGAATTAGTCATCTATATGTATTTGAATTCAAAAAACTCAGATCTGGATTGCGATTTTCTTCTTCTTCTTCTTCACGAAAAATCTGAATTCCATTGCTCTCATCTTCAGCAGAGATCGCAAAGATCGTTCGTAGTTCGGTGTGCTTTTCTTCGGTCGAACTCAGATCATCGCTCGTCATCATCATCACCATCATCATCTTCTTCGTCGACGTCAATTGTGGAGAGAAGATCTTTCTTCTTCTTTTCCATAAGAATTATCATCGCTTTGAAAGAAGAACGAAACTCTTTATTCCTGAAAAAACTAAATTACACGGAGAATGGCCATTCTCCTACGTTTTAACACTGGAAATGACCATTCTCCGTGTAAATTAACACGGAATGCCATTCTCCGTTTTATTTAAAACGGAGAATGACATTCTCCGTGTTTCTAACACGGAGAATGGCCATTCTCCTGCGTTTTAACACTGAAATGACCATTCTCCGTGCTAAATTACACGGAGAATGACCATTCTCCGTTTTATTTAACACGGAGAATGATCATTCTCCGTGTAAATTAACACGGAGAATGCCATTCTCCATTTTATTTAAAACGAAGAATAACATTCTCCGTGTTTCTAACACGGAGAATGGCCATTCTCCTGCGTTTTAACACTGAAATGACCATTCTCCGTGCTAAATTACACGGAGAATGACCATTCTCCGTTTTATTTAACACGGAGAATGACCATTCTCCGTTTTATTTAACACGAAGAACGTCATTCTCCGTTTTATTTAAAACAGAGAATGCCATTCTCCTGCGTTTTAACACTGAAATAACCATTCTCCGTGCTAAATTACACGGAGAATGCTATTCTCCGTTTTATTTAACACGGAGAATAACATTCTCCATTTTATTTAACACGGAGAATGGCATTCTCCGTGTTTCTAACACGGAGAATGGTCATTCTCCTGTGTTTTAACACTGGAATGACCATTCTCCGTGATAAACTGCACGGAGAATGGCATTCTCCGTGTAAATTAAGACGAAGAATAGTCATTCTCCGTGTAAATTAAGACGGAGAATGCTATTCTCCGTGTTAGTAACACGGAGAATGTCATTCTCCGTGTAAATTAAGACGCCTTCATGCGAAATTAATATTTTTTGTGTTCTAACACGGAGAATGACCATTCTCCTGCATTTTATGTTCAGCTGAAACTTTGGAGAGCCATAACTTTTGACTGGGAGGTCGAAACGAGGTCCCGTTTGTCGCAAAATGAGCGTATCGTCGAGGAGACTGAAAGTAACCGCCTCACCGTTAGACGGCCTTTCGAAATTTTAGAATCGCAAAAAAATGATGTTTGGACCTCCGTTTTAGCACTTTTGCCGTTTGTCCCGGTCTTTCCAAAATTTTTCGACGAGTTTTTGAAGATTTTTGAGGAGAAAACCTAGATTCGAAAGTGAGCAGCGTATGGAAGAAGATGAAGTATCGAAACGTTTTTTTTAAAAGGAGTTTCGTGGATGTTTTCAATAAATTAAAAGGAAGGGCAAAATGGTCATTTGGAATCCGCTTTGGATAAGTTTCTCTAATTCTGGGCACGCGATGAAAGTTTTTTTAGCGGTGAGTTTTACATAAAACTTTTTTAGTTTTTGGGCATTTCATAAATCCTCCCAATTAAATTTCTAGAAATACCCAAACTTCCTCCAAACATTACCGTAAACCAACAACCCAACCCTTGAATGGGATTGATCTCGCATATATCACCTGACAAATAGAGTAATAATATAATTTAATGACAATCTCCTTATCATCTTGTTAAGTGTTATGAGTCTTAGGTGACTTCTATATGGCATGAGCCACAAAATAATATCTTATTTATGTATTTATGTGGCAAAACTATATCTCAAAAGACAATGAGATAGAAAAACTCTCTCCAATGCAAAAGTATTGATGAGACAATAAAAAGTATTTTTTCCAACTTCCAAGACAACTCCTCAACTTCTTCATTTTTTTTATAAATATTTCTATTCATAATTGAAGATGTGGAGACAAAGTCATTGTGAAGTGCATTGTCTAGAGGGTAAAGTGCATTTAAACCCTCCTTAGATGTCACGAAAATGTAAATAAAGACTCGCTGATCCGAAAAACCCAAAAGGTTACGAAAATGCTCAAATCACCCCCTCCGCTAACTTTTCTATTAATGGGTGTTAAATTGGGGTTGTTTTGACCATTTTACCCCTGGACTATCTAATATTAACTTGTTGAAAACGGTTAGTTCTAAAATTATTTTGTTAAAAACGGTTACGCAAAAATACTTGTTAAAAAGTGGATAAATATTAACAAAAGGAAAATAGTCTTTGCTAGTAAAATTATTTATTAAAATTATCTTAATTAATATTAACTTGTTAAAAACGGTTAGTTCCGTCAAAAAAGTGGATAAATATTATTTAAAATTATTTTATCATAAATTATTTTTTATTTAACAAATATATAAATATTTTTGGGAAAAATAAAACTGATAAATACAAAAAAAATCAATTCTTAAAAAATAAAAATGATGAAAAACTGGAAAAAAATACCAAATAAAAAACAAAAAAAATACTATTAAAATATGGAAAAAATAAAAAATAGACAAAATATTCCAAAAAACCAAAAAATGAGGATAAATCTTAAACAATGAAAAAAGACAAAAATAAAAACTATATAAATTTGAAAATAAAAGTCACTCATAAAAAACTAGAAAAGATTATTAAAAAAATGAAAAAAATGAAATAAGAACTAAAAAATGGAAACAAAAAATAAAATATTAAAAAGATTATTAAAAATAAGCTCCCATTCTTAAAAAGATAGAATTCTCATGCTTGACGTCATTTTCGAAAATAAATGTTCATAATCTAAATACTAGGTTTTCACCTTAAATTTTTTCTGGAAAAAAAAATCTTTTAACAAATGTCCGGTTAGTCCTGAACTATCCAGCCATTTAACTTAGGGCATGTTTGGTAAACCGTATTTGAAGCTAGATAACTGTAATTAATATTATATTATTTAATATTTTATAATAATTATAATCTTAATTAATAGTTATAATCTTAGTTAATAATTTATTAATTACAATTTTATTATAATATTAATTAATAATAATTTAATCATAATTATAATTATAGTTAATATTTATATATTATAATAATTTTAATTAATAATTTAGTAATCATCATTATAGTCTTACTTAATAATTTATTAGTCATGAATATTATCGTAATTATTTATTTATTTATTCTAACTAAAATTGTAAATCTTGGTACAAATTTATTTTCATCACATGTATTACTTAAACAAATAACTTAAATATTACTAAACGTGTCAAAAATCCAAAAATAAATTGCAAAACATGTATGTCGAAGCATGGTCCGGTTTCTCATCCTCCCATAGTAAAAAATCACAAGAATTTGTTGGAAAATTTGCACTTCCGTAGAATCATCTTCCAGGATTTGTTGGTATCATTAAAGTTTTCAATGGGCTAATTAATCCACAATAGCAATAAATTGTTCTTCCATAATTTCTATTTGGACGTCTTGAGAGCAAATAAGTAAAAAAAATGGAATATAAAAAAAATTTGCAGTTGGATTTGAGATCTGTAGGTAAAAAAAAGCTTCAGTACATTAAATGAGAGCAAATAAGTAAAAAAAAGAATATAAAAAAAATTAAATATTATTTTTCCTTCCAACCAACCGGTCAAAAAATAGAAAATATAAAGCTTATGTTTTATGTTTCAAACAAATATTCTTATATATTGAGAATGAAAGAGAGCCAGCAGCAGCCACAATGTAAGCATTAGAGATATTTTGGGTAGTACACATTTTTTTTCTCCAAAATATGGGCTCTAACGACAACTTCTAACGTCATTTTGACGGAAAGGGGCTTTCCGAGCAAAAACGGTTTTGCGGGAGGTGCAAACTGCTTAAGTTTTCTAAAAGATCTTATTTTGCGAACGAGGCAACTCTAAGGAGGGTTTAAATGCACTTTACCCTTGTCTAGATCTAGACAACCAACTTCACATTGTCCTTGCCATGTCATTGTTATGTCAACTTCATAATTTATTCTACATTTGCATTGGAAAAAAAAATTTAAATGAAAGCTTGCCATTCCTATGTGGCAACCATTTTTTCTAAACTCACAATAGGGTTAGAAAAAATGGTTGTCATGTAGGAATGACAAGTTTTTTATTTTAAAAATCATTCTCCAATGCAAATGTAGAATAAATCGTGAAGTTGGTTGTCTAGATCTAGACAATGCACTTCACAATGTCTTTGTCTCCACGTCATCAATTATGAATAGAAATATTTATTAAAAAAAATGAAGAAGTGAAGGAGCTGTCTTGGAAGTTGAAAAAAATACTTTTTATTGTCTTCTCAATACTTTTGCATTGGAGAACACTTTTTTTATCTCATTGTCTTGTGTAAATATCAACCATAAAGAAAAGATATTGTCGTGTGCCTCATGCCACATAAGAATCACAATACAAAACAAGACAATAGGGTTAGATGCTCTAATCATATCTACCACATCATCATCATCATAGTTTAACAGAAAATTTACTGTACCGAAAAAAATTTCTTAGAAATTAGCCAAAACGAAACAAGTTTGGAGAAATTCGATAAAACGAAACATGTAGCCATCCAAGATGGCGGAATAAGAAAAGTAAAATAAAGTAAAAAAAAAAAAATTGAAATCCTGCCAACCAAGTTGGCGGAATTGGGCCATTTTCGAAAAAAAAGAAATTGTGCCAACTTGGTTGGCGGAATTGGTGAATTCCGAAAAAAAAAAAGAAATTGTGCCAACTTGGTTGGCGGAATTGGTGCAATTCCGAAAAAAAAGGAAAATTTAGAAGTGATGCCAACGTAGTTGGCGGAATTTTAGCATTGCTAAAATTCTGCCAACTTAGATGTTGGATTTTGGTAAGTTTTGGTTTTTTTGTGGTTTTTTAAGTTGGTTTTTTGTAGGTTTCTTAAGTTGGTTTTTTTAGTGGGTCGATTTTTCTTGGCTTGGTTTTTCTTCATGGGTTTAGTTAGTTGGTTTTTATTCATGGCTACATTTTGTGGTTCACATTGATTCATAATTCATGTGGTTCACATTCCTTCTTCCTTCACGGGTTCTACTGTTTTTCTAGTTCACGGGTGAGATGAGAGAGAGAAAGATGGGACGTAGACAAATTTGCTATAAGAGGAGAGAAGCACAACTCTGAACATCACACAAGAAAACAGGAAAACACCAGAAAGAAGAAAAAGAAACAAGTCCGAGAGATTTAGAGTTTGACGAGGAAGAAGTAATCCGAGGAATAATTAATAGAGTCTGGGCAGAAAGAAAAGTAAGAGATAGAAGAACACAAGTAATTATTTTTTATAGTTTAAATCATAATCTTCATCCTAAAAAATATTCGTTTTCATGATCATTGTTTTACAGATGGATAATCAAAATGATGGACTTATTCCCGGAGGACCTACTACTGATTTGATAAAGCAGAAGCGTGATTCGCATATATGTAGTTTAATATTTTTCGGAAAGGTATATTAAAATTTAACCGTGTAAGTCAATATAATTGATATGTTTTACATGTCTAGTAATAACTTTGTCTATATTTATTTCATATATAGTTATATGATTATAATGCTGGTGAACGATTACGAGAGCATCCCTCATGGCGTTATGAGAACGGCCTAGGTTATTGGAAGTTGAGTGCCGAGCAAGTGGCATTGATCAGAGTATTTGGCTTTCAGTATATTGACCAAATATATTTTCTACAACACAATAGAGACTTGATCTTCAGTTTAGTTGAGCGTTGGTGGCCAGAACGAAATACCTTTCAACTCCCATTTGGTGAAATGTCTATCATTTTAGCAGATGTGGCAAATATTTTAGGATTGCCTATTACGGGTGAACCTATAATATTTGATGAATCATTTTCAGCTTAGACTTTGATAATGGAGTACCTAGGCGTGGACGTGCCAAAATTATATGGAAAAAACTTAGTGACGTTTACTTGGCTCCGTCACAACTTTTTGTGCCTATATCGTATTGGCGATCAAGAGATCTCGGTAGATGATGATCGGGTAAGTATAAATTTAATGTTATTGTTTGCGTAATATATTTGTTTATTTAATCTTACACGTAATATTTTTTCATAATATGTTCAGGTTATTGCTTGCACTAGAGCCTACTTACTAGGCCTAATTAGCGCAATTTTGTTCCCAGACTCATCAGATAAGGTAGATTTACATTTTCTACCTTTTTTGGTTGACCTGACCGAACCTACGCGCCACGCTTGGGGGGTATCAGTGCTAGCATATCTATATAGTTCTATGTCAGATTTTGTACAATTTCTCTCCGTGGATAAAAGGAAGAAAAATTTAAATGGATGTATGACATTAATACAGGTATAAAGTTGTTAATTAATTTTATTTACGTTCAAAATATGTATACTTATATCGTGTGATAATAATTTCTAGGTATGGTCATACGAGCATTTTTATATCGGTAGACCGGTCTCCCGTATTAATACCGACGATGGTGTCTTTCCGTCAGCATTACGGTGGACTACGGCGTCATCAGATACCGTACACTGTAAACTCTCGGATGTATCTCTATATCGGGGCCAATTTGATTCACTAAAGTATAACGAGGTAAAATATTTCTACTATAAAGATGATCAAGTCAATATGTTTATTATCTTATAATATTTTTGACATCAAATAGGTAATATATCTTCCGTACCGACTTGAAGAGCAGAATCCTTCAGAGATACAAACTACAGCCTTCAACCATAGTCTCCATAATTTCTTCATAATATTCCATGGTGATATAATGTACCATCCAACCAAGTCCATTTACGTACTCATTCGATCGATCAATTTTTTTTTGATCATATCGATCTAGTCGAAGGCTACTCGCTAACTTCCGAAACATGATACTCAATCGCTTAGACTTATCCTCAATATGTACTATATCATCCTTTATCCTCGACAAAATTTCTTATGCAACTTTATTGGGTCATCCTATAGGACTTCAACATTCACTTGATTTGACGGTCAAGTCTTCTAGGGTCATCTGTCCCGAAACTGTAAAATCCCTCATAATTTAAAGGAATATTTAAATTATTATTTTTGATTTTATTTAATTCTAATTTATTTTCATCTTATTTATATTATATAAAAGAACTATAGTCATGGTTGAGTTTGAATATGCAAGACGATTAGAAAGTATGGCATGTCTAGCGTAGTCGAGTGCTTTAACTAGCATACTAGCTATGTTAGAAATTTCATGGTCATATTGTAATCTCTTGCATGTTAACCATTCAAATTATGGCACAAGTTATAATTTTATTTAATTAATTAGTTAAGAAAGCCTTTATGACTTTTTAGGAGATCCGGTTGCACCAAACATTCCCAAACCTTTTCCAAGCCGAACCCAAACCTATGTAGGCATGTTGGACGTTAATAAATACTAATAATTACATATTATTGGATTTAAATTCAGATTTGGATTGAAATTCTATAGATAGAATTAATTAGTTCTATATTAGGAAATACCTTTTTAAATCATCAATCCAATCAATTAGCCAACTCACCAAATAACCAAACCAATCCATGTGGACCCACATATGACCAACCAAAGATTATTTTTATGTAATTTTCGTCCAAAAATAAACCCCTACATTGGTGGGCCATGCCATGCAAGGAAACACCCTCCTACATATATAAACTCAACCCATAGGCCCATATATATATCAACCCTTATCAAAACCCTAACCCTAACACCAAAAATTCTTATTTATCACCCAAGAGCACCTCCTTTACCATTAGTTTCGAGAATAGCATCCCCTCCCCTCTACTACATCATCCCCTCCATCACATAACTCATCCTCCTCCATAAAGGCTCATACTTTCATCCTTCTTCCAACCAAACTCCACCAAACCAACCCTAAAAAACTCCATCTTTTCCATCCAACCAATCCTAACCATTGTCTACCCCTCAAAGCTCATCTAGAAAGGATTGACGAGTAAGGACATCATCAAAGGAGGGAGCTTTGACAAGAATAAGCCTTCACAAAGCAAGGACCTTGGTAAGAAATTCCAACTTTTCCTTCTCAAACCCATCTCATAAATCTGTAAAAATTATGGTATTAATTCTGTAGAAATAGTATTTTGATGCCTCTTGGGTAGTATTTTCATCCATAAAAATTTCATGAATTATGATAGCTATTTTCATGTTTCGGTAGAGCCAAAACTTACCACGTTGTGAAGGAACTATAAGTTTCTGTAAAAAATTTCCAAAACTGAATTTTATGTAGGTTAATATATTTAAATTAGGATTTTTAAGTATTTTTCCACGAATTTATCAATTCAATTTTGGTCGAAAAAATTGTAGGTCAAAACTAGTTAATTTCAGATAACCGGCTGACCTAGAATGTCCCAAACTTGTAGTATAACTCAACCCTTATACCTCTGATATTATTCTATAAAATAAATTATTTTATTGCTGTTTAAAATATAATTTTAGTTATTTTAACAATTTTGAGTCATTAACTATGTTCCGGACGAGTTTCGGGTAGACTAGCTGACTTAGTAATCAACCAGTCGTAAATGTCTTTAAAAAAATTAATTCTGGAATTTCAGAGATAAATCTGTAGAAAATTAGTTTAAATGTTATTATTATGATTTTATATGATTTTTAAGTATGTTATTGAAGTAGGGGTATAACCGACTAATTAAAAGTTAGAAATCCTAAAACTGTGTTTCGATGTCTCGTGGAACCTGTGTGTGATTGTATGGATCTAAATAGTTCCACGAGAGATTGAATATAATTTTAACACACTACTTTGACTAATTAAGTCATATAGTAAGTTTCATAAGTAGTGACTTAATCTAGTTAATTAATTATCTAGGAGCCTCGGGTTCCGGAGGTGTGGACGCGGGAGCGACGTTTCATATTACAACACGAAATCAGGCAAGATACCTTGTCTTATTTACTGTTCATAATTAGATGCACCTTTATTTAATTATTTACTGCTTATTTATTATCTGTTTACAGTTGGATCCATTACTTGTTATTTTTAGTTCACTTTATTTTGCTTTCATTTATTTTCCTTCTTGCCCTTTTTGTTTGCATATGGACCTAGTCTTAGAGAACTACCTTTTTGTTAAGTGATCTTGGGAGGGAGAAGACAGTTAAATGTATGGGCTACCCCAAATCCAAAAGCTGTAGTAACTGCGTACTACGGTAGTCGAGTCGTGTGGGTCACTAGCCTCGAGCTATGTGGACTGATGGGTCACGTGGACCGCTAACCTTGAGTTATGCTGGCTGATAGTATTGGTATTGACGTGTGTGTATTGTGAGTTGTTACCTTGTCATGGGGGAGTCAGCCTTCACCTGCCCATACATCAAATATGTCTTCTAAATTGTCTACTAGAAAGGTTAGGAGACCTTAGCAAATTTCATGTACCAATCATGGCATGGAAAAATGTCACATCGTAGAATAGTAAGTTATCCCTTGTCCTTGTTTGGTTGTAGGGGTATCCTACTGTTTCGATGATGGGATATTGAGCCGTGTTATGGTTTGGACAATTTTACTTTATCTTTATTTTACGGTGCATTTATATTCAGTTCATATGACATATTCTTCCTGTATCTTGTTACGTCCCTCTGAGGACCTGGTTATCTCCCCAGGTGTGTGTGCTTTTGTGATATTACAGGTGTTCTAGTCAAGACCGTGATCTTCTCCATCCTTTCGAAGATGATTGCACTTGGCTAGTCTTGTTATTTCATCTATTTCCTTCTTGTACCTTTTATTTAAAATTGTTGGTAGTGGACTTTGTCTCCGCCCAACGTATCGTTCAAAGACTTATTACAGTTAATTATATGATATCTTTTATTCTTAATTTGTGGATGAGATTTAGTTATTATGGTTCTACTGCATTTTACAGCTTATGTATACATACAAGGTTTCCATATATTGGAGTGTACTTCGTATGTATGCAGCTGGCATGGATACGTACCTAGTCCTAAGTATTTTGGGACTGGGGCGTTACATGTTTTTGTGGTGGTCCATGCAGGTCAGTTTGTCACTTCGGTTACGTAATTGTACCGATGTGAACCTGCAACATAGGATTAGAATCTAGGAATCTCATCCATACAACTTGACCTGTTTCCTTGGCTTCAAATTCCGGATTTTCGTTCGACTTCCTTGAATTGCATCTTGCTTGATTCCTTTCTACCGTCGATTCTTATTTTCGTGCTTAGTATCAACTAGGAAGATGACTACATTAGTATATGCTCATAGGTCACACATATGGCTAGAATGGTTATATTGGCAATTGGAATACATTCGAGACTCTAATTGAGTTTAAAAGGCTTTTTAGTGTGATTTAATGATTAGAAATTTGTAAAGTAGGATATTGCCACGAAATTTTTTAATTTTGAGATTTCTAATTAGTAAACACCAGAGGATTTATAGAATTTCATACTTGGTTTAAGAAATTGATTAGCTTTTTGAGGTTTGATATTTATGAATTATTGGATTATAGCTATACATCTTTGCACAAGTTCAAAATTGATTTGCATTTCGAGTTGTGATATTTATAATTTTAGGGGGATAGATACACATCTTTGAACAAATATAAAATTTATTTGATTTTTGAGTTTTGATGTTTATGATTTATTGGAGTATGGTTATACACCTTGAGCGGTTATAAATTTGTTTTGAAAATGATCTTAGCTTTTAAAAAAATGGCCATAGGAATTATTTAAATTTGAGTTGTACAACTTGCAATTTTCGTGTTTAGTAAATTTTGAATTTTAAGTGGAAGTAATGACGGTTAATTTTGGTTTAAAATATTTGAAAGTTATGAAAACGATTTTTGAGATTTATTTTAAATGGTGTCCTATGATTGAAGAATTACAAATCTAATTAGATTTTTGGTAAAAAAAAAGGGATTTTGACTGATAAGATTATTTGAAAATTTCTTTTAATAAGGGAATGCTAATATTAAATTTTTTTAGAAGAATTTCGAAGGATGTGATGGAAAGTTATTTTGATTGATTAAAGGAAGTTACCATTTAAAAGTTATGATTTTGTTGGAATAACTTAGCACGAATAGAAGTTAAAATTGATGAGAGCATTGAGCTTAATTTTTGAGATTGCTTTTAATATGCTAAGAGTTTTATTATGAGTTATTTGAAAAAAAAATTTAGAGTGTTAAATTTTTTTTGGTTAATTGTGAAATTTTTATGGATTCGTAAATTATGAACTCTTGAGTTAAATAGTTGATGAATACGTTAATTTTGGTAAAGGTTAGTAGTAACGTGATAAAATTTTGCTTTGAGATTTATGATAGTGATTTAAATTTTTTTATGATTAAATTGAACGACTTGCAGTGAATACAAATTTTGGTGGTATATTTTTTTGAAAGTTTATTTTTTTTAAACTTTTGCAGGATACTGGAGTTAAATTTTAATGGTAGGCCCCAAGATAACCCTACCGAGTATTCCACACTAATTGCCATGTCACTCATGACCATGATAGTAGTATATACAAAAGTGTTGTTAGTCATCTATCCAGCTAGGTGACTGTATTCCACCTCGACTTACGCGACCTTTCTTCAATTCTAGATCTTTTAATTGCGACCTTCTAACCCATTTGCAATTTGAATAATGAGTTAATGGCTCCTTAACTGTATTCATCTAGGAGACTATCTTCTCTCCGGAATTGTGTTCCTAAATTAATTTTACTGGATTCTTGAATTAATTTTATTTCATGCTTTAACTTGATCTTCTTTATTTTCGTGCATTAATTATCACCTCGTGAACTTCCACTTTCTATTTTAGATCTTTTGGCATCCCTTACCATGACTTGGATATTTGGAGCACAACACTAGACTTTTTCTTCCAACAAATTTCATATGTAAGATCTAGATAAGTCCACCTTCATGTAGATATATCCTGTCCCACCAAAACCCATCTCCTTGTACTCTATTTCTTGATATGACCTTATGGTCAAAATGGCCAAACTATAATCTTTACCATGATAATTTTCGACCACGGATAAGGATTCGACCTCGACTCAATTCTTTCGACCCAATATGTGATTTTGTTCTACTTAAATTCCTTAATGCTTAGCGTTGTACCTTATCTTGGTTGCTTGACCCATGGTCCCATCACACTACTAGTTTAACTCTTGTAAGTTGGGTAGAATACCCCCCCACCTAACAAACCTTTTTTTTTCATGTGAACCACATTGGTAAGTTCACTTAGACTTTAAATTCAGAGGACCCTGCTTTATCTAGTCTACCAAGCCATAAATGAAGAAACACTAGGATAACTATATAGGCCCACACTTTGGGCGAAACTTAGATTTTAGAAGATCCTGGACTATTTTATTTCCTTCATCATTACCTCCCTTACTCATCTTTTGACAATCTCATGCTGCTAAATTAGCTTTAGTTTTTGCAAGCTTATACTTTTCGAGCTTGATCATGACATATTTATTGGGTGCACCCACTAACATATTGTCTAATCAGAATCGGTGCATGATGGTCTGATCAACCTATTGCACTTTGGTTCGCTTAGCACATATTATTCTACGTGGATGAAGACATAGTAAACTTGCCTTAGAGTCTCATCCGCGACAGCATTGACAACTCTCATTTGAAATTATTTCTCTCGCCTATAAACATCGTATTTCGTACTGAATAGCATCGCCTTTGAACTATTTTTTTGTGGACTTTACTTACTTTAGAAAGACCAGACACTGTACTTGATAGATAGACTCAAAGTATTGCCTTTAGTTGTCCCACCATCTATTGCCAAGATAGTTAGCCATGGACCAACCAAGGTGACTATATCCTCGTTTTGAACTACTCGTCGATTCCATACCTACTATCGCGACCTTCTAATCATTCTTGATACTTGAGGATGATTCAAATCGTTCTCTTAATCATGCCCGCAACCTGGACAACCAATATACAACTATTCTCAAGGAACCATCTCTCTTAAGTCTCTAAATTATTTTTCCCCTTAATCTACTCTATTCTTTTATATTCTTTAAACTCGTGTTTTATCTTGAACTACTTAAAACCCTTGATCATTTTTATTCTTGCATTAATTAGCCATATCCATAATTATTTCATATTTATCTAAATCATGATTTTCTAATTCATGTTTTGTTGAACGTTGTGATTTGATGATTCCTCATCGATATACCCATGTGACCTTTTCAATCCCTACTTATTTTTAATTTCGAGGACGAAATTCTTGTAAGTTGGGTAGGATGTAAAATCCCTCATAATTTAAAGGAATATTTAAATTATTTTTTTGATTTTATTTAATTCTAATTTATTTTTATCTTATTTATATTATATAAAAGAACTATAGTCATGGTTGAGTTTGAAAATGCAAGACGATTAGAAAGTATGGCATGTCTAGCGTAGTCGGGTGCTTTAACTAGCATACTAGCTATGTTAGAAATTTCATGGTCATATTGTAATCTCTTGCATGTTAACCATTCAAATTATGGCACAAGTTATAATTTTATTTAATTAATTAGTTAAGAAAGCCTTTATGACTTTTTAGGAGATCCGGTTGCACCAAACATTCCCAAACCTTTTCCAGTCCGAACCCAAACCTATGTAGACATGTTGGACGTTAATAAATACTAATAATTACATATTATTGTATTTAAATTCAGATTTGGATTGAAATTCTATAGATAGAATTAATTAGTTCTATATTAGGAAATACCTTTTTAAATCATCAATCCAATCAATTAGCCAACTACCAAATAACCAAACCAATCCATGTGGACCCACATATGACCAACCAAAGATTATTTTTATGTAATTTTCGTCCAAAAATAAACCCCTACATTGGTGGGCCATGCCATGCATGGAAACACCCTCCTACATATATAAACTCAACCCATAGGCCCATATATATATCAACCCTTATCAAAACCCTAACCCTAACACCAAAAATTCTTATTTATCACCCAAGAGCACCTCCTTTACCATTAGTTTCGAAAATAGCATCCCCTCCCCTCTACTACATCATCCCCTCCATCACATAACTCATCCTCCTCCATAAAGGCTCATACTTTCATCCTTCTTCCAACCAAACTCCACCAAACCAAGCCTAAAAAACTCCATCTTTTCCATCCAACCAATCCTAACCATTGTCTACCCCTCAAAGCTCATCTAGAAAGGATTGACGAGTAAGGACATCATCAAAGGAGGGAGCTTTGACAAGAATAAGCCTTCACAAAGCAAGGACCTTGGTAAGAAATCCCAACTTTTCCTTCTCAAACCCATCTCATAAATCTGTAAAAAATTATGGTATTAATTCTGTAGAAATAGTATTTTGATGCCTCTTGGGTAGTATTTTCACCCATAAAAATTTCATGAATTATGATAGCTATTTTCATGTTTCGGTAGAGCCAAAACTTACCACGTTGTGAAGGAACTATAAGTTTCTGTAGGAATTTTCCAAAACTGAATTTTATGTAGGTTAATATATTTAAATCAGGAATTTTAAGTATTTTTACACGAATTTATCAATTCAATTTTGGTCGAAAAAATTGTAGGTCAAAACTAGCTAATTTCGGATAACCGGCTGACCTAGAATGTCCCAAACTTGTAGTATAACTCAACCCTTATACCTCTGATATTATTCTATAAAATAAATTATTTTATTGTTGTTTAAAATATAATTTTGGTTATTTTAGTAATTTTGAGTCATTAACTATGTTCCGGGCGAGTTTCGGGTAGACTAGCTGACTTAGTAATCAACCAGTCGTAAATATCTTTAAAAATATTAACTCTGGAATTTCAGAGATAAATCTGTAGAAAATTAGTTTAAATGTTATTATTATGATTTTATATGATTTTTAAGTATGTTATTGAAGTAGGGGTATAACCGACTAATTAAAAGTTAGAAACCCTAAAACTGTATTTCGATGTCTCGTGGAACCTGTGTGTGATTGTATGGATCTAAACGGTTCCACGAGAGATTGAATATAATTTTAACACACTACTTTGACTAATTAAGTCATATAGTAAGTTTCATAAGTAGTGACTTAATCTAGTTAATTAATTATCTAGGAGCCTCGGGTTCCGGAGGCGTGGACGCGGGAGCGACGTTTCATATTACAATACGAAATCAGGCAAGATACCTTGTCTTATTTACTGTTCATAATTAGATGCACCTTTATTTATTTATTTACTGCTTATTTATTATCTGTTTACAGTTGGATCCATTACTTGTTATTTTTAGTTCACTTTATTTTGCTTTCAGTTATTTTCCTTCTTGCCCTTTTTGTTTGCATATGGACCTAGTCTTAGAGAACTACCTTTTTGTTAAGTGATCTTGGGAGGGAGAAGACAGTTAAATATATGGGCTACCCCAAATCCAAAAGCTGTAGTAACTGCGTACTACGGTAGTCGAGTCGCGTGGGTCACTAGCCTCGAGCTATGTGGACTGATGGGTCACGTGGGCCGCTAGCCTTGAGTTATGCTGGCTGATAGTATTGGTATTGACGTGTGTGTATTGTGAGTTGTTACCTTGTCATGGGGGAGTCAGTCTTCACCTGCCCATACATCAAATATGTCTTCTAAATTGTCTACTAGAAAGGTTAGGAGAGCTTAGCAAATTTCATGTACCAATCATGGCATGGAAAAATGTCACATCGTGGAATAGTAAGTTATTCCTTGTCCTTGTTTGGTTGTAGGGGTAGCCTACTGTTTCGATGATGGGATATTGAGCCGTGTTCTGGTTTGGACACTTTTACTTTATCTTTATTTTACGGTGCATTTATATTCAGTTCATATGGCATGTTCTTCCTGTATCTTGTTACGTCCCTCTGAGGACCTGGTTATCTCCCCAGGTGTGTGTGCTTTTGTGATATTGCAGGTGTTCTAGTCAAGACCGTGATCTTCTCCATCCTTTCGAAGATGATTGCACTTGGCTAGTCTTGTTATTTCATCTATTTCCTTCTTGTACCTTTTATTTAAAATTGTTGGTAGTGGACTTTGTCTCCGCCCAACGTATTGTTCAAAGACTTATTACAGTTAATTATATGATATCTTTTATTCTTAATTTGTGGATGAGATTTAGTTATTATGGTTCTACTGCATTTTACAGCTTATGTATACATACAAGGTTTCCATATATTGGAGTGTACTTCGTATGTATGCAGTTGGCATGGATACGTACCTAGTCCTAAGTATTTTGGGACTGGGACGTTACAGAAACTACGCTCGATAATTGAAGATTATCAACGAGGGATAGTTACTATGAACCATGCTATATCCTATCGCAGAGCCAAATCAATTCCCGATAATTCCTATGAGACTTTATCCAATCCGACAAAATTTAGCAATCCATAATTTATCTACCCCCGTGCAACTGATGCGCCGTTTACTAATCGAATCACTCATGCATATTGCGTGCCGTTACTACTCGAATCACTCATGCACTACCTTTAACAATATCGCTAACCGAAAGATATTTGTTCGTCTCGATTACGAGTCTATCTACCCACGACCAATATCTAACACACTCTATGCTTATCGCAGCAATCCTCAAATTCACCTCCGCATCAAACCACAAGTCTAAATCTAATTTGCTACGTCTTGTAAGTTCGACCATTCCTGTTGGACATGAATCACCATACCAGCGCTCATACGGAATAGTCATCCTAATCGGCGTGGCCCATGTGCGAGGCTGGTGCTGTGCTTGCATAAGATAAGAACGTCAACGTAGTGGTTATCCACGAAGCAATCCAGATACTTTCGTTTTCATCCAAGTAATTTCCATCCACTCTCAAATTCTTAGCATTCCTACAATTATCATCCAAACTGCCATCAACTTAACTTACATCTCATTCATCCAACAACAATGCTCAACACAATTTTTGTTCAATTGATCAGAGTATCCTCGAGTTATTGTATATCTCCTTTGATACGCCTTAATACTATTGTCGATATGCATAACTTGAACATCATTCTCTATCATAAGTTCTAATTCGTTACAATATCTATTATCATCCGAACTTGAATACGAACCAAGTTTTGCACGCATCAAGATACATCCCGTTGTAACTAACTATCATCATCAAGACACAATTTCCAATTTATATATCCATTCTCATATTCCTAACCCGCACTTCCAAATCGTGCTACCGACTTATCGCGCTAAATCAAATTTATTTTGTATGATTACTTCCTACCTAATCAACTCGTTCCGAACAGTTTTTGCGCTGACTTAACTCAATTCTGACTGAGTCAACTATTTCCTCAACGCAACATTCCCTCGCTATGCTCAGCCTATCGTTCGACTTACACTTAACGAATCATCGTCCGACGTATCATCCATGGATACGACTTCGCGCATAATCGTTTAACTCAATTCATCGAAGCATACTTGCATCGACTTCTATCGGGTCATTCCCACTCGAGTCTCGGCACTACTCCGTTCATTGAGAACAAGATTATCATAATGACACAATCGACTCGACGCTGTTTTCCATAAATAAATTCACTTTATTTATTGTGTTTCTGAGAAAATTATAACTATAGGAATCTGATCTAGAAGACGATCACTTTATCCCTTGGACGATGCGATGAAGAAAACTCGAACTTCGAAGAACTTGGACAGCAACTGGGCAATCTCTCTGTTCTCTCTGAATTGAAATTTTTTTGATGAAGATGAAGAAACTCTCTTTTATAGAGTTCTGGATAACTGTTCTGAAGCATACGCTCAGTTAGTTACTTGACGTGTGCATAACTTCAGGGACGCGTGGCGAATTCTGATGGAGACACATTAGAGTGCGGTTGAAAGTAGTGGAATATATCTAGGAGAGATTGATGGCATGGATGCCACGTTGCATAACTTCTGAGTAAGTGGGTAACTGAGTACAGGACACGTGAGAACGTGTGTTGACTGTACGTTTGAAGTCATCTTGAATGCATTTGCTGTGATACACTGTCTTTGTTGAAGAGGAGTCATATGCTGACTTGGATAGTATAGAGTCATATAAAGCTGATACGCTCACTTTATTAACAAGGAGTCGTATGGAGTTCATACGCTCACTTGATTGATAAGGAGTCGTATGAAGTCCATACGCTCACTTGGTTGATAAAGAGTCGTATGAAGTCCATACGCTCACTTGGTTGATAAGGAGTCGTATGAAGTCCATACGCTCACTTGGTTGGCAAGGAATCGTATGGAGTCCAACGCTCACTTGGTTGGCAAGGAGTCGTATGGAGTCCATACGCTCACTTGGTTGGCAAGGAGTCGTATGGAGTCCATATACTCACTTGGTTGGTAAGGAGCCGTAAGCATTGAGGGAGTAGACACGTGACTATCCTCAATCTTCTCAAATACGCCATATCTTCTAATAATTGACAAATATCTCTCGAGCGTCGTGTTGCAGATATGATGGCTGACAGACTGTCAGAAATGACAGTAATGATGGCTGTGCATTTATGATGGCTGATGAGCTGTCCTCGTAAGAGACAAAATCAATTCTCGAAAACCCATACGACGGCTAATCTTCATAGGGCAGCTGTCTTTGCACGAAAGATGAAGTGTCAGATTCATCCTCCATTAAATATATGTTGTGCTGTCATTCAAGGAATAATAAAATATTCACTGAGCGTACGGCTTTGACTGAGCGTATGGCCTTGAGCGTATGGCTTTGGGTGAGCGTATGGCCTTGAGCATATGGCTTTGGCTGAGCGTATGTACTTGAGCGTATGGCTTTGGCTGAGTCTTATGTCAGCGTGTCATAATTTTTCACACCCTACAAGACCCCCTTCAAAGTTTTCGAACTTTATAAATTTCAAAAGTTCGAAATTACTTTGAACTTAAAGTGGGAATAAGTCTTGACACGCTGGCATGATTTTGTTATCTTCCTCAATATCAGTGCAAATCTTTAGGGATTCTGTTTAAAGAATGGCCGCCGTTTAAACTTCTTTTTTCTTCTATAAATAGGTCTTTCAAAACCTAATTCATTTCTTTACTTCTGCATTTGTCTTCGAGAGAGAAAAAGCTCCCAAAACTCAAACTTCTTCTTCTTCGACTCAATCTTCATCAATGTTGCCCAAAGTCGACGCTGCTGCGAAGGGAAAGAGGAAGGCTCCTGCAGAGTCATCTCGGCCTGCCGCCGCTGCTACTAAGAAGACTGTCGATGAGCGTATTCGACGAAGTGAACGCCCATTGAAGCCCCTCTATGGTGAGGATGAAGATGATGAACAGTAACTATCCCCTATTTAGGGCTCTGGTTAGGACAAAATCATAAAACGTATCCCTTTTTAGGGTCAATACGTCAGAAAATACGCTTCCCTCTTTAGGGTTTAGTCGTATTCCATATTTTTCGTTTATACGAAAAATATGTTTGGAGCGTATTCTGTAAGATACGCGTATCTTTGATAGAAATGTCAAAATACGCTGATTTGAAGGAATACGCTATGTCAAGCTGTCTCACTGAGATACGCTAACTCCTTTGTTAGCGTATTTTTTTGATGAACATCTTGTCAATCATACGCTGATACGCTTAAGAAAAAGATCCAATCATCCTCTAATCTTTGAATAAAACTGAACTTTAAAATTTATCATGCGCTTAGGATAGACTGAGCGTAAAAGTGATCTCTGAATTCGTCACACGCTTAGGATAAAAAGCGATCTCTGAATCTGTCATACGCTTAGGATAGACTGAGCGTATGTTGATCTTTGAATAATCATATGCTTAGGATAGAGTGAGCGTATGTTGAACTTTGAATCTGCCATACGCTTAGGACAAAGTGAGTGTATGTTGATCTTTGAATCTGTCATACGCTTAGGATAAACTGAGTGTATAATGGTCTTTGTCATCTCTTTGTGTTGAAGATTTCTAACTTCTTATTCTTCTTTTGCAGTGGATATTCTGGCTCAGGATGCACAATTTGAAGGATGTGTAGGGAACAACTATAACAGTGATCTATCACATGTCCGTTTTCCTTAATTTGATGGATCTTTCACAAGGATAGCTATTCTGACAAATCAGGAGAACGACACACTGCTGAATTTGATGAGTGGACTGCCTCTACAGAGTGTGGATAGTGCTACCCACTCGAAGCCAGCATTTCTTTTTGGAGATGCTATTGATATAAACTCCCAGCCTGCTCTTGATAAAGTGTCATATTCATATTATAGAGATGGTGATGCGAATCAGCCAATGTATCTGACTGGTTTGTCCAAAAGCATCAACATAGCTCGCTTATTCCACGCGAGTCATCAAAGGCAAATGAAGTGGGATATCACTCCATTCCGTCAAGCAAAAGCTGGATGGATAGGAAGTCAAGAAAGATTCCGCAGTGGTACTGAACCACATGTCTCAGTTTTACGAGGATTGCTGCCAGCTACCATTCCTTCTGAGGATTCAGCACTTCTGAGGCCAGTTAGAGTCCCAATCTTTGTAAATGAATTTGTTCAGCTAGAAAATGTTGTTTACCCAAAACAGTCTATGAGGCTTACCGGTCTGGTGAACCCGTAAAATACCAGATGGACTGTTCTTGTAAGATGGGTTCTAAACAACTTTGGGGAACAGTTAAAGGCGATAGGCCTATATAATGCCATCAAGTGTACCGTTTATGATTTTAGGCCAAACCCAGATTTGTTCTTGGCATTAGCGGAAAGGTATAATTACCGTACCGGCACTTTCATGACTCCAAGAGGCGAGATGGGATTCGTCCTCCATGAGATGGCATACATTTCTCAGCTGCCAACAGGAGATTTGCCATATGAGGAGTATATTCCTTTCATTGATGAAATGAATAAAATTTTCGAGGCCAACCCACTGGTTCTTCATGTATTTGAAGAATTAATGTGCCATTACAGTATATGTAAGGCTTTTTATAAGGCACAAGGTGCAGAGGGAGGTTCCAACTGCTATTCTTCTAAGTGGATGGCCTATTTATTCCAAGGCCGCACTGAAGAAGTTCAGAAGAAGAAAAAGACTGATCAATATGTCGGTCGCTTTAAACCTTTGAGTCAAGCTGAGATTGACAAACTAATCCAGGACACCACTCATGATGACATCATCATTGAAGAAGACGAAGACACCTACAAAGCTGGTGATAGGTTGGAGACCTATATAAAGCAAGGTGGCCGGAAATTATCTGATGAAGGTCATCTGGTCGAATTTATATCCCTCTGGCTGAGAAAATTTGTAGTACCCGGCACCTGTTCAACAGACATGATGCACAGAGGAGTTGTTTTTGCAGCAGTCCGTCTGACTTTCGGGTACAAGATAGATTTGCTGACAGCAATGACATGCCGTCTGAATGCTGGCTTAAGGGCATATACAGACAGGATATTTGAATTGGCGAAGAAGAAGCTCACAACCTTTCCCCGGGTAGAAATGCCCTTTACATATTTATTTGGGTGGCTGCTTCTCCATTTCGAATCTCTCATGAGTGTTGGAATGGCTAGACCAGACGATACCTTTTTGGAAAGATACCATCATACACCAAAGTGGAAGTATGACACTCTAACAGATTGTAGAACCATATTAAACAGGGGAGAAGTATGGAGTTTCACTTGTGTTCCTCCGCCTGTTGGTTATGAAACCATATCTGGGAAGTTGATTGATGGCATTGGTGCCAATGAGTTAGATGATATTCAACATGAATGGCTGAAGAGGATTAGGCCATCTCATTTGATCTGTCGCCGTGACGATATCACCTATCTGGAGCCATATCTTCTGAGTAGGTTTGCTCGGTAATTTGGCTATGATCAGTTGCATGTGGGAAATGCAACGACATGTTTTGGCCACCAAGGCGGATTAATCGATGGCGCCAGAGCTTGGATATACTATATTGCTAAAGGTATCGGAGCTGCTTTTTCCATGCCTGATCCGGTTACTTATCGGAGAGGAGCTAGAATGTTGGCGTCTTATGCCAAATTCTATGTATCGGCTAATACCTTTGATGAAAAATTCAGCATCTTAGGTAGAAGCTTTATCCATGTTGATAAGAGATCAGTCAAATCAGCCCTGCCAAGAGATTGTCATGACCGAGAAGATCCTCTGGCTACTGGTGAAGGCTATGATGAAGTTTTAGAGAATTTCTTCTCTGATGAACTTCATCAGCCGTTACATGTACCTATTGGAAGTGCTGAAGAGAGTGTATCTGCCGACAGTACACCGAAAAGGAAGCGGGACAAAGATGCTTCTGGGCCTACTCCAAAAAGGGTTACTCGGGCAGAGGCTCGTAATCGTGGAATACGAATCAGAGATGCGGACGAAGCATGTAGTGACTCCAAAGATGATTATCCTAGTATTCCACTAACAAAAAGAATAGGAAGGAAGGTGATAGTTTCAAAGACTAAATCTGTGATTTGTCTCGATGCAGAGAGTCCTACCAATCGTGCCGAGCGATTGGCTTTAGAGAAGCAAGCTGCCTTTGCTTCTTCTGTAAAGACAGAACCTATTAAAGAAGATGTGCCTGAACCTGCTGAACCATATATGCCTTCTGATATGGAGTTGATTCCGCCAACGGCCGATGATGCACAGGTGATTAGTCAACCTGCGGTAGAGGCCGAGAATCAGACTAAAACAACTAATGACTTACTGATTTCGAAAGAATCAGTGAAGGAAGCCACTACTCTCAAGCCAATTGCTGAAATTTTGGAGAGCAATGAGAGTGATGACGAACAGGTTGACTATGAACCTTCGTCTCATTCCTTTGAAGACGAGGACATGGAGATAGAAGATGAGTCACCATCTAAAACTCAAATTGATGTACTGAAGACAGCTGGTCAACATTCAGGGTTGACTCCAGAGCCGGAGAAACTTCTAGAAATAGAAGTCCATGTTCCGAGTACTTCTGGGGCGGGTAGCAGTAAAATAAATCCAGTGTCAGAAAACACTCTGAACAGACTACGAGCTGGGCTGAATGATCCAAAAGAAACAGAATATGAACCAGCTTCAGGTAATATTTTATTCAGCAAAGTTCTGTCTTTTCCTTGCTTTATTGTCTTTTAATTTTGATCATGCTTCTTTGATTCCAACAGTTGTAGGAACTGCACCGGCAATGAGCTCGACTCAAGCCCCACTTGTCCAGACTGATATGGGTGAGGGGAGCTCACATTTGCCTAGTTTTCCACAAGTACCTACTTCAGCTCCCAGAATAGAGGCTACTCCTGCTCCTTCCTTTACAGTTACAGCGACTCCCGGTTTTGAAACAGGGATAGCAAAAGTCATGGGGATGTATTCAAATATTATTTATTCATATATGGATACATTCTCAAGGCGACTTATGAAGGATGAAACTATGCCTTTTTCGAGTCTTCGAGCGGCGATTAATTTCCCGCTTTTAGCTTTGAGACAGGCTGGTTATGAGACCCAGTGTGTCTTCTTTGAGCATCTCCTGGATAATTTAGAAGCAACCATCCATAAGTACTGGGAGATCAAAAAGGAGGATATTAAGTCTTTGACTGCAGCTAAGATTGCCCAATTAGAAAGTGAAGCTCAAGCTCAGCACACTGCTTTGAAAGAATTCCTCGCTCTGTCTGAAGAGTTAATGGCGAAAGATTAAGAAATAATAACCACTCGTCAGAATATGGAGCGTTTGGAGAAAGATGAAGCATCAAAAGCTGAAGAGCTTAAGAAGTTGAAGGAGGAGCTGGCTCGTCTCCAGGAGCGAATTGCCTTCATGGAAAAGGAGCAATCGGAGATTACCACTGCTCGTATATCTGAAGCCGAACGCTGCCAACTTTTACAGCAAGAGCGGGAACTGATGCAGGCTAATCAGATTGAAGAGACAAACCGTCGTAGCTCTATTATCGTGGATTATGACCAACGAATGATTGGAGTTGAAGCAGCAGAGCTAATCCATAAAGCTCATGAAGAAAAGATGAATAATGTAATTGTTCGTATTCAGGAGATAATTACTCCTCCTAAATAGATCTTTTACATTTTTCATATGTTGAATTTTTGATACCCACTTGTAATCAATATTTTGACTTTGATTGAAGAAATGAATATCTTGACTTGATTTCAATTTTGTGGATGATATTTTTGTAGAAAACATGTTCAGAGGTAAATAATACATGACATATTTCAATAGAATAGAATATACAAATAAACTTTGTAATTCTATCAGATGATATTAAACCAAAAATAATTTTAGTTTAATACTGATTAGAGAAAACAGAATTTTAGATATAAAGATATCTTTGGACTCTATTTTCTATGATCTTTGAACTCGAAAATCAAAAGACGTGATTTTCTATATGAGGTCTTTATTAAATCATTTTCATAGAATAGAAAATATGATACTGAGATAGAAAATTCAGAGGTAATATGGACGTGATTTTCTATATGAGGTCTTTATTAAATCCACTGGGGATCTAATAAGACAGAATATCAAATTCTCTGGGAAGATGATACGTGGTAGAATATCAGTTTCCGCTGGGGATAACGATATCGAGATAATTTTTGTAGGAAAGAGTTAACTCTGATTTTATATTTGCTGGAGAATAATGAAAATATTATATATTGATAAAATTTATACATAATATTTCTTTAAGAATTTGCCATTGATAAGCATCATCGTGACTTTACCATCCATAGAGGCAAGCTGATATGCTCTATTAGAAAAGACTTTGTTTACTACGAATGGGCCTTCCCATTTCGCGTCGAATTTGCCTTTGCTCATATGTGTCATGGTCATCGGACGTCTGACGGTAAGGACCAATTCTTCCTTCTGATATGCTCTGACTTTTACTTTCCGGTTAAAAGCTTTTGAAATTCGGGCCTGATACAGCTCGATATTTTGTTGAGCATACAATCGCTTTTCATCTAGAGCTTCCAGCTCTTGAAGTCGAAGACGATCATTATTTTCTGTTGTAAGTTCATTGGAGATTGCGATTCTCAGACAAGGAATCCAAATCTCAAGGGGAATAACAGCTTCACACCCATATACCAAAGAGAAAGGCGTACATCCGGTCGCATTGCGAACTGTGGTGCGATAGGCCCATAAACATTCACCAAGCTTCTCGCTCCAGTTGCGTTTGTTAGAAGAAACGAATTTTTTCAAGAGTTTGATGATCGTTTTATTGAAAGCTTCTGCCAATCCATTAGCTGCTGGATTATATGCTGTAGAAGCTAAATTATTGATTCGATGGTCGTCGCAGAATCGAGTAAATTTCTGACTGACGAACTGCGGTCCGTTATCATGAATAATACGCCGAGGAACACCAAATCGATAAATGACATGATGTTTGACGAAGTTGATGACATTAGAAGTTTTGACTTCAGATAACGGGATTGCTTCAGCCCATTGGGAAAAGTAATCGGTTATTGCTAGAATAAACCGATGTCCTTTTGATGATGGTGGGTTGATAGGACCAATAACGTCCATGCCCCAAGCCTCAAAGGGCCATGATGCCGCTGTTGGGTGTAAGAACTCTGATGGTTGATGGATAAAGTCTGCATGAATTTGACAGGCTTTACATTTCCGAGCATATTGAATGGCGTCAGCCACCATCGTGGGCCAATAATAACCCATACGTCGGATACGATCTTAAAGTTTAGGACCTGGTTGATGGGCTCCGCAAACACCATCATGTGCCTCACGGATAATCTGTTGTGCTTCTTCACCAGCGATGCATCGGAGGAGAAGACCATCGTAGGCCCGACGATATAGTGTCTTCGTTGTATGATTATGTCACGCCCCAGAACCAGATTACTGGAGAGCGGGGGAATGACTCAGCCAGCTACGTATTACGAGTAGATGAATACCGTATAATACGATCAATGCTGTCTAAAAGACAAGGGGGTGCATACTACATGAAAGTCTCGCTATGGTCACTTCATATCTATTGTCTCAATCATTCAAACAAGAAGCAATACCAGAGAACATTTAAGATAAAGCAATAAGGCGTCCCAAATGCTTAGTCAAAATGTTCTTGAGATCTGACTTTACAAAACATAGCCAGATGATATAGCAACATATACACAATTGTTATCAGCTGCAGTCTGACTTAATTACAATTATGTAAAAACAAGTACAAGACAATCCGACTAACATGTCGGTGCCAAGCAGCAAAATGTAAAGTAATTAACAAAATGAGCGGGGAAGTAAGGAACCCACTCGAGTCCTCCTGCGATCATCCCTCTAGTATTGACCATCTTGGAGGCGGAAGTAAGCTGAGTCCTCGGGGACTGGCTCTAAATCTGGCCATGCAAAACCAGAGAGGTTAGACCTCTAATAGCAAGTACCGCAAGAAAGCACGATATGAGGGGTTAAAACCTGTAATAAGAGAATAGGATATATAGATCTCTGCTTGCTACTAGGATTTACATAATGTCACGACACTTCGAACCAACCTCCCAACCAAACAAGGACAGAGCTTGGCCCGTCATGTCTCGACACTCTGATCATCTTAGTTAGTTAACAGAGTAGGTACAATAAACAAATAAATCAACTTAAACGGCCATCCAACTCCTACGGCTTACTACTGTGAGTCCCAAGTTATCCTGAAATTATGCAATAAGGATTTCTCAGTTCTTACTATGGACAAGCAAGGCTAGTCTATCCAATCAATCAATTGCGCCATATCATGAATTAGACGAGTCCCAGCGGGACGCCCGTCATTATTATACAATATACAATAATATAAGCAGATACCGCTCCCTGCCCGTGTGGCAGATTTGTAGTATCTGTGGGAACCAGCCAGCCTGTCGGGCACTAATAGTCCCAAGAGGGCTGCCATATAAGAACTCGGAAATCCATACTCTCCATGCAATCATTATTTTATTTAACTTAGTAGCTTCTATGTTAAGTGAAATTCCATACCATGGATCATGGTCATTCAGAATGAGTACTTCCGTACAAAGTACGATATGCCCAACTCTACAACGATACCCGTGCGGTTAGGTTGTAGGTCTTACATAGCGTAATGTAACAATTAAAACTAACCACGGAAAAATTATGCCTTGACCATAAAGTACACATGCTGCTTTCGTAAATTAAATAAATTGTAGCCTGCATGTATCTATATGTCAATATTTGGGTTTGGCCAATCGATTTCAATAGTTCATAGTTAATATGAACGTATCTTATTCCATTCAATTCAATAAGACGACTAGCCAGTCTCTTAGTTCCATCTAGGAACGCATAATCAATAATTAATCAAGATAACAATCAATGTTAATTAATGCCAAATTCGGAAAATAAAAATGGGAGATAAATAATGATTGGGAAATAAATGATCTCGTGCGCCCGAGGAATAAAGATTCATGCGGCTGTGGAAAATGATTGGGAAATAAATAATCTCATGCGCTGTGGGAAATGATTGGGAAATAAATAAATCTCATGCGCTGTGGGAAAGGTTGGGAAATAAACAATCTCATGCGCCTGAGGGAAATAATTGGGAAATAAATGATCTCATGCGCTGTGGGAAATGATAATCTCATGCGTTGTGGAAAAGGTTGGGAAATAAACAATCTCATGCGCCTGAGGGAAATGATTGGGAAATAAATGATCTCATGCGCTGTGGGAAATGATAATCTCATGCGCTGTGGGAAAGGTTGGGAAATAAACAATCTCATGCGCCTGAGGGAAATGATTGGGAAATAAATGATCTCATGCGCTGTGGAAAATGATTGGAAAATAAATAATCTCATGCGCCTGAGGGAAATGATTGGGAAATAAATAATCTCATACGCTGTGGGAAATGATTGGGAAATAAATAATCTCATGCGCCTGAGGGAAATGATTGGGAAATAAATGATCTCAGGTGCTGTGGAATGAAGATTTGATGCGCTGTGGGAATAAAGATTTCCATGCGCTGAGGAATGAAGATTTGATGCGCTGTGGGAATAAAGATTTCCATGCGCTGAGGAATGAAGCTTTGATGTGCTGTGGGAATAAAGATTTCCATGCGCTGAGGAATGAAGATTTGATGCGCTGTGGGAATAAAGATTTCCATGCGCTGAGGAATGAAGATTTGATGCGCTGTGGGAATAAAGATTTCCATGCGCTGAGGAATGAAGATTTGATGCGCTGTGGGAATAAAGATTTCCATGCGCTGAGGAATGAAGATTTGATGCGGCTGGGACTGTTCTTCTTCTCTGAATTTTCTGAGAACAGAACCATGGGAACCATGGAAGCCATTGCTTCCAAGCTTCATAAATCCTTCATCCCAAGCCCAAATATGGACTTCCATAGGTCAAAATTGGGTAAAACGAAATTCTCTACAACATGGAACCATCGAAACTTGAAGATAACAAAGTTTACTAGATCAAAACCTAAGAAATCCGAAAATGTATCAAACTTAGATCTACAACAAATAAGCCATGGAAATTGAAAATGCTAAGTACTAAAGAGACTTAGAATCAAATGAGGAAGATGATGGAACAATAAAAATGGGGATCCATCAAGAAGTAAGTTGGCACTTGCCTATCTCTTCTAGGTTGGTGGGAGAGTTATGAGGAAGAAGAAGTGTAATGGGAAGAAGTAATGAAGAGAGAGAAATGGTTTTGGGCTTTAAATGAAGGGGTGGTGGTAGATGGGGGGTTTATTGGGTCGGGTTTATGTGGATCCATCCAAGGCTAACCCGAAAGCAAAGTAGAGAGGTTAAAAGCAGAAAATAAAATACAGAAATAAAATGCAGAAATAAAATTACAGGAAATTGAAGGAATTTAAATACAGAACAATACATGATAAATATTAAATAAATACGTATTCTGGGAACGGAAAGTGACATCTCTACCTGTCACGCCCCAGAACCAGAATACTGGAGAGCGGGGGCAGACATAGCCAGCTACGTATATTGAAATGGATTCCATCTCGCTATAGGTCACGACTGTCTAGATACATGAGGGTTTATCTACAAGCCAACAGTCTCATATGGTCATGAACAAGCCTAGTGTCTCAATCACAAGCAAGTAAGAAAAAGTTACAAGATGTATGATCATTAAATATACAATAGTAAGGCGTCCCAAACATTACATATTCAGCTGATCATGAAGCTAGTCGTTACAAAATGTTAGGACTAGCAAGAGTTTAGTCATACATGAGCAACCCTAGGATCTGTTAATCATGTTACAGCCCGTAGGCAGACAGTAAATAAAGTGCAACCGAGCTAAACAGGTGCTCGTCGGCTAAACGCCTCAAAAGAATATTTTTATAATAAGTGGGAGATCAAAAATAAACCCACTCGTTGCCAGGGTTCCGTCTAGTGGTCACCATCTGGCTGGAAGGTCGGTAGATCCTCTGGAGCTGCTCCGAAATCTGGCCATACAAAACCAGCTGGGTCAGATCCCAGAAAGAGCAAGTGCCACAAAGGAAGCTTCACTTAGGAACTAAAACCAGCAATCAGCACAAGAGTAATAAATAAGAAATAACTGGAAATAAAGGAAATACATCAGGATGATATACGACGAGATGACCATGGAACTAGTCAGATAACCAGGTTACAACCCGTAAACCAAACAAAGACCGGGGTTGTAACCCTTCGTCTGAATAGAACTTGGAATTCTCACCATTTATCGGTAAAATAAATACAGGCATTCAGGTCATACAATAATCTGGAACAAAATCAGGGCAAGACTAGACAGGTTAGACTCCATCCAATCATTTCACGGCCAAACAAGAATTACGGCTTGATACTTTAACTAACTAGGGTTATCACAGGCCTAGTTACTAGCAAGATGCAGTAAGATTATTCCACAGCCACAAGCCCTGCAGACCATCCAGGTTACCCAGGTCGAAATTAGGGGTTGAATACAGGTGGGTACATCGTCCAGGAAACGCATGTACCCTTAAGTAGCTTGAAGGGTGCAACACATGACAGTGTGCTGGAAATGTGCCCAACTCGACGGTAGGCTACAGATCCCAGGCGCGCCCAGGTAACGGGATTGCCTGTAGCTGGAAAATCTCTTCATGACTAATATATTAATCTAGTTATTAGCCTTAGTCCATTTCAGTAGGTACTCCTGACCGTGGTACTCAGGAGTCCCCTCCTAGACATGATGCAAGACAAGACGGGATTATTTGTACAAGCACAATCACCCACGGTGTCCAGGATTAATTATACAGGTCATGTCATGTCAGGTAGCCGTCGCAACAGCTGATCAGATATATCATGTCAAGTGTTCTTGTCAGGAGTGCGCCACGACGGGCCACTATCAGGTCATGTCAGTTTATTATGTCAGGAGTGCACCACTACGGGTCACTATCAGGTCATGCTCAATTATCAATTCCAAACATATCAATAAAATCATGATTTTCAAGTTCAGGACAAAAGGCGTAAGGATATAAAATGGACGTTAAATACCTAATAAAATATCAATAATAATATAACAAGATAAGGCACAGGAAGTCCATACGGCTCAAGGGGAGCGAGTCCATGCGGCTGGGTCAATACAGGTTTATGCGGCTGGGACTGCACGCTCATGCGGCTCAGGGAGCCCAAGGCGCATGCGGCTGGGTCAATACAGGTTCATGCGGCTGAAAATGCGGGTTCATACGGACGAAGGGGAGTCAGCTTATGCGGCTGCGAAGGGAGCAATCGCCATGCGGCCCAAGGTTCAACAGCATATACGGCTAGCTAGAGCACCCCATGCGGCTGGAAAGATATGAGTCCATGCGACTGGCGGAAACCAAGCCTATACGGTCCGCAAGTACTAGAGAAATCTCATGCGGCTGGGTAGGACTCCCCATGCGGCTGAGCTCAAGCGAGACTCATGCGGCTAAGGGAAAACAACCCATGCGTCTAAGGATGAAGGCAGACTTATGCGTCTAGGACGCAAGGGCCTCATGCGGTTTAAGAATGAGACTCAGCCCATGCGGCTAAAAGTCTCATGCGGCTGAATCACTTGCCGCATGAATTGTCATGCGGTGTAGTCAAGCATTGTTCTTCTTCCCCAAATTTTAGAGAAGAAGAACACCATGAACCCAAGCTTCCAAGCTCCATAAAATCTTCATCCAGAGCCCAAATCCGAACTTCCATAGGTCAAAATGGGGTAGAACGAAATTCTCTACAACATAGAACCATTAAAACTCGAAAAATAACCAGATTAAGTAGATCAAAACTCAAGAAATCCGAAAATAATATAAATGTAGATCTACAAGAATCTAGCCATGGAAAGTGAAAATGCCAAGTTCTAAAGTTGGTTAAAATGCTGTAAGAAAGAGAATGAAGCAATAAAATTAGAGTTCCTCCATGAAGCAAGTTGCACTTGCCTAGACCTCTCTTTCCTCTCTCTGGTAGGTAAGGAAGTAAATGAGGAAGAAGAAGGTGATAAATGAAGAGAGAGAATGAAGAGGGCTAATAAATACAAATGGTGGTGGTAGGTAGGGGGTTTATCCATGGTTCATCATGAACCAAATGAAATCCCAAACCGAACCAAGCCAACCCGAACCAGGAATAGACCAAGTCAAGCTAGGAAACTAAGCAAGGAAATCAAGCAATACAGAATAAATACGTACACGTATTCCAGAAATACGTAATACGAACCACAGGCATTACAACTCTACCCACCTTAAAAGAATTCCGTCCTCGAAATTTAATCAAGAGGGTAGAGGGGCAATGACAAGCTACACTAATAACAAGCGAGCTATACTAGGCAATCAATCAATCATGCAAGCAAGGAATCGAAAGCATGAGGCATAAGAAAGACATTATACCTCACGAGTCAAACAGGTCGGGATATCGCGATCGGATATCATCCTCACGCTCCCACGTTGACTCCCCCAAAGAGTGATGACCCCAAGCAACTCGGACTCACTTGATAGTCTTGTTCTTGAGGATCTTCTCTCTCCGGTCCAATATAGACATGGGCCTCTCCTCATACGAAAGGTTGGTACCAACAACCAATTCTGAATGATCTAGGATATGGCTCGGGTCCGGGATATACCGTCGTAACTGGGATACATGAAACACGTCATGCACCTCTCTTAGCGACGGCGGAAGAGCGAGACGATAGGATACATCTCCTACTCGCTCCAGAATGTCAAACGGTCCTATATACCTAGGACTAAGCTTTCCCCGTACGCCGAAACGAATGACGCCACGGTTAGGCGAAATCCTCAGGAATACATGATCGCCGATCGAAAACTCGAGAGGACGCCGATGAGAATCGGCCCAATGGCGCTGGCGATCTTGGGCAACTCGAAGATGATCTCTGACTCTCCTGACCACTTCGACTGTCTGGGCAATCATTTCTGGACCGAGCATCTGTCTCTCTCCAACATCATCCCAGGCTAACGGGGATCTGCACTTCCTACCATATAATGCCTCGAACGGTGCCATCTGGATACTGGCCTGGAAACTGTTGTTGTACGAAAATTTCACCAGGTGCAAGTGATCTTCCCATGAACCACCGAAGTCAAGTGTGCAAGATCTCAACATGTCTTCAAGGGTCTGGATCGTGCTCTCCGACTGGCCATCTGTCTGCGGGTGATATGCTGAACTAAACTGGAGATGAGTCCCCAACTCTCTTGTAAGCTACGCCAAAAGTGCGACATAAATCTAGACTCTCGGTCTGAGGTGATACTGACGGGCACTCCGTGCAATCTGACAATATGCCTGAGGTACATCTCCGCTAGCTGAGCCGTCGATTGACCAACTCTGAATGGAAGAAAGTGAGCCACCTTCGTGAGCCGATCAACTATAACCCAAATAGCATCTCGACCAGCTGGGGATCTAGGCAATCCAGTCATGAAATCCATGGTCACATGCTCCCACTTCCATTCTGGAATTGGCAAGGGCTGAAGAAGTCCAGCCGGTCTCTGATGTTCGGCTTTAACTTGTTGGCAAACCAAACACCGAGAGACAAACCGAGCGATCTTCCGCTTCATGCCATTCCACCAGAAATACTGCCGGATATCACGGTACATCTTCGTACCGCCAGGATGGATAGAATACTGAGAACTGTGTGCTTCCGACATGATATCATGTCTGATATCTCCACTGGGTACACAAAGACGCTTACCATGTCGAAGCATACCGTCCTCATGTATGTATAACTCCGGTCTTCTTCCTGCCTCACACTCTGCTCTGAGTCGCTGAAGCTTGGAATCTGTCGACTGCGCCATCTGGATCCTCTCGACTATGGTTGACTGAACTTGCATACTGGCCATCAATGCCATACTGGAAGGGAGAACAACTTCAATGCCCATCTTCTGAAGATCTGCTAACAACTCCAGTTGTGCTGTCAGGAAATAAACTCCGGCTCTCCTGCTCAATGCATCCGCAACAACATTAGCCTTCCCAGGATGATACTGCAAGTTGACATCATAATCTACAAGCAGCTCCAGCCATCTCCTCTGACGCATGTTGAGATCCTTCTGGGTGAAAACATACTTCAGGCTCTTATGGTCGGTGAAAATCTCCACCCTATCTCCGTACAAATAGTGCATCCACAACTTAAGTGCAAACACCACTGCTGCCAGCTCCAAGTCATGGGTTGGGTAATTCCTCTCATGATCGCAAAGTTGTCGTAACGCATAAGCTATTACCTTTCCATGCTGCATCAGAACACATCCTAAACCTCTGCCTGAAGCATCACAGTACACTGAGAATCCTCCGGTCCCATCTGGAAGCGTGAGAATAGGAGCTGTTATCAGGCCTCGCTTCAACTGCTCAAAAGAACTCTGACACTCTGCTGTCCAAGCAAACTACGCATCCTTGCGAGTCAACTGGGTCAATGGCGCTGATATCCGAGCAAAATCTGATACAAACCGTCGGTGGTAGCCGGCCAATCCAAGAAAACTACGAACCTCTGCAACTGTGCTGGGCACCGGCCACGACTCAATAGCCATAATCTTCTGGGGATCCACTTCTACTCCTCCTCTAGTGATGATATGACCCAAGTACGAAATGCGATCAAGCCAGAACTCGCATTTACTGAACTTGGCATATAACTGGTGTTCCCTGAGAGTCTGAAGAACCATACGGAGATATTGCTCATGCTCGGCTTCACTCTTACTGTAGACCAGGATGTCATCCAAGAACACGATCACAAACTGATCCAAGTATGGCATGAAGATGCGGTTCATGAGGTCCATGAATACTGCCGGCGCATTGGTTGCTCCAAAGGGCGTAACAAGGAACTCCTAATGCCCATATCTCGATCTAAAAGCTGTCTTCGGGATATCCTACTCTCTGACTATGATCTGATGGTATCCTGAGCGCAAGTCGATCTTCGAAAATACTGATGCCCCCTTGAGTTGATCAAACAAGTCATCTATCCTCGGAAGAGGGTATCTGTTCTTGATTGTTACTGAGTTCAAGGTACGATAATCAACACATAACCTGGACGTACCATCCTTCTTTTTCACAAGAAGCATCGGGGCTCCCCAAGGTGATCCACTAGCACGAATGAATCCCTTGGTTCTGAGTTCTTCAATCATCTTGTACAAGATCTCCAACTCTGAAGGCGCCATCCTGTAGACTCTCTCTGACACTGGGGCTGTCCCGGGAATCAAGTCTATGGTAAACTCGATCTCTCGCTCTGGAGGCATACCTGGAAGTTCTTCTGGGAAGACATCTGGAAACTCTTCGACTATCCTGGGCAACTGAACTGCTGCTACTGCCATCCGCAATACTGGAGGAGATGACTCAACTGCGCCTCGGGAGAAAGAAAACTCCGGCTCGCCTGGAATGCTAAAAACAACCCTACCAATATGGCAGTCTATCCAAGCATACTGGTTCCTCAACCAATCCATCCCTAGGACCACATCATAATCGGCCATCGGGAACTCTATCAATCTAGCGGGGAATTCTCTACCGCTAACTATAATCCGACACGAGGAAAACACTCTATCAACTCCCACAAGTCCGTTACCAGTAAGTATATTAAGCCTTACTGATAATGACTCGGGCTCCAATCCTACCCGTGTCGCGAATCTTGCAGACATAAAAGAATGGGATGCACCATAATCAAATAAAGCTAAAGCTGGAAAGGAGTTGACGAGAATAGTTTCTGCCACTACCTCTCCTGGTGCCAATCCTTCCTCCATGGTCAACACCATAGCCTGACCATGCCCTCGGGGTGCTGGTCCCCTCTGCTGAAATCCTTGCTGCCTATTCTGACTCTGGGCCTGGGCTTGTGTATACTGCTGGGGGTTCTGCTGCTGGAACATCTGGGACTGAGGCGGCAAGGGCCTCGGTAATGGATACTGCTGCTGCTGGACCGGTGCTGGTCCTCTCACCGAAGAGCTAGAAAGGTTGGATGATGATGAACCACCCCTGTTTGGGCAGGATCCAACCCTATGGTCTGCTGCTCCACAAACCAGACACAATCCCTGTGCCCTGTGACACTCTGCCACTATATGGCCTGGCTTCCCACAATGAGAACATCCCACTGCGGAAGACTGCTTCTGCTTCTGCTGTTGCTGAGGGTACGTCGGGGTGGAATGCTGAACCGACGTTACTGAGGCCGCTCGCCTCGGAGCTCCAATAGTCAAAGCCCTGGCTGCCGGGGCTGGTGCTGAAGACTGATTCATCTGGCCGAGAGATCTCTTCCGACCTCCGGTCCTGTCCACGATCCTCATGGAGGTATACTCATACCTCCGAGCTGCTCTCAAGACTGCATCAAAAGTCTGATGCTCAAACTGCTCCACTGCTAACAAGATCTCCAGGTGAAGTCCCTGCTGGAACCGCTGGGCTCGATCATACTCGGTTGCCACCAAGGTGGGAGCAAACCGACTGAGTCTGGAAAACTCGACCGCATATCCGTCGACCGTCCTGCCTCCTTGCTTCAGATTGGTGAACCTTGTCTGCAGATCATACCGAGCCACGGCATCGAAATACTTGGTCTGGAATCTCTCTCTGAACACCGCCCAAGCAATGGGTGTTGCTAATCCAACGGCCTGCGCTGCCCACCAGCTGCGGGCTAGATCTAGTAACTGCAGGCGCACTACGGCCACCTTCTCGTTCTCTGGAGTCCTGGCTGCTTCGAGAACCACCTCTGTGTCCTGAAGCCAAGCATCTGCTGCGATAGCATTTTCACTACCATCGAAGAAGGGAGGGTTCAAGCGCTTGAAGCTGATGGCCGCGCTGTTACCCTGATGACCGCCCCTGGTCAAAGCATCCGCCACTGCCTGGTGCAAAGCATCTCCTCTGTAATCTTGGGCAGCGATTAAGGTCCTGACGAGACCTACCAAGGTGCCATCATCAGGCTCGACAGGCTGGACTGGCTGAACTGGTGGCTCTTCTCCAATAGGCTCGACTCTGGAGGCTACTCCGGAATGCTGGACTTGATCTCCGGGTTGCTGTTGGTCCGTGGGAGGTGCTCCACCTTGCTGGTCGGCAGGACCACGAACAATGCCGCTGAAGAAGACGACATGGGGAACAATAAGGAAGGACCAGGATAGACCAATGATTACAAGCAAATGTGATCAGGACAAGAATCCAGGGATTCAGAGGATACGAGCAGAGATCAAGGACGAATACTGATTAAGACATCTATCCGGTAAACCCTCACATATCTTGATTCACAAGACTTGCATGGGCCACCACTTAAACCATGTCACGCCCCAGAACCAGAATACTAGAGAGCGGGGGCAGACATAGCCAGCTACGTATATTGAAATGGATTCCATCTCGCTATACGGTCACGGCTGTCTAGATACATGAGGGTTTATCTACAAGCCAATAGTCTCCTATGGTCATGAACAAGCCTAGTGTCTCAATCACAAGCAAGTAAGAAAAAGTTATAAGATGTATGATCATTAAATATACAATAGTAAGGCGTCCCAAATATTACATATTCAGCTGATCATGAAGCTAGTCGTTACAAAATGTTAGGACTAGCAAGAGTTTAGTCATACATGATCAACCCTAGGATCTGTTAATCATGTTACAGCCCGTAGGCAGACAGTAAGTAAAGTGCAACCGAGCTAAACAGGTGCTCGTCGGCTAAACGCCTCAAAAGAATATTTTTACAATAAGTGGGAGATCAAAAATAAACCCACTCGTTGCCAGGGTTCCGTCTAGTGGTCACCATCTGGCTGGAAGGTCGGTAGATCCTCTGGAGCTGTTCCAAAATCTGGCCATACAAAACCAGCTGGGTCAGATCCCAGAAAGAGCAAGTGCCACAAAAGAAGCTTCACTTAGGAACTAAAACCAGCAATCAGCACAAGAGTAATAAATAAGAAATAACTGGAAATAAAGGAAATACATCAGGATGATATACGACGAGATGACCATGGAACTAGTCAGATAACCAGGTTACAACCCGTAAACCAAACAAGGACCGGGGTTGTAACCCTTCGTCTGAATAGAACTTAGAATTTTCACCATTTATCGGTAAAATAAATACAGGCATTCAGGTCATACAATAATCTGGAACAAAATCAGGGCAAGACTAGACAGGTTAGACTCCATCCAATCATTTCACGGCCAAACAAGAATTACGGCTTGATACTTTAACTAACTAGGGTTATCACAGGCCTAGTTACTAGCAAGATGCAGTAAGATTATTCCACAGCCACAAGCCCTGCAGACCATCCAGGTTACCCAGGTCGAAATTAGGGGTTGAATACAGGTGGGTACATCGTCCAGGAAACGCATGTACCCTTAAGTAGCTTGAAGGGTGCAACACATGACAGTGTGCTGGAAATGTGCCCTACTCGACGGCAGGCTACAGATCCCAGGCGCGCCCAGGTAACGGGATTGCCTGTAGCTGGAAAATCTCTTCATGACTAATATATTAATCTAGTTATTAGCCTTAGTCCATTTCAGTAGGTACTCCTGACCGTGGTACTCAGGAGTCCCCTCCTAGACATGATGCAAGACAAGACGGGATTATTTGTACAAGCACAATCACCCACGGTGTCCAGGATTAATTATACAGGTCATGTCATGTCAGGTAGCCGTCGCAACAGCTGATCAGATATATCATGTCAAGTGTTCTTGTCAGGAGTGCGCCACGACGGGCCACTATCAGGTCATGTCAGTTTATTATGTCAGGAGTGCACCACTACGGGTCACTATCAGGTCATGCTCAATTATCAATTCCAAACATATCAATGAAATCATGATTTTCAAGTTCAGGACAAAAGGCGTAAGGATATAAAATGGACGTTAAATACCTAATAAAATATCAATAGTAATATAACAAGATAAGGCACAGGAAGTCCATACGGCTCAAGGGGAGCGAGTCCATGCGGCTGGGTCAATACAGGTTTATGCGGCTGGGACTGCACGCTCATGCGGCTCAGGGAGCCCAAGGCGCATACGGCTGGGTCAATACAGGTTCATGCGGCTGGAAAGACGGGTTCATACGGACGAAGGGGAGTCAGCTTATGCGGCTGCGAAGGGAGCAATCGCCATGCGGCCCAAGTTTCAACAGCATATACGGCTAGCTAGAGCACCCCATGCGGCTGGAAAGATATGAGTCCATGCGGCTGGCGGAAACCAAGCCTATGCGGTCCGCAAGTACTAGAGAAATCTCATGCGGCTGGGTAGGACTCCCCATGCGGCTGAGCTCAAGCGAGACTCATGCGGCTAAGGGAAAACAACCCATGCGGCTAAGGATGAAGGCAGACTTATGCGGCTAGGACGCAAGGGCCTCATGCGGTTTAAGAATGAGACTCAGCCCATGCGGCTAAAAGTCTCATGCGGCTGAATCACTTGCCGCATGAATTGTCATGCGGTCAAGTCAAGCACTGTTCTTCTTCCCCAAATTTCAGAGAAGAAGAACACCATGAACCCAAGCTTCCAAGCTCCATAAAATCTTCATCCAGAGCCCAAATCCGAACTTCCATAGGTCAAAATGGGGTAGAACGAAATTCTCTACAACATGGAACCATTAAAACTCGAAAAATAACCAGATTAAGTAGATCAAAACTCAAGAAATCCGAAAATAATACAAATGTAGATCTACAAGAATTTAGCCATGGAAAGTAAAAATGCCAAGTTCTAAAGTTAGTTAAAATGCTGTAAGAAAGAGAATGAAGCAATAAAATTAGAGTTCCTCCATGAAGCAAGTTGCACTTGCCTAGACCTCTCTCTCCTCTCTCTGGTAGGTAAGGAAGTAAATGAGGAAGAAGAAGGTGATAAATGAAGAGAGAGAATGAAGAGGGATAATAAATACAAATGGTGGTGGTAGGTAGGGGGTTTATCCATGGTTCATCATGAACCAAATGAAATCCCAAACCGAACCAAGCCAACCCGAACCAGGAATAGACCAAGTCAAGCTAGGAAACTAAGCAAGGAAATCAAGCAATACAGAATAAATACGTACACGTATTCCAGAAATACGTAATACGAACCACAGGCATTACACTACCCTCCTTAGAAAAATTCTGTCCTCGGAATTTCAGATCCAAGCATGATAGAAATATCGAAGCTAAACTAATCTAAGTATAAACAATTGAGTAAGCAATCATCCTACAATGATAATAACAAGTAATGTAACATTTAACAATCTACAACATTAAGTAATTCTACTCATAAGGTGACAAGCATGAGGAGTTAAGACAATCAAGGTATACAGAAGAAAATATACCTTGTGAGTCAAACAGGTGCGAATACCGTGATCGGATATCATCCTCACGTTCCCACAGTTGACTCCCCTAAAGAGTGATGACCCCAAGCAACCCGGACAAGGTTAATTGTTCGGTTCTTGAGTATCTTCTCTCTTCGGTCTAAAATAGACACAGGCTGTTCTCGTAAGACAGGTTGGTACCAATAACCAGCTCAGAATGATCAAGGACATGGCTTGGGTTCGATACATACCTTCACAACTGAGATACATGAAATACGTCATGCACCTCTCATAACGAAGGTGGAAGGGATAAACGATAAGCGACATCGCCTACCCTCTCAAGGATAACAAATGGGCCCACGTATCGGGGACTCAACTTCCCGCGAATGCCAAATCTAATGACCCCACGGGTAGGTGAGATCCGTAAGAATACGTGGTCCCCAACAGAAAATTCTAGCGGCCTACGATGCTGGTCTGCCCAATGACGATGCCGATCCTGCACAACTCGAAGTCGCTCTCTAATTTCCTTAACCACTTCAACGGTCTGGACAATCATTTCTGGGCCTAGCATCTTTCTCTCCTCGATATCGTCCCACGCTAGTGGCGACCTACACTTCTTACCGTATAGTGCTTCAAATGGCGCCATCTGGATACTGGCTTGATAACTGTTGTTGTACGAGAACTCGACTAAGTTCAGGTGGCTCTTCCAAGATCCTCCAAAATTCAGAGTGCAAGCTCGCAACATGTCTTCCAAAGTCTGAATTGTTCTTTCTGATTGCCCGTCTGTCTGGGGATGGTAAGCCGTGCTAAACCTTAACTTGGTACCCAGGCTATGATGTAAGCTCTTCCAAAAATGTGATGTAAAACGGATGTCTCTGTCTGACATAATATTGACAGGGACTCCATGCTGCCTGACTATCTGTTGCATATATAATTCTGCCAACTTCTCCGTAGATTGCCCTACTCTGAAAGGAAGAAAGTGCACCACCTTTGTAAGTCGATCTACTATCACCCAAATAGCATTTTTACCACTTGGTGATCTCGGTAAACCGGTCACAAAGTCCATTGTGATATGCTCCCACTTCTATTCCGGGATAGGAAGCGGTTGCAATAATCCAGCTGGCCTCTGTTGTTCTGTCTTCACTTGCTGACATATCAAGCACCGGAAAACGAACCTAGCTATCTCCCTCTTCATCCCGTTCCACCAGAAGTGTTGCTTGATATCTTGGTACATCTTGGTCCCTCCAGGGTGTACAGAATACTTGGAACTGTGAGCTTCAGTCATAACCTCCTGTCTGATATCTCCACTAGGCACACATAGGCGTGACCCAAACCTAAGTGTACCATCTTTATGGATTTGCATCTCCTTTCTGAGTCCTGACTCACATTCTGTCCTAAGCTTCTGAATCCTTGGGTCTTGTGCCTGAGCTACCTTGATCCTATCTACCAAGTTGGATTAAACTTGTAGACTCGCCAGAACTCCTACATCACTAGGAAGTATAACCTCGATGCCCATCTCTTGAAGGTCTTCTAAGATATGCCTCTGTGTTGTTAACATAAATGCGCCGCCTCTCCTGCTGATAGCATCTGCTACCACATTAGCCTTGCCTGGATGATACTGAAGCTCCACGTCATAATCCTTGATCAACTCCAACCATCTTCTCTGTCTCATGTTCAACTCCTTCTGAATAAAGATGTACTTCAGACTTTTGTGGTTGTGTACATGTCCACTCGATCACCATATAAGTAATGCCTTCATAGATTCAAAGCAAATACTACTGCTGCCAACTCCAAGTCATGAGTCGAATAATTCTTCTCGTGGTCTCGAAGCTGCCTAGATACATACGCTATTACCTTCCCATGCTGCAGGAGGACACATCCAAGTCCTTTACCTGACGCATCACAATAAACGGTAAAACCTCCGGGTCCAACTGGCAATGTAAGAATAGGCGCTGATATCAACTTCTGCTTCAAATTCTCAAATGATGCCTGACATTCTGCTGACCAGACGAATGGCACATCCTTCCGTGTCAAGCGGGTCATGGGTGTTGAAAGCCTCGCAAAGTCTGATACAAACCTTCTGTAATATCCTGCCAATCCCATGAAACTCCACACATCTGCTACGGTCTTGGGTACTGGCCAACTTTCCACTGCTTCTACCTTCTTGGGATCCACTGCTACTCCAGCTCCTGATATGATATGACCCAAGAATGAAATGTGATCCGACCAAAACTCGCACTTGCTGAGCTTGGCATACAACTGGTTCTCTCTCAGGACCTGTAACACCTTTCGGAGGTGATCTTCATGCTCCTCTTCACTAGTTGAATATACAAGAATGTCGTCGAGAAACACAACGACAAATTGATCCAGGTACGGCATAAAGATGCGATTCATCAAATCTATAAATATAGTTAGAGCATTGGTCAAACCAAACGGCATTACTAAGAATTCATAATGTCCATACTTCGACCTGAATGCTGTCTTAGGAATGTCCTCCTTCCGAACCCTCACTTGATGATACCCTGAACAAAGATCTATCTTGGAGAAAACTCTAGCTCTGCTCAACTGATCAAACAAGTCGTCGATCCTGGGTAGTGGGTACTTGTTCTTCACTGTTGCCGCGTTAAGCGTCCTGTAATCGATGCACAATCTGGATGACCCATCCTTCTTCTCCACAAGTACCACTGGTGCTGCCCATGGTGACACGCTAGCTTGGATGAACTTCTTCTCCTTCAGTTCCTCTATGTGCTGATATACCTTGGCCTGCTCTGAATCCGCCATTCTATAAACCCGATCTGATATCAGTTTAGTTCCAGGTGCCAATTCTGTACTGAACTCAATATCTCTAACCGGTGGTAGACCTGGAAGTTCTTCGGGAAATACGTCCAAAAATTCTTCAACTACCTTCGGAACTTGAACTTCTTCCATTGCCGTCACTACTCCCTGCTCTTGTTGAGTTGCCACTGATCTGACTAAGGTAAACTGTTTCACGCCTGGAATAGCAAAAGATACACTCCCTCTACGACAATCTATTGTCGTATGACTGCCTTTCAGCCAGTCTATGCCTAAGATAACGTCGAAATTTTCAACAGGAAATTCTATCAACCGGGCGGGTAAGGAATGCCCGTAAACTACAACGCTACATGCTAGAATGACTCTACTAACTCCTACGAGCCCATTACCAGTGAGTATATTCAACCTCCCCGGCAATGCCTCGAACTCCATTCCTAGCCGTGTCACAAATTGTGCAGATATAAATGAATGGGATGCTCCCGAATCAAACAATACTACTGCGGGATATGAGGCGACGAGAATATTACCTGCCACAACATCTTCCGATGCTAATGCCTCCTCTAAGGACAGAGTGAATGCCTGCCCTCGACCTCCTTGTTGGTTCCCATATTGCGGCCTAGCCTGGTGATGCTGCTGGCCCCTTCCATGATGATGCTGGGGTGGTCTATGCTGGTGTTGTTGCATCGGCGGTCCCTGCTGCCGATACATCTGAGCCTGTGGCATCAACGGACGCTGGGCCAACGGTCTCACTGCTACCGCTGGTCCTCGAACTGTCCTGCCCCTGGTGCTGGCAGAACAGGAAACTGTTGTACTGGTCCTCCAGACCTCGAATTCATGGGACAGGTGGTAACCCGATGATCTGGATTTCCACATATCAAACACTACCTATTCAATGTCCGACACACATCTCTAGTGTGCCCTATCTTCCCGCAATAAGTGCAGCCCGCCGGGGGTTGCTGGTTCTTTCTCTGTTACTGTTGCTGCTGCCTGGGTGGTGGTGCTGGCCCTCGTATTGCCACATCATGAATGCGGATACCAAGGGACGGTGCTGTTGTTCGGGGCGCTGCTCCCCCTCCTCCTTCAATTTGACTGTGGGATGTCTTCTGACCTCCAGTCCTTGCCGCAAGCCTCTGAATAGTTATCTCATGCCTTCGAGTTGCCCTCAATACTTTATCAAAAGTCTGGTAATTGTGCCCCTTCATCAATTGCAAGAGCTCAAGATGAAACCCTTGCTGGAACCTCATAGCCCTCTAGCTCTCTGTTGATAAACTTCTGTTGTAGCTCAAACTGCGCCACAACTCCATAGTACTTTGTCTTGAATCTTGCTGTAAAATCGTCCCAAGCCACAGGACGTCTGATGCCTACCTCCTCTGATTCCTACCAATCACGTACGAGATCCTGAAGTAACAACTTCACCTGATCCACACGTTCTTCTGCCGGCACCTTAGCGGCTGTCAAAATAGCCTCAATGTCCTTAAGCCATGCATCTGCTGAGATGGCATCCTCCGTGCCTTCGAAACGACGGGGGTTGTACTTGCAAAACCGGGCTGACGCTCCTGAATCTGGCCTCGCCCCTCTTTCCAATGCTGTCTGTAACCCTTGGTTGAGTAGTACATTTTGCTCTTGCAACTGAGCGTGCATGAGCTGCTGGGCTAACATCTGATGTTGCTGAGTGGCCATCATCCCTCTCATGATCTCCAGAAGGGCTGGTGTGTCCACTTCCACAGGGGTGGGTGGAACTGTTGGTGGTGTTGGAACCTCCGGATACTGCGGTCCAATTGCTGGTTCCACTATCACCTCTTCTTGAATAGTCTCATGAAGTGGTTCTGGCCCTTGTTGCTGACCAACCTGGTCAAGTTGTCCATGCTGCCCTTGTTGTTGTTGCCTAATCCAGACAGATGCGGACGAGGAGCCCCTAAGAAAAGGGACAAGAGAACAATCAAACGATCGGACAGGAAAGATCAATGAAGTCAAAGGATACCGGAATGTCAAGCAAGAGTCGAGAGTAATGAATCATGAGATCAAGGGGGAACATGTGTGATTGAGACATCATATAAATTAAAACACCCCACAAGTCTGAAATCAGACCTGCATGGGCCACCACTAAAACCTTGTCACGCCCCAGAACCAGATTACTGGAGAGCGGGGGAATGACTCAGCCAGCTACGTATTACGGGTAGATGAATACCGTATAATACGATCAATGCTGTCTAAAAGACAAGGGGGTACATACTACATGAAAGTCTCGCTATGGTCACTTCACATCTATTGTCTCAATCATTCAAACAAGAAGCAATACCAGAGAACATTTAAGATAAAGCAATAAGGCGTCCCAAAAGCTTAGTCAAAATGTTCTTGAGATCTGGCTTTACAAAACATAGCCAGATGATATAGCAACAAATACACAATTGTTATCAGCTGCAGTCTGACTTAATTACAATTATGTAAAAGCAAGTACAAGACAATCCGACTAACATATCGGTGCCAAGCGGCAAAATGTAAAGTAATTAACAAAACGAGCGGAGAAGTAAGGAACCCACTCGAGTCCTCCTGCGATCATCCCTCTAGTATTGACCATCTTGGAGGCGGAAGTAAGCTGAGTCCTCGGGGACTGGCTCTAAATCTGGCCATGCAAAACCAGAGAGGTTAGACCTCTAATAGCAAGTACCGCAAGGAAGCACGATATGAGGGGTTAAAACCAGTAATAAGAGAATAGGATATATAGATCTCTGCTTGCTACTAGGATTTACATAATGTCACGACACTTCGAACCAACCTCCCAACCAAACAAGGACAGAGGTTGGCCCGTCATGTCTCGACACTCTGATCATCTTAGTTAGTTAACAGAGTAGGTACAGTAAACAAACAAATCAACTTAAACGGCCATCCAACTCCTACGGCTTACTACTGTGAGTCCCAAGTTATCCTGGAATTATGCAATAAGGATTTCTCAGTTCTTACTATGGACAAGCAAGGCTAGTCTATCCAATCAATCAATTGCGCCAATCATGAATTAGACGAGTCCCAGCGGGACGTCCGTCATCATTATACAATATACAATAATATAAGCAGATACCGCTCCCTGCCCGTGTGGCAGATTTGTAGTATCTGTGGGAACCAGCCGGCCTGTCGGGCACTAATAGTCCCAAGAGGGCTGCCATATAAGAACTCGGAAATCCATACTCTCCATGCAATCATTATTTTATTTAACTTAGTAGCTTCTATATTAAGTGAAATTCCATGCCGTGGATCATGGTCATTCAGAATGAGTACTTCCGTACAAAGTACGATATGTCCAACTCTACAACGATACCCGTGCGGTTAGGTTGTAGGTCTTACATAGCGTAATGCAACAATTAAAACTAACCACGAAAAAATTATGCCTTGACCATAAAGTACACATGCTGCTTTCGTAAATTAAATAAATTGTAGCCTGCATGTATCTATATGTCAATATTTGGGTTTGGCCAATCGATTTCAATAGTTCATAGTTAATATGAACGTGTCTTATTCCATTCAATTCAATAAGACGACTAGGCAGTCTCTTAGTTCCATCTAGGAACGCATGATCAATAATTAATCAAGATAACAATCAATGTTAATTAATGCCAAATTCAGAAAATAAAATTGGAAGATAAATAATGATTGGGAAATAAATGATCTCGTGCGCCTGAGAAATAAAGATTCATGCGGCTGTGGAAAATGATTGGAAAATAAATAATCTCATGCGCTGTGGGAAATGATTGGAAAATAAATAAATCTTATGTGCTGTGGGAAAGGTTGGGAAATAAACAATCTCATGCGCCTGAGGGAAATGATTGGGAAATAAATGATCTCATGCGCTGTGGGAAATGATAATCTCATGTGCTGTGGGAAAGGTTGGGAAATAAACAATCTTATGCGCCTGAGGGAAATGATTGGAAAATAAATGATCTCATGCGCTGTGGGAAATGATAATCTCATGCGCTGTGGGAAAGGTTGGAAAATAAACAATCTCATGCGCCTGAGGGAAATGATTGGAAAATAAATGATCTCATGCGCTGTGGGAAATGATTGGGAAATAAATAATCTCATGCGCCTGAGGGAAATGATTGGGAAATAAATGATCTCATGCGCTGTGGAAAATGATTGGGAAATAAATAATCTCATGCGCCTGAGGGAAATGATTGGGAAATAAATGATCTCAGGTGCTGTGGAATGAAGATTTGATGCGCTTTGGGAATAAAGATTTCCATGCGCTGAGGAATGAAGATTTGATGCGCTGTGGGAATAAAGATTTCCATGCGCTGAGGAATGAAGATTTGATGCGCTGTGGGAATAAAGATTTCCATGCGCTGAGGAATGAAGATTTGATGCGCTGTGGGAATAAAGATTTTCATGCGCTGAGGAATAAAGATTTGATGCGCTGTGGGAATAAAGATTTCCATGCGCTGAGGAATGAAGATTTGATGCGCTGTGGGAATAAAGATTTCCATGCGCTGAGGAATGAAGATTTGATGCGCTGTGGGAATAAAGATTTACATGCGCTGAGGAATGAAGATTTGATGCGGCTGGGACTGTTCTTCTTCTCCGAATTTTCTGAGAACAGAACCATGGGAACCATGGAAGCCATTGCTTCCAAGCTTCATAAATCCTTCATCCTAAGCCCAAATATGGACTTCCATAGGTCAAAATTGGGTAAAACAAAATTCTCTACAACATGGAACCATCGAAACTTGAAGATAACAAAGTTTACTAGATCAAAACCTAAGAAATCTGAAAATGTATCAAACTTAGATCTACAACAAATAAGCCATGGAAATTGAAAATGCTAAGTACTAAAGAGACTTAGAATCAAATGAGGAAGATGATGGAACAATAAAAATGGGGATCCATCAAGAAGCAAGTTGGCACTTGCATATCTCTTCTAGGTTGGTGGGAGAGTTATGAGGAAGAAGAAGTGTAATGGAAAGAAGTAATGAAGAGAGAGAAATGGTTTGGGGCTTTAAATGAAGGGGTGGTGGTAGGTGGGGGGTTTATTGGGTCGGGTTTATGCGGATCCATCCAAGGCCAACCCGAAAGTAAAGCAGAGAGGTTAAAAACAGAAAATAAAATACAAAAATAAAATACAGAAATAAAATTGCAGAAAATTGAAGGAATTTAAATACAGAATAATACATGATAAATATTAAATAAATATGTATTCTGGGAACGGGAAGTGACAGATTATAATAAAATCTGAGAGATCGACGCCGGATAGATGCTGCTTCGCTCGGATTGTCGGGAAGTATGTCATACAACACAAAGTCTAAAAACGGACGTCTCCAGTCTTCAGTTATGGCTTTTGTTTTGTTAGAAAAGACATATTCCATAGTAGAATTAGAAGAAGACGAGGATACTCTGTCAAACCTTAATCCAGTGCTAAGGCTGGATGAAAATTCATCAAGGTTGAGAGAATTTTCATCTGGATTATAGGGAAAACCCAAAGCCAAATTATTCTCAACATAGAATAGTTCTCGGTTATGAACCACTATCACTTGCTGACGTCTGATTAGTATGGCTAACACAGCGGCAAGATTAGCCAAAGCATCGGCTTCTGCATTATAGGCTCGTCGAACATGTTCAATAAAGAAACCTTCAAAGGAGGAGGCCATAGAGAGTGCTGCTCGATGATAAGGTATCAAATCTTGATGACAGACTTCATATGTTCCTCTGATCTGATTGATGATAAGCTTGGAGTCTCCATAAACTTCTAAATATTGAATATCCAGATGTTTAGCAAGTTGAAGACCGATGAGCAATGTATTGTATTCGGCTACATTGTTTGAACATGATTGATCCAGAGAATAAGCCCTCTGAATAGTTAGTCCTTCTGGGGATACGAGAACAATCCCAACTCCAGCGACAATATCGCCATTAGGACCTATTCTAGATGCTCCATCAAAGAATAAATGCCAGGTAGGAATTTCTTCAGAAACCAGATTCGAATCTAGAACTTCATCTGGAATCTCATCATATAATTTAGAATCTTCTGGAACTGCATGAGCTGCCAGAAAATCAGCAAGAGCCTGTCCTTTAACTGACTTTTGAAGAATATAATGCATGTCGTATTGAGCTAACAAGATTCCCCAATTAGCTAGTCTAGAGTTGAGAATACCGAGTTTCTTCATCATGATCCTGATGGGATTCACTCTAGAAATGACGTGAATCGTTTGACCAATAATATAATGTCGCGTCTTCTGAACGACAAACATTAATGCTAGGCATTCTTTCTCAATTGGAGAATAACACGGTTCAGCACCTGTCATTGTGCGACTGAGATAATAAATAGCCTGTTTATGGCCATCTTTATTTTTCTGGGCGAGTAATGCACCGAGAGAATGATCCATGGCTCGAACATATAAAAGGAATGGTATTCCCGAGACGGGAGGTACCAAAACCGGAGGGTTCATGAGATACTGTTGGATATCGTCAAATGCTTTTTGATATTCTTTATTCCAGACGAAAGATACACCTTTCTTCAGAAGTTTGTTGAATGGTCTGCAGCATCCTGATAAGTTGGAAATGAATCTCCTGATATAAGCAATTCTTCCTTGAAATCCTCGTAGCTGTTTTAAGGTGCGTGGAGGACGCATCTCTTGAATGGCTTTGATCTTCTCGGGATCCACGTGTGTACCTTTAGCGCTAATGACGAAGCCGAGAAATTTGCCACTAGAGACGCCCAAGAAGGACTTAGTAGGGTTCATTTTAAGTTGATTCTGACGCATTAAATCAAAGATAGTCTTCAAATCTTGGATATGATCCTCCTTTCGTCGACTTTTGACTGCAATATCATCAACGTAGCATTCGACTATTTTTCGGAGATGTTCGCGGAATATAGTGCTCATTGCTCGCTGATATGTTGCTCCTGCATTTTTGAGACCAAACGGCATCACTGTATAATAGTATGTACCAATCGACGTTCTGAAGGAAGTATGTCTCTCGTCATCTGGAAATATTTTGATTTGATTGTACCCCGAATATCCATCCATGAATGACATTCATTCGAAACCACAAGTGTTATCGATCATGACGTCGGTAATTGGAAGAGGAAACTCGTCTTTAGGACAAGCCGCATTGAGATCGCGAAAGTCTATACAGACTCGGATCTTGCCGATCTTTTTGAGGACAGGAACAATGTTAGCCACCCATTCAGGATGTTGTTCCTTTCGAATAAATCCGAAAGCCATAAGCTTGTTGACTTCAGCTTCAATTGCATCCATAATGTCTGGACAAAATCGTTGTTGTTGTTGTTTGACCGGTTTAGCATTTGGCATGATATTAAGTTTGTGCGTTGCGATCTTCGGATCCAGTCCTGGCATATCTTCGTAACTCCAGGCGAAGACATCAATATAATCATGAATAAGCTTGATCATGTCTTGCTTATCTGTTTTTGAAAGACTTTCGCTGATGAATATTGGTTTGGGAGACCCCTCTTCACCAACATCAATTTGTATCAATTTATCTTCAGCGGAAGGTTCTCTTTGCTCGAACCTGAATTCCCATTGGTTATCTAATCTTTGAGTCCATTGTTCAGATTCAGATGATATTTCAAAATCATCCTCATCTTCATCATTTTCTTGCGGGCTATCGGCAGAGACCATATTGATGGATAGAATAGAATGATGAAAATTGCCAATACTTGTGTCAGAATCCCAAGAGAGGGAATCGGAAGACTCAGATCGTACATCTTCATCGGATTCTAAATCCTCATGGACTGCGTTGATAAAGGAGATAGGAGCAATGTAACCTAAACCACATTTTGTCCTTCCGTATGTTAATGGAGGAATTCGAACAGGCATTCTTCTTCCTTTTCCATTATTGAAGCTGGTTCTGAAGTCATAACCCATATTCTTGATAATATTTTTGGACTGCTGACTGTAGCGACGTAGTTGTAACCTTCCAGTATCGTCGTCTTTGTCATCTTCTTCCAGGTTAGGAGGATTCTGGGGTCCTTTGTAGAAGAATATTGGATTTTCTCCCAACTTTCTACTAGGGACCACGAAGTATAATTTTTGTATAGTCTCTAATGATACTTCTATGTGAAGAGTTTGAACAACTCCTATAGTTAGTGGCTCTAAGCTATCTAGCAATTGTAAATAACTTTGTACATGATTACAGACATCAATATACTGTAAAGGAGATGCTTCATTAATATTAGATGTTGTAATTACAGAAGAAGGATGAGCCTTATCAGACTTAGTCAAATTAATGACTAAAGGGGGAGAAGAAGAGCGATCAGAAGTTTTGTTTCGATTAAGATCGATAACAAAAGGCTCAGAGGAGGTGAGCTCCCTTGAAGAAGATCGTGGATAAGTAGTACGTCCACTGACTGGAATGACTAGAGTATCTGGTCTAGCCTGAGAAGATGGAGGGGGAGTGGTGCGTCCACTGACAGGAATTATCAGCGAACTTTGTGGAGCTTGGGAAGACAATGCAGTAGTACGTCCACTGATAGGAATTATCAGTGAACCTTCTTCAGATGGTTTAAGAGACTGCGGATGAGTGATACGCCCTTTTACAGGAATAACAAAGGTGTCGACTTTTGATGTCTCATCGTCGTTATCCATAGCTTGCAAGACTTTTGAGTATTCATCTTTGTACACGCGAGAGTCATTGAAGTAAGCTTCGACTCCTCTGAATGGATAGAGATCTGCAACTTCCTTTTGAACCTCTCCATTATTATCAACATATTTGAAGCATTGATGAAGAGTCGAAGGAACAACATTATGTTCATGCAAGAATGGTCTCCCCAATAGAGCATTATATGAGCAACCATGATTGTCGATGATGTAGAAAGTAACCTTAGTACGAAGATTGCCTATTTGAAATTTGAGGCGAATCTTGCCCAAAGGCTCACATTTTCTTTGATTGAATCCCAGTATGGTAGTGATAGTACTGGAAAGACTATGCATGGGTATTTTCAGTGCATCTAGCATAGTCTTTGACATAATACTGAGAGCGGATCCTGGATCAATCAATAGACGATCAACCTTCATAGAATCGACATATCCTGTATAATATAAAGGACGGTCATGTCGATTATCCTCTAGCAGCATATCGTCCTGCGTAAAGGTAATGTTTGGAATTAATTCCAATACATTATGGCAATGAAGACGAGAGACTGGTTCTGTTTCCGGGTTCTTGAGGAAAGTTAGGCAGGTTTCTGCTTGCAACAACGCTTCACTCAGAGTTTCTCGAGTCTCTTTAGAGAGGCGTAAGAGCTCAAAGATTGACAATTTAGCTGGTGTATTGGCTAGTTGAGCCAATATATCAAAATTATAAGGCCTTTCAAGTCCTGTAGGAGATGACTTCTTCAATGGTTTGTCAAAGCGGACTTGTTGTTTGCCTTTGTCAGCTGCTGTTGGTTTAGAAGGAATCGTCTCAACAGGAACATCTGAAGGTCCTTCGTTAGAGATTGGTGTTGGAATTGTAACCGGAGGGACATCAGGAGTTTCTTCAGGAATTTCAGCATAATCTTTCAGATATATTTTTCTGACCGAGTTCCGGCAAGAACTTCGATTTCAGGCTCAGGTTCAGGATCTACCGAAACCATGTTACAATTCTTCATCTTGCTCTTGGATCTTTTGTGCTTGATGAGAGTTTCATTCCAGAAACCAAGGCCAACACGAGATTGATTATGTCTCATAATGATGGCTAAAGGTGCTTGGAGTCCTTTGCCTGAGTTTAAACCAGGAGCAGTGGCTAGATCATAACCCATTTTCGTCATTAATTCACGAGATTGTGAACTATATAGATGGAATGCAGGCTTATATCTATCTTCAAATTGAGGTACAGTTTTTACTTCCGTAGAGGGTGAATTTTCTGCCAAGATGAAAGTAGAGGTTAGAGAAAAATTGGGTGTGATACTAGAAGTCACATTGCATGACTTAGTCTTCTCAGGCTTCTTTTTAGACAAAGGAGTCTTCCGTGGAGAAGAGGAAGACGTCTCGAACTCCGTCATTAAATCCGGGTGAATCCACATAATCTTTTTCTTTTTAGTTGTGACAGGAACAAGTCCTTCATTCTGTGCTGGTGGGATATTCACAACTTCAAGAGTTGCTTTGGGGATAGGAACAATCCCACTTTCCACCATTAACGGAGGGAAGTCACCGAACTGTATTGAAATCACATTTGCTGTGACTGTCTTGTCTTTAGGTGTCAGTGTCACAGCTCCTAATTTAATCATTTCCTGGATCTTTCCTTTTTATACATAGCAAGACCGGATTGTATGACCCAACATTCTATGATATGGACAATATTTTGGATGATCCGTCTTGTTGGCTTCATCAGGCTTTTTGATTTCTGGCAATTGTATCTTGTTACCTTTGAGCAAGCATTCAAAGATACCCTGAACATCGTCATCGTCGAAAGAATACTCTTCCTTCGGCCGAGGAGGTCTCTGTTGTTGATTTGTTAGAGCTGGGGTAGCTTGGGTAGTCATTATCTCTTGACTATTGCTTTGGAGATTGACTTCAACAGCCTCTTTTCCTTTGCGATTGTTGGGTCGAGCACTATTACCAGTACTCTGATTTGATTCCTTGGGAGTCATTTGTACCCCCAGGCGTTTGAAGGTCTCAGAACTGACTTCGGCGGCTTTGGCACTGACGATAAAAGAAGGCCAATCTTGGAATTGAGTGGACCCGGTCCACATGCTGATGATTGGTAAGAGATTCGACTTGGAAGTATCGATAGTAACAGCATCGGGAGTTTCGAGAGGCATTTTGAGGGCTTCTCTTCTGAATCTTTCAATGAAGCTCTCCGTGCTTTCATTATTTTTCTGTTTAATTCTTATGAGGGCCGACATGGTCATATCGTTAACGCCTTCATAGAATCATTCTAGAAACATCTGTTTGAATCCAGCGAATGAAGTAATACACCCATCAGGGAGACTTCGATACCATTCGTAAGCGGTTCCTTTAAGACAACCAATGAATACCTGAGTGAGGAGGGCATCGCTTGGTTGCAAATGATCAGTCATTACTTCAAAGTGATTAATGAACTGACTAGGGAAGGTAGTCCCATCAAAGAAAGAGATGGTCGGAGGTTTGTATTTTGATGGATACGATACCTCCTTCTATTATATGGGATAAGGCTGCTTGATCCACAATCTTTGTAAGCCATCTTTTTGCTTGAATGCTTCGAACTGAGACCGAAGATTTTTCAACTCTCAGTGACAGCTCCGGAAGATTGCGGTGTTGTTGCTTGTTGAATATAATTGGGAGGAGGGACTGCAGCATATGTATCACCCCCAGCTCCGGACTGACTTGGAGTGGGTTGTACAGGAACATTAGACTGTACATCCGGAATAGTACCACTGGTGGCCCTGTTGGTTGAACTTGCTGAGTTCGTTGTTGAGCTTGCATAAGAGTATGCATAGCAGTCAATGTATCTGCCATAGCTCGTAACTGTTGTTCCAAGGAAGAAATCCTCTGTTCATGAGCTTCAGTGCTAGTCGAAGGCTCTTGATTACTATCTTCCATATAAGTGGTAATCGTTCGAGGAATAGACGATGAAATAGTCTGTTCTGAATCATCGCTGTGAGAATCAGTCTCTTTTCCTGGGCTATTTACGGGAGTCAATACCGGGAAGTTGGATTCTCCAAGGAAGTCCTCGGTGATCTCTGGATTATCACTTGGATGAGAAGAAGAAGAGACCCTGGTCGAGGCTCCGGTCCTGGATTGGGTGCCGAGGTAAACACCCTCTTCAGAATCGGACATAGCATCAGATCGTATTCTACCTCCAATATTTCTGGAGGTTATGTTGACAGAAGCATAAAGAGGTTCGTCTTCGTCCAGTATTGGTTCATATTGAATCCGTTCGAAAACAGATCATCTTTTTGGTGAACAACAACACTGAATCACAACCCGAGGTTGGAAGTTACAACCATGCTTTTCGTGGCGAATATGAACAATGTCATAGCCAGATGGAGTATCGATTCTCCGTTTGTTTTGCAAATATTCCCGGAGATCTGTAGGAACAGATTGGGAAGTACTTGAAGATAGTTTCTGTGTAGAAATTTGTCTTTTATTCTTCTGTCTTCTCGGTTCTTGAGTGTATAAAGACCGATTAATTTAAGAGATATAGTTCTTGGCATATTCTGCATCAGGGTCTAGTATACTTGTCTCAGTTTGATAAGGCTTCTTTATACCGGAAGTGGAACCGAGATGATTCCTGTTATCCGTAGGAGATATGACTTTAGTATCAGTCTTGGATACTTGTAATTTGCCTTTCTCAGATCAAGAAATTTTAAGAGAAGGAAGATGGACATTATTCCGACTGGGAGTCGGTAATAATCCATCTTTAGAGGAAGTAGCCAAAAGGCATATTCCTTTGTTTGATCTAGTAAAAGTACTAGTCAAATTAACTCCAGAGGTAAAGACCTTAGGAGTAGAGGAGTTGACTAAACAGTCTTTCTCCTTGGTTGGCACAAGATGTACAAGTTGTGGGGGAATCATTTGTATGTTCTGTGGAAGAGAACCCCTAGCCTGATTTTGAGAAACAGTCAAAGGACTGTATTGGTTGGCATATGCTGACTTCAGTTTGGAATTCTGGTCATATGCTACCTTTTTACTAGCATACACTGGCTTTGGCTTAGCGTACGCTTCCTGCTGTTGGCTTTTGTTGTACGCTGCCTTTGCCGTATGCTGCCCTTTGGGTGCCATACGCACAGAGTCATTAATGGCTAAAGAGCCGACTGCTGTCGTAAGGGTAGAAGGAGAAGAGACTTTGACATATCCAGAGATGGTTTTCCTTGGACACACTGACTTGGTTAAAGAACCCACTTTGTCAGCGTGACTAGGAGAAGCCACTGTTGTCGTGTTCAGAGAAGCCAAGGCGTGATTCATTGAAGTTGGAGACGTGTTCTTGTCAGCGTGAGTGACAGAAGCGTCTCGGGCCGTCGAAGAAGACTTAGGGACATAGACAGAGTGTCCCTTCTTCTTGGCAGCAAGAAGAGCGGAGGAAGCAGTTCGGCCCTCCTTCGCTTTGAGCATTTCTTCGTAAGCTGATTGGTCGAATTGTACGACCATCACTTTCTTCGTCGAGCCGATCGACGAAGTATCGCATTGAGTTGTTGCTATTTCGTTGGAGGAGATAGCTTTCCCCAGCAGAGTCACCAATTTGTTTTCCATAAATAAATTCACTTTATTTATTGTGTTTCTGAGAAAATTACAACTATAGGAATCTGATCTAGAAGACGATCACTTTATCCCTTGGACGATGCGATGAAGAAAACTCGAACTTCGAAGAACTTGGACAACAACTGGGCAATCTCTCTGTTCTCTCTGAATTGAAATTTTTTTGATGAAGATGAAAAAACTCTCTTTTATAGAGTTCTGGATAACTTTTCTGAAGCATACGCTCAGTCAGTTACTTGACGTGTGCATAACTGCAGGGACGCGTGGTGAATTCTGATGGAGACACATTAGAGTGCGGTTAAAAGTAGTGGAATATATCTAGGAGAGATTGATGGCATGGATGCCACGTTGCATAACTTCTGAGTAAGTGGGTAACTGAGTACAGGACACGTGATAACGTGTGTTGACTGTACGTTTGAAGTCATCTTGAATGCATTTGCTGTGATACACTGTCTTTGTTGAAGAGGAGTCATACGCTGACTTGGATAGTATAGAGTCATATAAAGCTGATACGCTCACTTTATTAACAAGGAGTCATATGGAGTTCATACGCTCACTTGATTAATAAGGAGTCGTATGAAGTCCATACGCTCACTTGGTTGATAAGGAGTCGTATGAAGTCCATACGCTCACTTGGTTGATAAGGAGTCGTATGAAGTCCATACGCTCACTTGGTTGGCAAGGAATCGTATGGAGTCCATACACTTACTTGGTTGGCAAGGAGTCGTATGGAGTCCATACGCACACTTGGTTGGCAAGGAGTCGTATGGAGTCCATACACTCACTTGGTTGGTAAGAAGCCGTAAGCATTGAGGGAGTAAACACGTGGCTATCCTCAATCTTCTCAAATATGCCATATCTTCTAATAACTGACAAATATCTCTCGAGCGTCGTGTTACAGATATGATGGCTGATAGACTGTCAAAAATGACAGTAATGATGGCTGTGCATTTATGATGGCTGATGAGCTGACCTCGTAAGAGACAAAATTAATTCTCGAACACCCATACGACGGCTAATCTTCATAGGGCAGCTGTCTTTGCACGAAAGACGAAGTGTCAGATTCATCCTCCATTAAATATATGCTGTGCTGTCATTCAAGGAATAATAAAATATTCACTGAGCGTACGACTTTGACTGAGCGTATAGCCTTCAGCATATGGCTTTGGCTGAGCGTATGTCCTTGAGCGTATGGCTTTGGCTGAGTCTTATGTCAGCGTGTCATAATTTTTCACACCCTACAGACGCAATCTATTGCAAGTCACCAAACGGTTCCACGTAGATATCGCCAAGTGGTATTGCATATACCACTCAGAAATCGAGCCTATCATTATCGATACAATGCTTCGCCACACTGATCGCACAAGTGGTATTACGTATAGCACTCGAAATTGAGTTATTACCCGACTTTACACTCCGCATAGCTCCAACATCTATCTCAAGTTAACTATCCCGTATCGATCTTTTTCGATCCCAGCTCTAGCGTTCCCTTACTTGAGTTGGCACAACCACTGGACCAACATGATAGTCGTTCATTCAAGTTTCACATTCATTAAAATATAACCGTGTCTTAGCGATCATATCGATCACACACGCAACATTCGCTTATTCAAAGCTCAACGCGACATTTGGCCAACATAAACATTTGCCTACTAAAATTCGACTAGCGACCAACTTGACTCTTTCAAATTGCTCCACGATTTCTTAACAATATTGTTGTAACTCGTGCAACGATTCTTTCTCGATACTCAAAGCCACTACTCGAATCCGTTCGATGCGTGTGATGTCCATTTGCGTAATCATACCCAATATAACATCCCCTAGCTCAACTTATTGTACCGATGCAATAATTCACGTGACGTGCTACACCAACGCAACAAACCAATGCACATGGTGCAACCAATAATTCGTAAGATTACTCCATCGATTCAACATGTTCGCTATCCATTCACATAGCCACATAACACGCATCGCCTCATATATCGACTCGTTGTATTTCGTACATCAAATAACACGTATTTCTTTACACTTCGTGCGACCAACAATACGTATCTCATTGCACTTCATGCAACCAACATCACCATATTCGTTGCACTTCGTGCAACCAACGACTCGCAACTTTTTTGCACTTCGAAAAACCAACATTTCATAACTCGTTGCATTTCGTGCAACCAACATTCTCCGATGGCACTTGGAGATAGCATGATAGTCACGACATACTTGTGGCAGACATACGCACTTAATATAGACTTATTGTATGGAACATCCAATGTAGCATCAAGCAGATCCATGAGCCATGCGGTTGCAAAAATAACTTAGAGTCAACTGATTTTCGATATCGAAGAACTTGAGGGTCAAAGAGATTCGTTCACGGTCCAGAGGATGGAACTGCTCTAATACTAACTTGTCATGCGACGACCTGGGAAATCGCTCATCCTCGCTGGGGTGTGATGCCGTACGAGCCTGAAGTTGCGCTCGTACAAGGCAAGATAACAGGTTCACATAGTGTTTATCTCAAATTGATAACATAAGCAACGAAAGAAAATAGAGTATATAATAAGAATCTCTTTTATTAATATTGAACAAAAGATTACAAGGCCTTGAATAGCCCAACTGAATATGCCAACTGGCTACAATGCTCATGATCTCTCTAGCTCGTAAAGCATTATATTGTTCCATACATTATGTCTCTTTATAGAAAACAAGTAGTCTTCGGTCGAACATCTCCATGTTGCAAGTCCGAACGCCAATGCGGTAGCTCCTCTTGAAACGCTAAGGACTCCATGCCTCGGCGCGTCCAAGCTAAGCCCCGCCCCGAGCCGAACATATCCTGAACCTGCAAGCAAACTAGTAGGAGATTAGTGCTTTCATCCTCGCTGCACTGATCAAGACCCACTTGCACCCAAACCAACACTAAGTACATTTAGTGAAACATGCAACTTTATTTGGTGATCTTTCTATTTAGCCTTAGGATCAGTTTCATGGCAATATTCAAGCATAGCAACTTATTATAAATGTGTCCAATACCGTGTCCCTGTAATAGATACAATTAGACATAATATGAACATAATAAGCAACTAGTCAAATCAGTGAGCCAAGAAAGCTGAACTTTCGTAAATGTCCTCAGATGTTGAAACAGACATCACCAATATTTTTGGTATAAGAAAAATGTCTAAGTTTGACTACCCCTAAGTTCAATTCAGGACACAAGGACAAAACGATAATTTCGGGTCAAAATATTATTCGTCGTTGGACTCGCTTTCAACCAAAAAATATGCCAGAACCTATGGTCTATAAAGTCAACAAATTATATACCTACGAGTCCAGTTTTTTGATACAAAACCAATGGTTTGTCCAATTTTGGATTCTGATTAGTCGTGCACACAATTGCCCGTGAGTCATAGGGTGGGCCCGTCAAAACGGCGATCCAGTCATTTGTGTCAGAATCAGACCAAATTTGGCTCACAGGACCAGAAAAGTGATACGAGTATAATGCACATATTTTGTCACGATGTGATAAGCATGCACAAAGTAATTAGGGTTTTTGCAAAGGGACCAATGCGGTGTGCTTCGACCGATATGCCTCGAATTCGTTGTGCATACGTAACCAATTCGAGTTTCGTCGAAGTCCACACGTCCGCAACAGCCGTACGCATCTTTCGATGCCTTCGGGTTGCGATGAAGTCGTCCGGTTTATCGGAACGGACCCCGTATCGAAAAAAATTCTAAGTTCTAAATATTGTTTTTCACTGATTTTGGAACTAATTTAATTGAAATTTTTAGTATTAAATAAATAAAACTATTTAGAGGATTTTGTTACGGGTTAGGTTGTCTAGAATGTTATTCAAGTGGATTTCTAAATGTTGCAATATTATGTTCGATCACGCCGTATTTCCAACAAGTTGTATCAGATCTCATGGTTATAGGGCTGGTTTACGATTAACTTCAAATATGGGTTGGTTCTATGGTCAAACGGATCGAGAGGTCTTCTGAGTGCTCGGCTGGCGGGAGTAGGAGGTGGGATGGTTCAGGCCTTACATGATACTCCGTTTGAGCAGAATATCAGGGGGAGAATGTAATGCATGTTGTTCGTATTACGTATCTGGGTATACGTGTATGTATTTTATCTTGTATTGCATGATTCCTTGCTTAGCTTCATGGCTTGGTTTATTCTCGGGTTGGTTCTGCTTGACTTGGTTTGCTTGGTTCATCATGAACCAAGGGTGACCCACCTACCTACCACCACCATTAGTATTTATTACCCCTTCTCCTTTCTCTCTCTTCGTTTATCATCTTCTTCTCCACCATTACTTCCTTACCTACCAGAGAGAGAGAGAGAGAGTGTGAGCTCTAGGCAAGTGCAACTTGCTTCATGGAGGAACCCTAAATTTTATTGTTTATTTTTCTTCTTTACAGCATTTTAACTTACTTTAGTACTTGGCATTTTTACTTTCCATGGCTGGATTCTTATTGATCTACGTTTATATTATTTTCAGATTTCATGGGTTCTGATCTACTTAATCTTGTTATTATCAAATTTTGATGGTTCCATGTTGTTGAGAATATCGTTCTACCCTATTTTGACCTATGAAAGTTCGGATTTGGGCTCCGGATGATGGAGTTATGGAGCTTGGGAACTTGGCCTTCATGGTGTTCTTCTTCTCGGAAATTTGGGGAAGAAGAACAGTGCTTGACTTGACCGCATGAATATTCCATGCGGCAAGTGTTCTCCCAGCCGCATGACTGGAAGAACTTTTGGCCGCATAAGCCTACTTCCTCTCAGCCGCATAGACTGAGTCTCATTCCTGGCCGCATGGACTCATTTTCGTCAGCCGCATATGCACCATCATCCCCACTGTATAAGTCTTTTCCCTCGGCCACATAGGTTCTGAGCTGCATATACTGCACTCCCCGCTGCCGCATGGGACTCTGCCCACCCTGAGCCGCATGAACTTAAATACTCGTTGGCCGCATATACTGCAGCCTTCCGCCAGCCGCATGAGGACCCGAGTCCTCTCAGCCGCATGACTGACTAGATCCCTGAGCCGCATAGACCTGATCGATCTGCTAACCGTATGAGTCCTATCCTCCGCTAGCTGCATGAGTACCCTCCTCGGAGCCGTATATTTCCTGCCCTCCTCTTGGTCGCATGGGCTGTTCCCGTATGGATTCCTTTCTTGGCTGCATATGCCCGAGCCGCATGACTTTTCTATAGACTTGTACTTATGATCTAATATTTATTATTTAGGCTCAAGTCCTGTGACCCTCAGTGTCACTTGGGTCTCTAGATTTAATACTTGCATTATGATGTCCTGCACATGTACCATGAACACGACAGTGGCCCATCGTGGTGCACTCCTGACAAGTCAACTTGACATGATAAACCTGACATGATATATCTTGATATGTTGTTGCGACGGCTACCTGACATGACATGACCTGTATAAATACCCTGGACACCGTGGGTGCTTGTGCTTGTACAAATGAACCAGTCTTGTCTTGCATCATGCTAGGATGGGACTCCTGAGTACCACGGTCAGGAGTACCTACTGAAATGGACTAAGGTTAATAACTAGAATAACACAATAGTCATTAAGAGATTTTCCAGCTACTGGCGATCCCGTTACCTGGGTGCGCCTGGGATCTGTAGCCTGCCGTCGAGTAGGGCACATTTTCAGCACACTGTCATGTGTTGCACCCTTCAAGCTACTTAAGGGTACATACGTTTCCTGGACGATGTACCCACCTGAATTCAACCCCTAATTCTCGACCTGGCTAACCTGGATGGTCTGCAGGACTTATGGCTGTAGAATATCTCGCTGCATCTTGTTAGTAAATAGGACTGTGATAACCCTAGTTAGTTAAAGTATCAAGCCGCACTCATTGCTTGGCCGTGATTGATTGAATGAGGAATAACCTGTCTAGTCTTGTCTTGATCCTGTACACGATTGTTACATGTCTTAATTTCTTATTATCCTGCAGATAAATGGTAGGAAACCAAGTTCTGTTCAGATGAAGGGTTACAACCTCGATCCTTGTTTGGTTTACGGGTTGTAACCTGGCTATCTGAATAGTTCCATGGTTATCTCGTCGTATATCATTCTGATCTTTTATGTTTCCAGTGCTATTTATTTATTTCTATTCTGTGATAATTGCTGGTTTTAGTTCCTAAGTGAAGCTTCCTTTGTGGCACTTGCTCTTTCTGGGATCTGACCCAGCTGGTTTTGTATGGCCAGATTTTGGAGCAGCTCCATAGGATCTACCAACCTTCCAGCCCGATGGTGACCACCAGGCGTAACCAGGGCAACGAGTGGATTATTTTTGGCTCTCTCACTCTATTGTAAAAATATTCTTTTGAGGCGTTTAGCCGACGAGCACCTGTTTAGCTCGATTTACTCTTTACTTACTGTCTGCCTACGGGCTGTAACATGATTGACAGATCCTAGGGTTGATCATGTATGACTAAACTCTTGCTAGTTCTCACATTTTGTAACGACTAGCTTCATGATCAACTGAATATGTAATGTTTGGTATGCCTTACTATTGTATATTTGGTGATCTTACATCTTGCGACATTTACTTACTTGTTTATGATTGAGACACTAGGCTTGTTCTTGACTATAGGAGACTGTTGGCTTGTAGTAAACCCTCATGTATCTAGACAGCCGTGATCGTATAGCGAGGTGGATTGCACTTCAATATACGTAGCTGGCTATGTCTTCCCCCGCTCTCCAGTATTCTGGTTCTGGGGTGTGACAGAGAAAGTCCTTGAAACCTAAGACTTAAGAAACGTCAAGAAAACCACATACAAATTGAATAGCAAAAGCACAAGATAGGAAAGAAATAAAAGAGGAAAATAGACAATTTTTTGTGGCTTTTTGTTTTCTTCTCTAAATTAGCAGCCATATCTTGAGCCCAACACACAATCAAAAAGTACAATTAAACCTAATCAAATAAAGGACCAGTAAACAACAATAAACCAGTCTTAAAAGTGCCATTTACCATGATAAAATAGCCAAACAAATTCGATTAAAAATTAATATACGAATATAGCCATGAATCAATCCAGATTCATACTTTAGTGGCCTCAAAACAAAACAAAATGATTACTAAAATTCAACTTTTGTTAAAAAAAATCAAATAGTCGGTCATGATCAATCTTTTTTCCAAGCTAGCAGGAGGCACTACTAAAATCTGCTCAATTGGCAATGTAAATTCAGCGACGTTAGCAAAACGTCGCTAAATTGCGGACATTAGCGACGTATAAATGAAACGTCGGTAACCGTCGCTACTAGCGACGCAAATAGCAACGTGACAACGACGTATATTAGTTACGTGAGCTAGTCGTCACGAAATATCGCTACAACGTCGCTAATAGCGACTAATTTAGCGACATTAGTAATAACGTCGCTAAATTCTAACTAAATTAAATCCCCTCCGATTCATTTTCCCCCATCCATTTTACTCTCTCACTCTTTTCCTCCGGCGCTCTCGCTCTCACTCTCTCCGGCGCTCTCGCTCTCTCCGGCGACTTCACTCTCTTCGGCGACTCTCCTCTGGTATGTGACTCCCTCTCTCTCTTTCTCTATTTGTTGTTGGTGATTGGGGGGTACTGGTGGCTCGGGGGGAGGGGCAGGGGGTACGGGTGGTTGGAGGTGAGGAATTGTTGGGGGTGGCTGGGGGGGTGGGGCAGGGGGTGAGGGCGGTTGGGGGTGAGAAGGGGGGCTGGAGGAAGGGAAGGGTTCGGGTTAGGGGGGAGGGGCGGGGGGTGAGGGCGGCTGGCGGGTGAGGGCGGAGGGGGCTAGGGAGGGGAGGGGAGGGGGGATGGTGGGGGAGGGGTTGGGGATATGGTTTGGGTTAGGCTTAGGGGTGGTGTAGGGGTTAGGGGGGCTGGAGAGGGGAGGGGGGCTGGTGGGGGAGGGGTTAGGGATAGGGTTCGGGTTAGGGGTGGTGTAGAGGGGAGGGGTACGGGGGGGAGGGGGGGGTGGGGGAGGAGGGGGCTGGGTCAGGGGCACCGATAGTGCCGAAAAATCTGATAATTTAGTAATAATTATTTGTTTTCCGACACCGAAAAATCTAATACTCCGATTCGAAACCACGTACCGATAGTGCCGATATTTGGAACACATAGTTTTGTTGGTTGGTTAATTTGTAAACGATAGTGCCGATATTTGTAACACGTACCGATAGTGCCGATATTTGTAACACGTACCGATAGTGCCGATATTTGTAACACGTAGTTTCCTTGATCCCGATACTCGTAGGAATGGTCCCGAGTCACGGCTGTAGTATGTATTATATTTGTTTTATTTTGTAGTATATTCGTTTTAGTTTTGAAGTTTATTCGTGTTAGTATGTAGTATGTAGTAGGAATGGTCCCGACTCATAGGAATGGTCCCGAGTCACGATCATAGTATGTAGTATATTCGTTTTAGTTTTGAAGTTTATTCATATTTGCAGATATCTAGAAATGGCTATATCCATGTATCTGCTAGACCGTTCGTGGATGTACAACCGTATTCGAGATGACAGGTGCGGTGTGCGAGATGAATACATCGCCGGAGTAGAACAATTCATCTAATTCGTAAAGGCGTTTCCTCAATCCATGGACGGTATGGACATTAAGTGTCCGTGTGCAAAATGTCGAAACATGAAGTTTCAACCAGAATTGGATTGGACGTATCACTTATACACAAAGGGTTTCCTTCCGAATTACTACTAATGGACCGCACACGGAGAGCTTGTACCTTTAGCATTCCAAGCGGAGCCTTATGTGGAACCTTATATGAATGTCCATAACCGAACTGGTGTCGACAACGAGTACGTGAATATTGTCTTCGACGCTGCGGGGCTTAGTTTCGATCCATACAATCGTGACGCAGCTGAGGAGGCACCGAATGTCGATGTCGCAAAGTTCATGGAGTTGCTGGAGAATGCAAGGACTCCTTTATACCCTGGCTGTGAGGACCATTCACCGTTAGAGGTGATCACTCGGCTCTTAAGCATAAAGTTTGACTTCAACATGTCGCAAGAATGCTACAATAGAGTGCTCGAGTTGATTACCGATATCTTGTCGGAGGGTGCCAAGTTACTGAAAGACTTCTACCGCTCTAAGAGGATGGTGAGATCCCTCTGGATGGGATACGACAAGATCGATTGTTGTCAGAACGGATGCATACTTTACTACAAAGATCACAAGGATATAGAAGTGTGCAAATTCTGTGGTGCTGATCGCTACAAGCCAACTGCTGCAGACAAGTCTAGAAGACCGACTACTTCAATGCACTACTTTCTATTGACGCCACGGTTGCAGAGGATGTTTATGGTAAAAGAGACTGCCGAAAATATAAGTTGGCACAAGCGACAACAGACCGAAGGAGTGTTGGATCACCATCTGATGGAGAAGCGTGGAAGAACTTCGATCGAGCATATCCTAATTTCTCTTCTGATGCGCGTAATGTAAGGTTGGGGCTCTGCTGTGATGGTTTCACCCTATTTGGTCTTTCTGGCTCCCAATATTCATGCTGACCGGTAATCCTCACTCCGTACAACCTACCGCCTTGGATGTGCATGAAGACACATTACATATTCTTAACTGTTGTCATCCCCGATCCGAACAACCTGAAGGGGAACATCGACGTGCACTTACAGCCGTTGATAGATGAGCTGAAGCAGCTATGGAAAACAGGGGCGTATACGTATGATGCTTCGAAAAAACAGAATTTTCAGATGCGGGCAGCACTAATGTGGACAATCAACAACTTTTCGGCTTATGGAATGTTATCTGGATGGAGCACTCATGGTCGGCTTTTATGTCCGTATTGCATGGACCACACTAAGGCTTTTCGTTTGAGACACGGAGGAAAGCCATACTTCTTTGATTCTCACCGACAGTTCTTGCAGAAAGACCGTCCTTACCGTAGGAACAGAACTGTATTCCGTGTCGGAGCTATGGAGAAGGGTGATCCACCACCAATATGGTCCGGAGAGGACACATGGGAGCAAGTAAAAGAAATTCCAAGTGCTATTGAAGATCCTACAATGAGCAGCCGTTGCGAGAGATTTGGCGAAGATCATAATTGGACCAAAATGAGTATATTCTAGGATCTGCCATATTTGAGCACAAATCTGATTGGACATAACCTTGACGTCATGCATATCGAGAGTAACGTTTTTGATAACATAATTAATACTGTAATGGACGTCGAGGGAAAGACAAAAGACAATCAGAAGGCTAGATTGGACTTAGCCGAAATATGCAGACGTCCTACATTGCACATGATAGACAACGAAAAGGGAAAGCTTTTGAGGCATGGGCAATCTACTCGCTGGACAAGGAGGACAAAGTGAGACTTTGTAGATGGATCCAGGACTTAAAATTTTTGGACGGATACGTCGCCAATCTAAGAAGATGTGTCGACATAAAGGAGTGTAAACTGACCGGAATGAAGAGTCACGATTGTCACGTATTCATGGAAAGATTAATTTCTGTTGCATTTTGAGAATTATTATCGTCGGTAGTCTTGGATCCATTAATAGAGCTTAGCATATTCTTCAGAGATCTTTGTTCTTGCAAGTTGCTCGTCGATCGTTTAGAGAAGCAAAAGAAGGACATTGTGGTAACACTTTGCAAACTTAAGAGAGTTTTTTCTCCTGCATTCTTTGACTCAATGGAGCATTTGTCGATTCATCTTATCCATGAGGCTCTTGTTGCTGGACCTGTCGGTTATCGTTGGATGTACCCGTTCGAGCGACAGTTGAACCACCTCAAGAGAAAGGTGAAAAATAAGGCACGGGTGGAGGGTTCTATTTGTGAAGCATATGTCCTTGAGGAGATTTCAAACTTCTGTTCCATGTATTTTCATCCTCATATTGCTACAAACAGAACAAGGGCTCCCAGAAATGACGACGGCTATGAAGTTGGTATTGAGGCAAAGCTGAAAGTATTTACTACCTACGGAAAACCATCTGGCAAAATGAAAAAAAGATATCTAAATGACGACGAGGTTAGCGCTGCAATGTTATATGTATTGCTCAACTGCGACGAGGAAGAAGTGGACAAGCTAGAGGGGTAAGTAAAATTATTTCGCGTGCTTCGTTGCTTCTGAATATAACTAATATACCTATGCTTCGTTGCTTTTCAACATGTTTAAGGATGAGGTAACGTCCAAAAATCCGTACGCAACCGAGGATGAAGTAGAACAACAAATGAGACTTTATTTTCCTTTTTGTTTGAGGGCATATGTACGAATATCTTCACAATTTACTTTTGTTATACATTTATTCTTGCACATAATAATTAATTTAGCATCGTTTATATGGTATTTAGGTTGATCGTCCAGAGGTAATCCTTGAGAATGAGTATATTAAAACTCCAGCCAAGGGGCCAATTTATCAAGTGAAGACCTGGCCAAGTTACTGCGTAAATGGTTTCAGGTTCAAGTCAACAAATGCTCGAATAAGAGACGACTTCTTGGATTTAGATTCTATGAAGAATAGTTGTTTGTGCATAAAATCTTCAAACTACAAAGACGTCGACCCAGGCAATGACTTCTTTGGCGTCTTACGGGAGATTATAGAACTGACATACAATTATGTTATAGAACCTTGTAAGATCGTCTTGTTCAGATGTGACTGGTTCGATCTGATCCAAGGTCGAGGTTAGAGAGTTGACAAACGTGGTCTTGTTGACATAAATTATCGCCGTCGATATCAAGCTTATGAGCCGTTTGTTCTAGCAAGCCAGGCTCAGATAGTTTACTTTACCAGCTATCCAAAACGAGGAGCCGGGAGATCATATTGGTCGGCAGTCTGTAAGACTAAAGCTCGAAATACCTTCGATGTCGACGAGATAGCTTATCAGGAAGACGAACTACATCTTATTACAAATATTGTCGATGTGGACTCATCGGAAGTTCCTCATGACATGTTTCATCAATTGGAAGAGGTAGAAGTATCAGAAGAGGAAGATCAAGTTGATAGAAGTGAAGAGGAATAGGAAGATGAAGAGGAAGAGGAAGAGGAGTCAGAACAAGATGAATTTTCAGAAGAGGATTGCATATGTTTAATTTTCAGATATAGTATTGTAGAAGCATGGAATTTCACAACCAGAAAACCCATGCGCCAGACACTATATGCGCCAGAACTCAAACAGCAAAGTCAATAGCCATAGACATTCGAAGAAGGACTTTTTATTTATATATAAAAGTCTATTACATGTCTAGAAAAGGTTGTACAAAAGGGAATTTCTACAAAGAAAAGATCTTAAGTCTACAGCCAGCGGCCACCATGCGCCTCCAGATAGGCACAGCAGCCACCATGCGCCTTCAGATAGGCGCAGCAGCCACCATACGCCTTCAGTTGGGCGCAGTGTCATGCGCCTCCAACCAGGCGCATCCCGCCATTTCTTCAACAGCTCAGTTATGTGCATCCAGCTCAGTTATGTGCATCCCTTCAGCAGCCCAGTTATGTGCCACTCTTCCAACCAGGCTCACCTGGCCGAGCAGAAGCCCAGTTATGTGCCGTTCTTCCAGCCAGGGTCACCTGATAAGTGCTTCGATTTCACAAAGCATTTAACCCTCTGGCTGGAACCAAGGAAGAGAAGAGCACGACAAAGCTGTGGCCAGGGGAGGCTTCGAAAGAGCCTCCAAAGACCAAGGAAGACCGTGATCGTAATCATGGCGAAAGGAGCAGCTTTCAACACAATCAGAGTGGGCAACACCCACTTTGAAGGAAGAGAGAGCCTAGCACCGTAATTTCGATCTGCGGCTCTTCCGGAATAACGGAGACGAGGCCCGAGCATCCCCATCTTTGGATGCAACAGGCACCTTCCGCCTGCCTCAGAAGCCCTCGACTCCGTCTTTTGGATGTAACAGTCACCTTCAAGAGCACCAACAATGGCATGGCGTCGTATCTTCACCCTCAGGAGCACTTCGTCAACAGAATGCACCCGAATACTCAAGTTCAAGTTGGAAGTACGTGAGGGAATGAGAAGCAAACCTTCTCTTCATGCCACTATTTAGAGGCCGGGCAGATCAAACCCATGCGCCAAGTGGATGGCTCTCCGAATTCCGTGCAATGAATTCACATTAAATGGATGAACCGGACGCCTCGACTTCAGCCAAACGGCTATTTAAAGGCACTCGAGAAGCGAAACAGTCGCATCATTAAAAATGTATCGGATGCGCCGGCTGGACAGCGTATCACACCTCTTCAAACATCAAGTGCCTCCAACAGATGCGCCCTGCACTGAGCTCATCCCAGGGGATGCGCCCCCATACGCTTAGTGGAACGTCAACCGACGCGCCCACTCAGCAGTCCATCGAATGTCACCAACATTAAATGCTGAACTGACAGAGTTGGCAGCACGCCTCCCCAAGTCTGCACGGTGGACAGCTTTTGCAGAAAATGAAGCGTCCATAACGTCAGCATCATCATGACTTTACCCCGACGGCTACTGCCACGTGGCCACCCAACCATCCGCATGCGCCTCAAAAGCCATGCGCCTCAGACCCTTCACTGATCCCTAAAGACAGAAAAAGAGTCTCCAGTTGAAGCTTTGCATGCGCCTCAAAAGCCATGCGCCTCAGACCCTTCACTGATCCCTAAAGACAGAAGAAGAGTCTCCAAGTTGAAGCTTTGCATGCGCCTCAAAAGCCATGCGCCCCAGACTGATCTCTGATCCCGAAAGACAGAAGAAAAGTCGCTTGCATGCGCCTCAAAAGCCATGCACCCAGAATGGTTCGTGACTCCTAAAGGTTACGAGCCAAAATCTCATCTTGCGCCCAATCCAAGGCACATCCCACCAAATCATCCCCTCCATCAGATCCGAGATCTCCGAGCCATGAGTCGATGACACGTGTCCTTTGACTCAACTCATCCAAGATTTCAGCAACAGAAAGATCTTCTCCTCTGCTACGTGCCGACTCACAACAGCAGCATGAAGAATTCAACCTCTCGAGTAGGGCGCATCATCCATGCGCCTCCATCAGCAGTCTCAACGTGGCGTCCCCACGTACCGGCGCACCCTACGTATGCGCGCATGAGCAGCCAACCTGCCCACATATAAATAGAGGGATCATTTCCTTCTTCCACACACAGGGACATATACGGACAACACACAGAAATATCACCAGAGAGGCAGATACAGACACTCAACGTCTTCCTCCTCTCAGCAAGCTCCAGCACCCAGAGCAATCTACACCTTCAGAGAAGCGATAACCGTCGTCAGCCCGTCAACGGAGTCAACACATTACCACTCGCTCCATTGGCACTTAGGACCCAGATTAAACAAAAGTGTACTCCTAGGACTACATCTAAGTCCTATATTGTAACACTGTTTTGTTTGTATTTAGATTTGTAATCAAACGATTTTAATGGCAAACAAGCTGGCGACTCTGCTGGGGACTTCTTTGTCCTCTTTCGAGAAAGTCGTGTCACAGGCCGACGACGTGAAGGTGGGCTCCTCCCACAAGATGCTGGTCGTGAGCCTCAATCAACAGGCATACGAGAAGTTCATTTCTGAAGGAAGCGCGAGTCCTTCGAAGCGGCTGCCGAAGCCGAAGAAGACCCGCCGTGTCTGGGTGCGCAAGGTCGAAGCCTCGGGCACTACCACTGAAGGGAATGCCGCCAATCCAGCCCTCCCTTCCTGCTGACATTCTCAGCAACCAAGGTGCGCCCGTTGATGCAGCGCATCTCTCGGGGAAGCGTGCGGCTGACCACGTTCCCCAGCCATCTCCCTCTCAGGTGAGGAAGATGCGTCGACGGAGCAGGGGCGCAGCTAATGCCCCGCGCATCACCTCTGATGCGCCACAAAAAGTCTCTGTCTTTGACAGACTCACTCGCTGTAATGACGAGGAGAATTTGGATGCTGAGTACTATGCACCCCAGCGGGCTAGTACAAAGAAATCCAAGGCGACACGGGCCATGCACCACAAACGTGCTATGCTAGCAGCAAGCCAAAAGCATGCGCTCACAATCATGCGCACTGCCGATGGCAAGCTGTACAAGGTCGGCTCAGATGCTTCGGCACCAGAAACGAGTCGATCTTCAAAGTCCTCATCTCACTTGGGCGCATCTGCTGCGTGCACAACCAAGTAGAGTGTGGCAAATTCAGTGGTCTTGAACTCCCGCGCCTCCTCTGGTTGTGCGTTTGAGGTCCGTTCAAGTCACTTCAAATATTGTTGTTCCCCCACTACCGATCAGGATGCCTGCTTGGTATTAGATCAGGGGGCACAGCACTCACCTGTCTGCCTCGGCGTTTGGCCTTGCCATGCGTCTGAAGGGGGTATGAAGGTAGCACTCTCCTCCAACGACCTGCGTAATAAGATCGCTCACAAACGCCGGTTGGGAGAGTCGACCAACAAGCACGATGAGCCTCTCACGGGGCATACTTGTACGGTGGTCACTATCAACTGCTGTTGCAAGGCGGCAGTACCACCAAGGCAGTCAGTCTTCCAGCGGCTGCAATCACCGACACCCCTCCGACATCGTCTCGGGACGAAGGTATCAACAGAAGAGCAGCCAAGAGTTGCTTCATGCAATGTGGGCTCCAACTCCGCATCTCTCCGAAAGACGACTGGCAATTCTTCGTCCTCGTCCAAAAGCCAACCGAGGAAAACCAAGACAGCTGTCTCGTCCTCTGTGGTGTTCGAAGGCACTCGGTCGAAGAAGAAGTTCTTAGAGGAAGCTGGGGGTAGTCAGACCCATGTGGAGCCTCCTTCCGAAGACGAAGATGTCCAAAGCACAGCTGCGGTGGATCTTCATCCTTGAGGCAGAGTCAGCCTCCCGAAAGCCCCACGAAACGAGGATGTCCCCCAGGACACAGCTGGGGGAAGAAACGAAGAGGCCCTTCAAGACGGAGCCGAGGGCAATCAGGACCTTGCAGATGCGCCCGTCGAGGATGACCTCCAGAATGTGGCTGGGGGTGGCCAAGGTGAAACACCAGGAGAGGTAACTCCCCCACATTAAAGTGAGGCTGAGAGCGAAGCCTCAACCAATCCATCCACTCCTGGCCGAGTCAGGATAGTATACATGGCTGGGGATGATGTCGAGTCTGATGCGCCATCACAGGACATTGTCCAACGCATAGACTCATTAGAGGGAGGACTCAAAACCCTCTCTGCCTCTATGCAAGCATTGACTCAAGCAGTGTTTGATATACGATCGGCCTTGACCAGAGCACCTTCAACCGGTCCCGACCCAGGAGCCAATGGGGAGTCGAGTGTACCCCTTCAACGGATACCCTCTGACACAGAAGCACCTCGGACGTCGGAACCCTCAAACGCTCCGCTCCAGATAGTGCCACCTTTCCCAACTCCTAGCTCCACGGAGGATGTGGTCGAAATGATCAAAGACCTGCGGGAGCGCTTCGAGTCCAAAAACAGGCAAGAGAGCGCCAGAAGATGGGCATTCCCCAGCCTTATCCCTTCGAGTGGAATAAGGTGGTTTATCCTCCAAAATATAAACCACAAACACTCACACCATACGACGGAAAGGACCCTCCGCGTCGGTACCTGACTTATTTCCAGTCACAAACGGGGCATCTACCAAAGGAGGACGCGCTCCTCACCAGCATCTTTGTTGGAGCCCTGAAAGGGGTGGCGTATGACTGGTACTGCAGCCTCCCCGACAATTCTATATCGTCCTTCGACGACCTGACGCGCCTCTTCCTTGATCGCTTCTACGACGGTGGAAAGGACATGACGATGGCATCTCTCATAGAGATACGCCAGAAGGAGAAAGAAACGGTTCGGGTGTTCATCGAACGCTTCCGACAGGCCTGCTTCAGGCTACCTCCAGGCATGCCAGAACATGCACTCCTCTCCTCCTGCAGCATGAACATGCTGCCCGTAGTGAAGCTCTGGCTCAACTCTACTCCCCCTTCCGACTGGAGCTCCTTGATCATCGAAGCTGAAGCCGCAGAAAAGAAGACGGCCGATGCACGTCTTCTGGGTGTCAGCTTCCCCGCCTTTGATGATAAGGGGAAAAGGTCAGCAGCCAACAACTCCGGGCGAGAAGCAAAGGGGAAACAGGCATTGACTGTTAATGCCTCGAAGGGCGCATCTGCGCCCACTCAGAAGCCTCCACTGGCACCGAGACCCAAGGAGATGTATTCATTCAATGACGAAGACACCCTGCAACTCTTTGAAATACTGAAGCAGGGTGACAAAATCAAACTTCCGGACCCAAAGCGGCCCGATGAAGTCGGGAAAGTGGACAACCCGAGGTACTGTCACTACCATCGGTTTGTCGGACACCCAACCAAGGACTGCTACGTCCTCAAGAATTACATCCAGCACATGATCAATACGGATGTAATTTTCGTCGACTACGAAGAGAAGACGGTGTCAGCCAATGTGGTGTCACTCCAATTCGGTACCTTGCCGTCGACTACCACACAAGATGGCGTCGTCCCCATCCCTAAGGCGACAATGGAGGTGGTAAACTTGCCACCGACCCGTGATAATGTGAGTGGACTCATCCCACTCACCACATCTCGAGGAGAGGTCCTCTGGGTTCACCCCGACCTCGTCTCCGAGGTGACTCAACCGGAGGTACGCTCTACCTCCAAATCAAAATGCAGGAAGATCAAGTCTTGCCGCACGGTCTCTTCTTCAACGGAAGAGGCACTTCCAGTGCAGACCCGTGCACAATAGAACGCCCAGTCCGACGAAGCTGCCACCGAGGTGGTGCCTCCTGGCACCATCCCTGAGGAGGGCCCTTCTAAACCCTCAGCAGCCAATAAACAGAAGCAGGTGGAGGCTCGTTTTGACAGACCTCTACGGAAGGAGAATGCTTCGGGGCTAGCCAAGCCCCACAACTTTGACATACTGGCACAATTGGCCAGTACTCCTGCACGCTTGTCTTTGTTTGAGCTCCTGCGTCTTTCCAAATACTCCCGAGAAGCTCTCTATGAAGCTCTGAAGGATGCTGAATCCTTTCTCAGTCAGGTCAAGCAGCCTGAAGACCTTCCAACTACTTGTGCGCACTGTCATTGCGCGGAGGAAGTTATCCCAAACATAACTTTCACCCAACAGGACATGCTGCTCAAGCACCACCGACATAACCGACCGCTGTATTACACAGGGTACATCGGTTCAGTCAAGGTGAGCCAGATTCAGATCGATCCGGGGTCTTCCCTCAGCATCATCCCGAAGGCGTTGCTATCAAAACTGGGGATCCCAATGTACCGGCTAGCGCCCTCTAACACAACCATCAGTGGCTTCAACGCTAGCAAAAGCGAGCCACTGGGCAAGATCCGACTGAAGTGTCACATAGGCAACCTCAAAACTAAGGTGACTTGTTATGTGGTGGACGCCGAGGTCAACTACAACATCCTACTCGGCCGACCATGGCTACATGAGTACATGGTGGTGCCTTCCACGCTCCACCAATGCATGAAATATGTATCCACCAACGGCGTCATCCGGACGGAGTTCGCAGACATCGATCCTTTCAAAGGGATTGAAGCTTACTTCACCGATTCCGACTTGTACAAGCCACTTGACGAGGAGGAAGCCAACGATGCTGATGATGAGGCAGAGACGGCAACTGAGCCGGACACGGAGCCTGAGATGAATCCAGATGCCCCACTGAAGATCCGACTGAAGGGCAAACCACCCCAGAAGGTGCCTCCAATGAGCATCAAGCTATTAGGGAAAGCACCGACTCCTGAGGCTCCCCTGAAGATACGCCTTAAGGGAAAGCCGCCTCAAACATCGGCTCCCCTGGTGGCAAAATTACAGGGGAAGGCACCACTCACAGGAGGCGCAGTTGAGGCACCTCTGAAGGTGCATCTTAAGGGCAAGCCCCCGCAGTCATCCAAGATGCCAGAGAGGGCTCACATAACCCTCTCAGACCCCAAAGTCAAAGATGCGGGGGATTCTTCTGATCCGACCCCAGTGCTTACAGATGAGGAGCTTGGCGAATATATCTCTGCTGATGTAGATGCACCCTTCTTAGACAATATAATCCCACGGGATAAGATCTCGTATTTTATCAATAATAGAGTGTCTTTTAATTATTCTTGTCTTCCGTACTGGAATGCCATGTATACATTAGATCACGCTCTACGGTCGTTGCAAACACAAATAACGATCGTTCATCATGTAAATCGAGTAGTCCCGTCTCAAGGAGTCTGTTTCATAGCCCCTCCACGAAGCCGAGACGAAGGATCTATTATCTTGGGCAAAGTCGAGCGTCATCAAGACCTCCCGCCACTCGAGCCAAAACCTGATACCGGTAGGGTACAAGTCTATCGGTACACGGATACGGCAAAGCACATCATCCAAAAGATGGGCTACGATCTAAAAAACAACAAAGGCCTAAACTACGGCAAAGGTCGGCATCTCCCTCTCCGGATTCCAAGACCCGAAGGAAAGCTGCAAGACTACTACAACAAAACTCGACGGGGGTTAGGCTATGTCACGCCGCCATCAACCCCAGAAAGTTCAGACGCAGAAGACGTAGAACATTCCCACTCGTCCGAAGCGTCGACTTGGGATTCTGATACCAGTATCGGATCAGTCTTCAGGAAAGTGCTGTCGGCTAACATGACGTCGGCACAACCTCAAAAAGGTGAAGGCGAAGACCAAGCGCCGAAACCCTTCGAAGAAGAACCCTGGGCTCAACACCTAGGAGAGCAATGGGAGTCTCGTTTTGAGTTACGTGAACCTCCCACCGAAGACGAAGTCGAGCAGATCGACCTTGGGGACGGATCTTCTTCCAAACCAATCTTCATCAGCAAAAGCCTAGAAGGAGAAGACCGTGAGTCTTTAATCCAGCTGGCTAAAGAGTATATCGACGTCTTTGCCTGGAGCTACGAAGATATGCCGGGACTCGATCCACAGATTGCAATGCATAGGTTGAACATCTTACCTGATGCCAAATCTATCAAACAACAACAGCGATGCTTCCGTCCGGACATCATGAACGCCATCGATCAGGAGGTGGACAAACTCTTGACTAGCGGCTTCATCCGTGAGGAACAACACCCAGATTGGGTAGCCAACGTCGTGCCTGTCACCAAGAAAAATGGGAAGATACGAGTCTGTATCGACTTCAGAGACCTCAACTCTGCTTGTCCGAAGGACGAATTCTCGCTTCCGATCACCGATGTGATGATCGACAACACATGTGGCTTTGAACGCATGTCCTTCATGGATGGGTATTCAGGCTACAATCAAATCAAGATGTTCCCCGATGACGCGAAACATACGTCATTCAGGACTCCAAAGGGCGTTTTCTGCAACATAGTAATGCCCTTCGGCTTGAAGAACGCCGGTGCAACATACCAATGAGCTATGAGCACCATCTTCCGTCAACATCTTCGCAAGATGGTCGAATGCTATGTTGACGACATCGCAGTCAAGAGCCGCCTCAAAGGAGATCACCTACAGGATCTGAAGACAGTTTTCGATCTCATGCGGGCACATCAACTCAAAATGAACCCCGCTAAATCCTTCCTGGGGGTTTCTAGCGGCAAATTCTTGGGCTTTGTCATCACGACGAAAGACATTCATGTTGATCCCGAGAAGATCAAAGCTATCCTCAACATGGACCCTCCGAAGAATCTTCGAGAACTTCGGGGCTTACAGGGACGTCTGGCATACATTCGGAGGTTCATAGCAAACCTCTCCGGTAAATGTCAACCCATTACTCAGCTCATGAAAAAAGGAGTCTCTTATGTCTTGACAGAGGAGTGCCAGAAGGCTTTCGACGACAAAGCCTACTTGACGAGCCCACCAGTCCTGGTAGCACCTGTCGCCGGCAAACCATTTCTCCTCTACGTCCGTGCCATGGATCATTCTCTTGGCGCTCTGCTGGCTTAAAATAGCGATACAGGCTATGAGCAAGCAATCTACTACCTCAGTCGAACGCTCATCGGGGCCGAACACCGGTACAACCCCGTCGAAAAGGAGTGCTTGGCTTTGGTGTTTGCCATCCAGAAGACTCGTCATTATGTCTCGGGCCAGACAATTCATGTCATTTCCCGAGTCAATCCACTCAGAGTCCTCATGACGAAGCCAGGATCATTGAACTCCCGGCTAGCCATATGGGCGATTTTGCTAACACCATATAATATGGTGTTTGTCCCGCAAAAAGCTGTTAAAGTTCAAGCTCTGGCTGACTTTTTAGCTGCACACCCCATCCCAGAATCCTTAAAGCTCTATGAAGATATCCCGGATGAGGTCCAAGAATCCAACGTCACCGAAGGAAGCTCCGTTTGGCGGATGTTCTTCGATGGCGCTTCGAAAACAGGCCCCAAAGGCCAAATCATCGCAGGAGTGGGGGTAGTCTTAGTCTCCCCCGATCAGTTGGTCATCCAGCGTGCTTACTCACTTTCGAAGCCATGCTCCAACAATATTGTCGAGTACAACGCACTCGTCATGGGACTCCAGCTCGCACAACAGCTGGGGGTCGACCATCTGGAAGCCTACGACGACTCAAAACTCGTCGTAAACCAGATTCGGGGGCAATACGAGGTTCGCCATGAAGATCTGATCCCTTACCATGAGGTTGCACTGAACATTATTTTAACCTTCACCGGGTTCTTCATCGAACACGTACCTCGCCTACAAAACTTGGAGGATGACGCTCTGGCTGGCCTCGCAGCCTCATTGGCAGCGTCCTTTGGGACTCAATACTATGTCACGGTAACAGGCCGAGACTTGATTTGTCCTAGAAACAACCTGTGCTTACAAGTGTCTCACGCCATGCTGACGAACACTGGTGTTAATGTTCGAGACTGGAGGTTCCCGTTCATCGACTTCGCTGTCTACGGAATCCTTCCAGAGGACCCAAAGGAAGTTGTCTCAGTCAGAAGACGCTCTCTTCGATTCTACTATGATGCAGCTACCAAAACGTTGTACCGACGCTCCTTTGACGGGCTCCTCCTTCGATGCCTGTCCAACGAAGAAGCAGCCGAAGCTCTTCGGGAAGCTCATGACGGAACTTGTGGAGCTCATCAACCCGGTCCTAAGTTGCAGGATCGACTGCGGCGTATGGGCTACTACTGGCCAACCATGGCCGTCGACGCTGTTGAATATGCTAAGAAGTGTCATGCATGCCAACTTCATGCAGACTTCATTCATACACCGTCTGAACCACTACATCCTACAGTCGCCTCCTGGCCCTTTGAAGCCTGGGGCATGGACATTGTGGGACCAATCACCCCTCCTTCATCAAGAGGACACCGCTTCATCCTGGCCATCACCGATTACTTCTCCAAGTGGACAGAAGCAGTCCCACTGGCAGAAGTAAAAAGCTCCAGGGTAGTCAGCTTTATCAAACACCATGTCATTTACCGTTTCGGAGTACCCCGGCGGATCATTCATGACAACAGTCCTCAGTTTATCAGCCACATTTTTAGCAGGTTCTGTGACAAGAATCGCATTCAAAATGTGGCATCCACCGCCTATAATCCGGCAGCAAACGGGTTAGCAGAGGCGTTCAACAAAACCATCGTCAGGCTGCTTAAAAAGGTCGTGTCATCCAACAAACGCGACTAGGACGAAAAACTTGGCGAATGCCTTTGGGCCTACCGCACAACGGTACGGACCCCAACAGGTAACACACCATTCTCTCTGGTCTACGGGAGCGAAGCGGTACTGCCTCTCGAGATCCAGCTACCCTCACTCCGTGTAGCAATAACAAACAAACTCACAGAAGAGGACAATCAACGTCGTCGTCTGCGGGAACTGGAGGCACTCGATGAGAAGCGTCTCCTGGCTCAACAATACATCGAACTCTACCAAGCCCGTATATCACAGGCTTTCAATAAGAAGGTCAAACAGAGGACTTTCCAAGTTGGCGACCTGGTTTTAGCAGTCAGAAGGCCAATGGTGTTAACTCACAAGACACCAGAAAAGTTCGAGCCCAAGTGGGAAGGACCTTTCATCATAGAGACGGTATACTCAAACGGTGCTTACCGCCTCGCCAAACCCAATGGAGACTTGTTTATGATGCCCATCAACGGTAAGTTCCTAAAGAAGTACTATTCTTGACATCCTTCAGACATGTACTTCCCCAAAGGGGATCTGCGGGTCCAATCATCGGGACTCACACACAATCTCCTTCCATAAACTCATACGCTTCTGGAACCCAGCTGTTCTGTGGCATCCTTCAGTAGAAAGACAACCACGTCCACATCACCTCTGAGTTGTTGCTCTACACCTTACAAAGTGGAATCTTACGCTACGTAAGCCGACGCTATCCTTCATGTTTACCACGTCCACATTACCTCTGAGTAAACATCTCGTACGAACAACCCTTGCGTTGTCGTACACTGATCGCAGAACTTCCACGTCCACATCACCTCTGAGTTGTTCAGCGTATCCCTCAGGATCATTCCTACCATGTCCATCACACCTCTAAGTAGGATGATTCTATCATTTTGAACCCTAATGATTGCCACGTCCACATTACCTCTGAACAAACATGTCGGTTCCTTCAAACTTATTATCTGTACCTAAAAGCCAAGGTGCGCAAGAGATAATAGGTCCACACAAATCATCAAGTTCATAATAACAAAAAAAAAATAAACACATCACAAAAAGTTGCGTACTCCTTTATTTTTCTGAAAAGTAAGAGTACAAAAGACTACACTATCCCTCAGCAGAGGGTCGCAAAAGAACATAAAAAAGGGGAAAAGCTACGGTCCCTGAACCTCCCCAGGGTGGGCTGAGAGCTCCCTGACTCGAAGTCTTAAATCGGCTGTACGGGCCTCCACAGTTGCCAGGACTCGTCGCTCGGCTTCTTGACACATTAATTCAACAGCCCCAGCGGAAGTATCGCTCTCATGCTTCTTATCAAGCTGTTGTCGATGCCGCCCCAAGGCAAGAGTCCGCTGAGTAAAAGTCGCTTCTTCCTTCTGGAATGCTGCGTGTTGAGCCCGGACACGCTCGACATCTAACTGGAGTCGGGCCCGTTGATCCTCAAGGCGGCACATCTGGGTGTCGATCTCCGCGATGTTAGCATCCAATGCAGCCCGAGTTTCCACCGTCGTCTTCATGGACTGAGACAACTGCTCTACCGCAGCCTCAGTCACAGCCACCTCGCGCTCCCAAATGCCCACGGTAGCCTGGTAGGAAGACTCGATCTCGGCAATCAGCTTCCCCTTCTCCGCATCTATCAGAACGGAGAGGTCATTTCGCTGGATGCGCTGAAGTTCCGTGAGCCGCTCGTCCAGCTCAATCACCGAAGCCTCCAGAATTTCGGCCATATGGTCGTGGCCTTGGTGAATACGGATCAGCTCGATACAGGACATTGCCAGAGCTTTTGCCGTCGCAAAACTCCCGTTGGCATCCATCACAGCAGATACACCCTTCTGTAGCATTTTGTACACCCCCTCGATGAGGAATTTCACATATTCGTCTGTATTCGCCAGGACCTGCGGCGTCATAGCAGGAGTTGGAGGAGCTACTACAGTTTGCGGACCGGAAGAAGATCCGCCAACCTCAACTTGTGAGGCTGGAACCTCGACATCAGTAGGCTCTTCATCAACGGGGACTGGACTGCTAGCCCGAGGAGCCGAAGGAACAGAGGAAGCCCGCACAGGCGTCGAAATAGTACCCCAAGGGCAACAGAGGGTTCCACACCCTCGTCCTTCTCAAGCCCGGAGGGACCACCGACGTCAACGGCCACCTCTTCTACCCCCAACGTCCTATCAACAGTTGGTACCTCCCTTGGCAGAATAGGAAGATTATCACTTGTCTCTTGACCTGCCTCAGCGGTCGTGACTGTAGAAGCATGGAATTTCACAACCAGAAAGCCCATGCGCCAGACACTACATGCGCTAGAACTCGGACGAAGAACTTCACAGCAAGATCAATAAAGATAGACATTCGAAAGAAGACTTTTTTTATATACAAAAGTCTATTACATGTCTAAGAAAAGGTTGTACAAAGGAGAATTTCTACAAAGGAAAGATCCTAAGTCTACAGCCAGCGGCTACCATGCGCCTCCAGATAAGCGCAGCAGCCACCATGCGCCATCAGTCAGGTACAGCAGACATCATGCGCCTCCAACCAGGCGCATCCCACCATCTCTTCAGCAGCTCAGTTATGTGCATCCAGCTCAGTTATGTGCATCCCTTCAGCCAAATTCTTCCAGCCAGGCTCACCTGGCCGAGCAGAGCCCAGCTATGTGCCGCCCTTCCAGCCAGGGTTATCGGATAAATGCTTCCACAAAGCATTTAACCCTCTGGCTGGAACCAAGGAGGAGCACGGCAAAACTGTGGCCAGGGGAGGCTTCGAAAGAGCCTCCAAAGCCCAAGGAAGACCGTGATCGAAACCACAGCACAAGGGAGCTCTCAACACAACCAGAGTGGGCGACACCCACTTTGAAGAAAGAGAAAGCCTAGCACCGCCATTCCGATCTACGGCTCTTCCAGAACAACGGAGACGTGGCCCGAGCATCCCTATCTTTGGATGCAACAGGCACCTTCCGCCTACCTCGGAAGCCCTCGACTCCGTCTTTTGGATGTAACAGTCACCTTCAAGAGCATCGAAGACAACACAGCGTCTCATCTTCACCCTCGGGAGCACTTCGTCAACAGAATGCACCCGTATGATCAAGTTCATGTTGGAAGTACGTGAGGGAATGAGAAGCGAATCTTCTCTCCATGCCACTATTTATAGGCCGGGCAGATCAAACCCATGCGCCAAGTGGATGGCCCTCCTAATTCCGTGCAATGAATTTGCATTAAATGGATGAACCCGATGCCTCGAATTCAGCCAAACGGCTATTTATAGCACTCGAAGAGCGAGACAGCCGCATTATTAAAGAACATGTCCGATGCGCCAGCCAGACAGCACATCACACGGACGCGCCCTTCGGCATCAGGCGCATCACACAGATGTGCCCTACAGTACTCGGCGCATTACAGAGGGTGCGCCCCCACACATCTCCATACCGAGTGGAATGCCAACCGACGCGCCCACTCAGCTGTCCATCGAACGTCACAAACATTAAATGCTGAACTGACAGAGTTGGCAGCACGCTTCCCAAAGTCTGAACAGTTGACAGTTTTTTTCAGAAAATGAAGCGTCGGCAACGTCAGCATCATCATGATTCTATTTCGACGGCCACTGCCACGTGGCCACCATCCGTATGTGCCTCTACGGCCATGCGCCCAAATCAGCATGCGCCTCAAAAGTCATGCGCCCCAGACTGCTCTCTGATCCCGAAAGACAGAAGGAAAGTCGCCTGCATGCGCCTCAAAAGCCATACGTCCCAAATGGTTTGTAACTCCTAAAGGTTATGAGCCGCAGCCTCCTCCTGCGCCCAATCCAAGGCGCAGCTCACCAGATTACTCCTCTCCACCAAATCCGAGATCTTCGAACCATGGATCGATGACACGTGTCCTTTGACTCAACTCGTCCAAGATTTCAGCAACGAAAAGATCTTCTCTCTGCTACGTGCCGGCTCACAACAGCAGTATGAAGAGTTCTTCCCCTCGATCAGGGCGCAGCATCCGTGCGCCTCCATCAGCAACCTCCACGTGGCGTCCCCACACCGGCGCATCCTGCATGCGCACATGAGCAGCCGGCCTGCAAAACTATAAATAGAAGGATTATCTCCTTCACACACACACAAGACTCACAACACAGACAGAATCCACAACAGAGAATCACCAGAGAGGCAGTTCTAGACACTCAACGTCTTCCTCCTCTCAGCAAGCTCCAGCACCCAGAGCAATCAACACCTTCAGAGAACCGATAACCGTCGTCAGCCGGTCAACGGAGTCAACGCATTACCACTCACTCCATTGGCACTAAGGATCCAGCTTAAACAAAAGTGTACTCCTAGGACTACATCTAAGTCCTATATTGTATCACTGTTCTGTTTGTATTAAGATTTCAATCAAAAAAATAATTTTAATGGCAAACAAGCTGGCGACTCTGCTGGGGACTTCTTTCTCCTCTACCGAGAAAGTTGTGTCACAGGTCAACGACGTGAAGGTGGGCTCCTCCCACAAGACGCTGGTAGTGCGCCTCAATCAACAGGCATACGAGGAGTTCATTTCTGAAGGAAGTGCGAGTCCTTCGAAGCGACTGTCGAAGCCGAAGAAGACCTGCGCAGTCTGGGTGCGCAAAGTCGACGCCTCGGGCACCACCGTTGAAGGGGATGCGCCCGTCCAGCCTTCCCTTCCTGCTGACGTCCTCAGCAGTCAAGGTGCGCCCGCTGATGTAGCGCATCTCTCGGGGAAGCATGCGGCCGACCACGTTCCCCAGCCATCTTCCTCTCAGGCGAGGAAGATACGTCGACGGAGCAGGGGCGCAGCCAATGCCCCGCGCATCACTTCTGATGCGCCACAAAGAGCCTCTGTCTTTGACAGACTCACTCGCTGTAATGGCGAGGAGAATTTGGATGCTGAGTACTATGCGCCCCAGCGGGCTGGTACGAAGAAATCCAAGGCGGCACGGGCCATGCGCCACAAACGTGCTATGCCAGCAGCCGGCCAGAGGCACGCGTTTACAATCACGCGCGCTGCCGATGGCAAGTTGTACAAGGTTGACTCAAGTGCTTCTGCACCGACAACGAGTCGATCTTCAAAGTCCTCATCTCGCTTGGGCGCATTCACTGCGTGCACAACCAAGTCGAGGGAGGCAAATTCAGTGGTCTTGAACTTCCGCGCCTCCTCTGGTTGTGCGTTTGAGGTCCGTTCAAGTCACTTCAAATGTTGTGGTTCCCCCACTACTGATCGTGATGCCTGCTTGGTATTAGATCAGGGGGCGCAGCACTCTTCCGACCACCCCGGCGCTTGGCTCTGCCATGCGCCTGAGAGGGGTGTGAGGGCAGCACTCTCCTCCAATGACCTGCGTAACGTGATCACTCACAAGCGCCGGTCAGGAGAGTTGACCAACAAGCACGATGCGCCTCTCATGGGGCATACTTGTGCAGTGGTCACCATCAACTGCTGTTGCAAGACGGCAGTACCCCAAAGCAGTCAGTCTTCCAATGGCTACAATCATCGACACCCCTCCGACATCGCCTTGGGACAAAGGTGTCAGCAGAACAAGAGCCAAAGGTTGCTTCATGCAACGTGATCTCCAACTCCTCATCAGTCCGGAAGATGACTGCCAATTCCTCGTCTTCATCCAAAAGCCAGCCGAGGAAAACCAAGGCAGCTGTCTCGAGCTCCGGAGTGTTCGAAGGCACTCGGTCGAGGAAGAAGTCCTTGGAGGAAGCTGGGAGTAGCCAGACCCTCGTCGAGCCTCCTTCCGAAGACGAAGATGTCCAAAGCACAGCTGCGGCGGATCTTCATCAAGGCGAAGTCGGCCTCCCTAAAGCCCCTCAGAATGAGGATGTCCTCCAGGACACCGCCGGGGGTAGAGCTGGAGACGAAGAGGCCCTTCAAGACAGAGCTGAGGGCAGTCAGGCCCTTGCAGATGCGCCTGTCGAAGACGAACTCCAGAATGTGGCTGGGGGTGGCCAAGTACCAGGAGAGGTGACTCCCCCACATGAGAGCGAGGCTGAGAGCGAAGCCTCAACTAATCCATCCACTTCCGGCCGTGTCATGACAGTATACATGACCGGGGGTGATCTTGAGACTGATGTGCCGCCACAGGACATTGTCCAGCGCATAGACTCGCTAGAGGGAGGACTCAAAATCCTCTTTGCCTCAATGCAAGCACTGACTCAAGCAGTGTTTGAGATGCGGTCGGCCTTGATCAGGACACCTTCAAATGGTCCCGACCCAGGAGCCAATGGAGAGTCGAGTGTGCCCCTCCAACGGACACCCTCAGACACAGAAGCACCCCGGACGTTGGAGCCCTCAAACGCTCCACTCCAGGTGGTACCTCCTTTCCCGACTCCTAGTTCCACGGAGGACGTGGTCGAAATGATCAAAGATCTGCGGGAGCGCTTCGAGTCCAAGAACAGGCAGGAGGAGCGCCAGAAGATGGGCATTCCCCAGCCTTATCCCCTTGAGTGGAACAAGGTGGTTTACCCCCCAAAGTATAAACCACAAACACTCACGCCGTATGACGGGAAGGACTCTCCACGACGGTACTTGACGTACTTCCAGTCGCAGACAGGGCATCTTCCGAAGGAGGACGTGCTCCTCACCAGCATCTTTGTTGGGGCCCTGAAAGGGGTGGCGTATGACTGGTACTGCAGCCTCCCCGATAATTCCATATCGTCCTTCGACGACCTAACACGCCTCTTCCTCGACCGCTTCTACGACGGTGGGAAGGACATGACGATGGCGTCTCTCATTGAGATACTGTCACGACCCGCACCCTGTGTAGGGGCACGAGAAGTGGGTACGTCCAGCCTACACCGCAGTATCGGCAGTAGAACGCTGTCCTAGGTTGCTAACTAATCTCATGCAGTGTATATAATGTACTAGCCAAGATCTCAACTCCGAAGGGAGGACAAGTAAAAGATATGATATACTCAATCACAGTCTAAGCACGATAAGATAACACAGAAATCTAGATACCAACTAACAACAACAGAAATTAAACTACTAAAATAATAACAATAATATCTCAAACAAACTCTAATACAACTCGATATCTCAAGTTTAATACAAACATGCTCAAAACATGAAAGCTAAGTAAGTCTACTAGCTAAACTCCTGAATCACTCCTGAGAGTCGGAACCAAAGGTAGCTAATCCCTCGCCAGGTCCATGGTAAGTAGGGCATGTGTCGTCAGGAGTATCATCTGTAATATTTTCAACAGGTCCAATCAGGACAGGAACGAGCACATCTCATCTAGAAATCCCAAGTAAATGACAAAGACTATAAAGCAGTTTTTAGACAGTTATATAGATGAGCATGGCAGTTTTATACAGATAATGATGTAGAGAAACAGTGAGGGTACAAGGAAAGTAAAGTAACTAACAAGAGAAGAAATCATGGCAAAGAAGACTGTAGTAAACTAGCTGAACTAAAATAACATGGTATAAGTCCAGACAGTATAAAAGGTAATCCCAGTGTGAGTCCAGTCCATATAATCCAATACTAGATGATTCCAGTACAAGATGAGTCCAGTAAAATGAGTCCAGTAGTGATTCATGATTCCAGGGTAAGTCCAGACTATACTCTAACAGTGTGTTTTAAAATACTGAGATCGACATGTAAACGGCTAGGGGTAATCAGGCACATCGCACACTCGGCCAAGTGTGGGATGGCTAGCATTCCAGAATAGTTCCAAGGGAGGTGGTTCCAGATTTTAGGTATGTTCACATGTCTACTCAAGTATTTCCCCGCCCACAAATAAATCTATAATCCAACACTACAACCAGTATGAGTCCAGCCAATGATTCCAGAAATGATTCCAGAAATGATTCCAGATGATTCCAGTAGGGTGATGCCAGTAGTGATTCCAGATATAGAGGCCAGACATAAATAAATGAGTGTCGCATGTAATGGATCCAGCAATACTAATCGTGTTTGTACAGAGAATCACATATAGCTATCTAGAACTGAAATACAGTAAATGACAAGTAATGAAAGAACTATCAGAGAATGTACTCGCCTGACACTCTGGAAAGAGTAGTGTAATATCAGATGTCTGTACCAGGGTCACAATGTCCTAAAATAGAGTAATACAGTTATGACATGTCCAAAATGAAGGTAAATGAAATCTGCAATGCAATCTATATGAACTCTAAGCCAATCTAGGTCAAAGTCAAACTTGGTCAACTCTACAGTCAAACTAAGTCAATTCAAGTCATACTAGGTCACAGGGAATCAACTAAGTCAATTAGAGTCAAACAAGGTCAAACAAGTCAAGGTTAGTCAACATGATCAATCTGGATCAAGTCTAGGTCAAACTTAGACCAACTAAGGTATTGGTCAAACAAAGACCAGTCAGCAAGGTAATTAGGTCAATCTTGACTAATGGTCAACTTCTAGTCAATTTCTAAGGCTAACACAAATCATGACACAACTCCTAAGTATACCACTTAACCCCATACATATCTTAATCTACATGTAACTACCCATATAACCCAAGTCACACAAATACCCTTATATACTTAGGGCACTCACATATAGGTCAAACTCAAATAGCTAGCTAATAGTCTAGGTTTTACTCAATCTTAGTCAACTAGTCCCCTCTATACCCATCCAAGTCCATTCTAGGTCAGTTCCAAGTCAAACTAGGTTGATTAGGTCAAGTTTGACCTAAGGTTGACCTTGGTCAACACTTGGTCAAACAAGGGGTAAACTAGTTAAGTCATGGATATTTGGTCAATTAGGGTTAGCCCTAATGGCCATGGGCTAATAGCTTAGACCATAGGCTAATTACATATAACATCTCTCTCTATACAATATATATATAAATATCTATACAAGGTATATGTATATACATATCAATATATATAACCTACCTAGGCCTATATACATACAATGCCTATATATCATAAGCATATATATAGATACAATATCTAATACATATATATATATATAACACACACATATATATATACCATATATATATATATAACCTATACATATATATATATATATAGATAGATAGTGAGAGAGGGGGAAAAGAGAGATAGGTAGAGAGAGATAGAGAGAACAGTGGGGGGGGTTCTCTGTCCACTGGGACAGAGAACACAGCCACACACACACACACACTAACACACATACATACATATATATATGCACACACACACACACCTATATATACACATGTGTATATACACATGTACACATACCCTAAAATCCTCAAAATCCACCCACACACACACAAATACATATACAACATATATACATACTAAAATACATATATACTATGTATAAATCAAATCAAAAATAGATTTAAAACTCAATTTTGAAAGCTGGAAATAATCCTAAAACTGGAAAATCAGGACTGTAAACCCTCGACTTAGGTTAGACCAAACTCCAACTAAACCGAGCTAAGACAACCTAATCTTGGTTGGTAATTGAAGCCCCTAGGTTAGTCTAGGATCCTAATGGCCTGACACGGTGTCACGACACGACACGGCGTGTCCACGAGGGTCTAAAGTCACTCGGGTAAATGAGAATACACTGATACACACGTATCAGTGCAAAACTAAAAAGGGTCTAGGACACGACACAAGGCGACACAGGCCTCGTGCTCGTACCCGAAGGTGCGCCTAGGGTTGGGCTTCGTGTCCATGGCCCTGATACGCGTCCATATGTCGTGTAGAGTGGACACGACACGCGTATCAGAAGCCCTAATAACGTGTTTCAGACTGTGTTGGAGGGTTTTCCCGTGTCTCGTGTTCGCGACACGGGACACGACACACCATGAGACTGTGTCCAAAGTGTTTGCCTAAGTATAGGCTTCGTGTTCATGTGTCCACGAGGTGTCCACGTGTCCTGTACAGTGAGTTATGACACAGTGGTAGCATGACACAAAAACAGTGTACTGTGCACTGTGTCCAGTGTGTGAAACTGAGAGCTTCGTGTCCAGATTTTGGACACGACACAACCCAATTTGTGCTCAGTGTTTTAGGGTTAGGTTTAGGGTTAGGTGGGCTAGGGTTTTGATCAAAAACATTTGAAAATCAGTGAGTTTACATGTACTGAAACAGTGAGCAAAATCAGTGTATTAACATGAAATTGAAATAGGATACGTGTCCAATACGGACACCAAATCGATCCTAGTTTTCACCAAACTTGTCCTACAGTTAGGGTAGACCTACATGCATGCATTTATGAAGAAAAAATCACTGCATTACATAGATAAAAATGAAAATACCTCTATGTGCTAGAAATCAAGAAATTCAATGTAGAGGGGGGCTTCACTTCAACTTTGTGATGTCCAAAACCTCAAAAACTCCAACTTCTAGTCTCCCCTAGCTCCCTTGGTATGTTAGGGTTCCAATGCAAAAGATTTGAGGTCAATAGGATCACTAATGGTGAAGTTATGTAGGTTTGAGCATTTGTGGTTTTTCAAGTTCATGAATTTGTAAAGAGACATGAAATAAATTGGGGTGGTGATATATAGGGGCTTGGCATGGCTAGGGGGGGGGGTCCTTGGCCGGCCAACATGTAGGGGGGGTGTCCTCCAAGTTACTTACAAGCTAAGGTAAAGACTTTGGGGTAAAGGGTTGTGATATTTGGAGTAAATCAAGGAAAATATCAATGGAATAAATATCTAGATATTAAGCCATACTTTGACTTATGCAACCAACCATTCCTTTATCATTTCTAGGTTAGGGACTAACCTATGGATTAGGGTAGATTAGGTTAAAGGCTCTCATGACACTAACCAAAATCAATGAATAGTAAAAACTCATAAGATCAATTAATTCCAATTAAATCCTAGAAAATTACCAAAATACCCTTGAGGCTAAAAATCACTAATTTGATATTCTAAGCCTATGGTTAGGTCCACATGGTCATGGTAAGTTCTAGGTTAAGTAAACTCTAGGGTTACACTAGGTTACACTAGTCAAAATCACAAAGTCATAAGTCATGACTTATGAAATAGTTTTAATATAACTAAAAATCACCAAAAATCATATCATGACTAAAACACCATTAATAAATAATAAAAATAATAAATTTTCAAAAATATCCTAATTTCAGAAAACTGGGTGTTACAGATACGCCAGAAGGACAAGGAAACGGTTCGGGCATTCATCGAACGCTTCCGTCAGGCCTGCTTCACGCTACCTCCAGGCATGCCAGAGCATGCGCTTCTCTCCGCTTGCAGTATGAACATGCTGCCTGCAGTAAAGCTCTGGCTTAACTCTACTCCCCCTCCCGACTGGAGCTCCCTAATCATCGAAGCTGAAGCTGCAGAGAAGAAGGCGGCCAATGCACGTCTTCTGGGTGTCAGCTTCCCCGCCTTTGACGATAAGGGAAAAAAGTTCGTAACCAATAACTCCGGACGAGAAGCAAAGGGGAAACAGGCATTGACTGTTAATGCCTCGAAGGGCGCATCTGCGCCTACTCAAAAGCCTCCACTGGCACCGAGACCCAAGGAAGTTTATTCATTCAATGATGACGACACCCTGCAACTCTTTGAGATACTGAAGCAGGGTGACAAGATCAAGCTTCCGGACCCGAAGCGGCCCGATGAAGTCGGGAAAGTGGACAACCCGAGGTACTGTCACTACCATCGGTTTGTCGGACACCCGACTAAGGACTGCTACGTCCTCAAAAATTACATCCAGCGCATGATCAATGCGGATGTAATCTCCGTCGACTACGAAGAGAAGACGGTGTCAGCTAATGTGGTGTCACTTCAGTTCGGCACCTTGCCGCCGACTACCACACAAGATGGTATCGTCCCCATCCCTAAGGCGACAATGGAGGTGGTGAACTTGCCACCCACCCGTGACAATGTGAGTGGACTTGTCCCACTCACCACATCTCGAGGAGAGGTCCTCTGGGTTCACCCCGACCTCGTCTCCGAGGTGACTCAACCGGAGGCACGCCCTACCTCCAAAACAAAAGGCAGGAAGATCAAGTCTTGCCGCACGATCTCTTCTTCAACGGAAGAGGCGCTTCCAGTGCAGACGCGTGCACAACAGAACTCCCAGCCCGGTGAAGCTGCCGCCGAAGTGGTGCCTCCTGGCACCATCCCTGAGGAGGGTCCATCCAAGCCCTCAGCAGCCAATAAACAAAAGCAAGTGGAGGCCCGTTTCGACAGACCTCTGCGGAAAGAAAATGCTTCGGGGCTAGCCAAGCCCCACAATTTTGACATTCTGGCACAACTGGACAGTACTCCTGCACGCTTGTCTTTGTTCGAGCTCCTGCGTCTCTCCAAGGACTCCCGAGAAGCTCTCTGCGAAGCTCTGAAGGATGCTGAGTCCTTTTTCAGTCAAGTCAAGCAGCCTGAAGACCTCCCAACTACTTGTACACACTGTCATTGTGCGGATGAAGTTATCCCAAACATAACTTTTACCCAACAAGACATACTGCTCAAGCATCACCGATATAACCGACCGTTGTATTACACAGGGTACATCAGTTCGGTAAAGGTGAGCAGGATTCAGATCGATCCGGGGTCTTCCCTAAGTATCATCCCAAAGGCGCTGCTATCAAAGCTGGGGATCCCAATGTACCGGCTGGCGCCCTCCAATACAACCATCAGTGGCTTCAACGCTAGCAAGAGCGAGCCACTGGGCAAGATCCGGCTGAAGTGTCACATCGGCAGCCTCAAAACTGAGGTGACTTGTTATGTGGTGGATGCCGAAGTCAACTACAACATCTTACTCGGACGACCATGGTTACATGAGTACATGGTGGTGCCCTCCACGCTCCACCAATGCATGAAATATGTATCCACCAACGGCGTCATCCGGACGGAGTTTGCAGACATCGATCCTTTCAAAGGGATTGAGGCCTACTTCACCGATTCCGACTTGTACAAGCCACTTGACGAGGAGGAAGCCAACGACGCCGATGATGAGGCAGAGACGGCAACAGAGCCGGACTTGGAGCCTGAAATGACTCCTGACGCCCCTTTGAAAATCCGATTGAAGGGCAAGCCTCCCAGAAGGCGCCTCCAATGAGCATCAAGCTATCAGGGAAAGCACCGACTCACGAAGCTCCCCTGAAGATACGTCTCAAGGGAAAGCCACCTCAAACATCGGCTCCCCTGGTGGTAAAATTACAAGGGAAGGCGCCACTCACCGGAGGCGCAACCGAGGCACCTCTCAAGGTGCGTCTTAAGGGTAAGCCGCCGCAGTTATCCAAGATGCCGGAGAGGGCTCACATAACCCTCTCAGACCCCAAAGCCAGAGCGGTGGAGGACTCTCCTGATCTGGCCCCAGTGCTTATAGAAGAGGAGCTTGGCGAATATATCTCTGCTGATGTAGACGCACCCTCCTTAGACAATGTAATCCCACAGGATAAAATCTCGTACTTTATCAATAATAGAGTGTCTTTCAATTATTCTTGTCTTCCACACTGGAATGCCATGTATACATTAGATAACGCTCTACGGTCGTTGCAAACACAAATAACGACCATCCACCATAATCGAGTGGTCCCGTCTCAAGGAGTCTTCATAATCCCCCCACGAAGCCGAGACGAAGGCACCATCATCTCGGGCAAAGTCGAGCGTCATCAGGACCTCCCGTTAATCGAGCCCGAACCTGATATCGGCAGAGTGCAAGTCTATCGGTACACGGATACGGCAAAGCGCATCATCCAAAAGATGGGCTACGACCTGAAAAGCAATAAAGGCCTAAACTACGGCAAGGGTCGGCATCTCCCTGTCCGGCTTTCGATGCCCAATGGAAAGCCACAGGACTACTATAATCGGACTCGACGGGGGTTAGGCTATGTCACGCCGCCATCAACTCCAGAGAGTTCAGACGCAGAAGACATAGAATATTCCCACTCGTCTGAAGCATCGACGTGGGATTCCGATACCAGTATCGGATCAGTCTTCAGGAAAGTGCTGTCAGCTAATATGACATCGACGCAACCTCAGAAAGATGAAGGCGAAGACCAACCGCCGGAACCCTTCGAAGAGGAACCCTGGGCTCAACGCCTAGGAGAATAATGGGAGTCTCGTTTTGAGTTACGAGAACCTCCCACCGAAGACGAAGTCGAGCAGATCGACCTCGGGGATGGGTCTTCTTCTAAACCCATCTTTATCAGCAAAAGCTTGGAAGGAGAAGACCGAGAATCTTTAGTCCAACTGGCTAAAGAGTATATCGACGTCTTTGCCTGGAGCTACGAAGACATGCCGGGTCTCGATCCACAGATCGCGATGCATAGGTTGAACATCTTACCAGATGCCAAACCTATCAAACAACAACAGCGACGCTTCCGTCCGGGCATCATGAATGCCATCGATCATGAGGTGGACAAGCTCTTGACCAGTGGCTTCATCCGTGAGGAACAACACCCGGACTGGGTAGCCAACGTCGTCCCTGTCACCAAGAAGAATGGGAAGATACGAGTCTGTATCGACTTCAGGGATCTCAACTCTGCTTGTCCGAAGGATGAATTCCCGCTCCCAATCACCGATGTAATGATCGACAACACATGTGGCTTTGAACGCATGTCCTTCATGGACGGGTATTCAGGCTACAATCAAATCAAGATGTTCCCCGATGACGCAAAACACACGTCATTCAGGACTCCGAAAGGTGTTTTCTGCTACACAGTAATGCCCTTCGGCTTGAAGAATGCCGGTACAACATACCAACGAGCGATGAGTACCATCTTCCGTCAACATCTTCGCAAGACAGTCGAGTGCTATGTTAACGACATCGCAGTCAAGAGCCGCCTCAAAAGAGATCACCTACAGGACCTGAGGACGGTCTTTGATCTCATGCGGGCACATCAACTCAAAATGAACCCCGCTAAATCCTTCCTAGGGGTTTCTAGCGGCAAATTCTTGGGTTTTGTCATCACGGCAAAAGGTATTCATGTCGATCCCGAGAAGACTAAAGCCATCCTCAACATGGACCCTCCGAAGAACCTTCGAGAACTTTGGGGCTTACAGGGACGTCTGGCGTACATCCGAAGGTTCATAGCAAACCTCTCCGGTAAATGCCAACCCTTTACTCAGCTCATGAAGAAGGGAGTCTCTTACGTCTGGACAGAGGAGTGCCAAAAAGCTTTCGACGACATCAAGGCTTACTTAACAAGCCCGCCAGTCCTAGTGGCACCTGTCGCCGGCAAACCATTCCTCCTCTACGTCCGTGCCATGGATCATTCCCTCGGCGCTTTGCTGGCTCAAAACAGCGATGCAGGCTACGAGCAAGCAATCTACTACCTCAGTCGAACACTCATCGGGGCCGAACACCGGTACAACCCCGTTGAAAAGGAGTGCTTGGCTTTGGTGTTTGCCATTCAGAAGACTCATCATTACGTCTCGGGCCAGACAATTCACGTCATCTCCCGAGTCAATCCACTCAGAGTTCTCATGACGAAGCCAGGGTCATTAAACTCCCGGCTAGCGACATGGGCGATCCTACTAACGCCATACAACATGGTGTTTGTCCCGCAGAAGGCGGTCAAGGGTCAGGCTCTGGCTGACTTTTTAGCTGCACACCCCATCCCAGAATCTTCAAAACTCTATGAAGACATCCCGGATGAAGTCCAAGAATCAAACGTCACTGAAGGAAGCCCCGTTTGGCGGATGTTCTTCGATGGCGCTTCAAGAACGGGCCCCAACGGCCAAATCATCGCAGGAGTGGGGGGTAGTCTTGGTCTCCCCCGATCAGCTGGTCATCCAGCGCGCATCCTCTCTTTCGAAGCCGTGCTCCAACAATGTTGTTGAGTACAACGCACTCGTCATGGGACTCCAGCTAGCACAACAGCTGGGGGTGGATCATCTGGAAGCCTACGGCGACTCGAAACTCGTCGTAAACCAGATTCGGGGGCAATACGAGGTTCGCCATGAAGATTTAATCCCTTACCATGAAGTTGTATTGAACATCATTTCAACCTTCACTGGGTTCTTCATCGAACATGTACCCCGTCTACAAAACTTGGAGGCTGACGCTCTGGCTGGCCTCGCAGCCTCATTGGCCGTACCCCTTGGGACGCAACACTATGTCATGGTAACTGGCCGAGACTTGATTTGTCCCAGAAACAACCTATGTTTGCAAATGGCTCACGCCATGCCGACAAACACCGATGTTAATGTCCGAGACTGGAGATTCCCGTTCATCGACTTTGCCGTCTACGGAATCCTTCCAGAGGACCCGAAGGAAGCCGTCTCAGTCAGGAGACGCTCTCTTCGATTCTATTACGATACAGCCACTAAAACGCTGTACCGACGCTCCTTCGACGGGCTTCTCCTTCGATGCCTGTCTAACGAAGAGGCGGCCGAAGCTCTTCGAGAAGCTCATGACGGAACTTGGGGAGCTCACCAACCAGGTCCTAAGTTGCAAGATCGACTGCGACGTATGGGCTACTACTGGCCAACCATGGCCGCTGACGCAGTGGAATATGCTAAGAAGTGCCATGCATGCCAACTTCATACAGACTTCATACATACACCGTCTGAACCTCTACATCCTACAGTCGCCTCCTGGCCATTCGAAGCCTGGGGCATGGACATTGTGGGACCAATCACCCCTCCTTTATCAAGAGGACATCGTTTCATCCTGGCCATCACCGATTACTTATCCAAATGGACGGAAGCAGTCCCACTAGCGGAAGTAAAAAGCTCCAGAGTGGTCAGCTTTATCAAACACCATGTCATTTACCATTTCGGAGTACCCAGGCGGATCATTCATGACAATGGTCCTCAGTTCATCAGCCACATTTTCAGCAGATTCTGTGACAAGAATCGCATTCAAAATGTGGCCTCAACCGCCTACAATCCGGCAGCAAACGGATTGGCCGAGGCGTTCAACAAAACTATCGTCAGGCTGCTCAAAAAGGTCGTGTCATCCAACAAACGCGACTGGAACGAAAAGCTCGGCGAATGTCTTTGGGCCTACCGCACAACGGTACGGACCCCAACAGGCAACACACCATTCTCCCTGGTCTACGGGAGTAAAGCGGTACTGCCTCTCGAGATCCAGATCCCCTCACTCCGAGTAGCAATCATAAACAAACTCACAGAAGAAGACAATCAACGTCGTCGTCTGCGGGAACTGGAGGCACTTGACGAAAAGCGTCTCCTAGCTCAACAACGCATCGAACTTTACCAAGCCCGTATATCACAGGCTTTCAACAAGAGGGTCAAACAAAGAACTTTCCAAGTTGGCGACCTGGTTTTAGCAGTCAGAAGACCAATGGTGTTAACTCACAAGACACCAGGAAAGTTCGAGCCCAAATGGGAAGGACCCTTCATCATTGAGACGGTATACTCAAACGGTGCTTACCGCCTCGCCAAAACCAATGGGGACTTGTTCATGATGCCCATCAACGGCAAGTTCCTAAAGAAGTACTATTCTTGACATCCTCCAAGACATGTATTTCCCCAAACAACCTCTTCTCACAAAATCAAACGCTTCCGGAACCCAGCTGTTCCGTGGCATCCTTCCGTAGAAAGATAACCACGTCCACATTACCTCTGAGTTGTCTCTCTACATCCTACAAAGCGAAACCTTACATTTTGTGAGGTTACGCTATCCTTCATGTTTACCACGTCCACATTACCTCTGAGTAAACATCCCGTACAAACAACCCCTGCGTTGTCGTACATTGATCGCAGAACTTCCACGTCCATATTACCTCTGAGTTGTTCAGCGTATCCCCCATGATCATTCCTACCACGTCCATAAATACCTCTGAGTAGGAAAATTCTATCATTTGAACCTAATGATTGCCATGTCCACATTATCTCTGAGCAAACATGTTGGTTCCTTCAAACTTATTATCTGTACCTAAAAGCCAAGGTGCGCAGAAGATAATAGGTCCACATAAATCATCAAGTTCATGAGACCAAAAATGAACACATCACAAAAAGAGATAGTGTATTTCTTTATTTTTTTAAAAAAAAGGGGAGTACAGAAATACGCTATTTCCCCAGCAAGACTACAGTCCCCGATCCTCTCCAGGGTGGGATGAGAGCTCTCTGACTCGACGTCTCAGGTCAGCAGTGCGAGTTTCCACAGTCGCCTGGACACGGAGCTCGGCTTCTTGACGTATTAATCCGACAGCCTCAGCGGAAGTTTTACTCTCATACTTCTCATCAAGCTGTCGTCGCTGCTGAGCCAAAGCAAAGGTCCGCTGAGTAAGAGTCGCTTCCTCCTGCTTGAATGCCACGTGTTCAACCAGGACACAATCAGCTTCTTGTTGGAGTTGGGCCCGCTGGTCTTCAAGACGGCGCATCTGGGCATCAACCTCTGCGATGTCAGCATCCAACGCAGCCCGCTTCTCCGTCGTCTTCTTCATAGATTGAGACAACTGCTCCGCCGCAGCCTCAGTCCTAGCCACTTCATGCTCCCAACTACTCACATCGGCCTGATGGGAAGCCTCGATTTCAGCAATCAACTTCCCCATCTCTGCATCTATCAAGACAGAGAGGTCATTTCGCTGGATGCGCTGCAGTTCCGCGAGCCGCTCGTCCAGCTCAATCACCGAAACCTCCAGAATTTCGGCCATATGGTCATGGCCTTGGTGAACGCGGATCAGCTCGATACAAGGCATTGCCAAAGCTTTTGTTGTCGCAAAGCTCCCCTTGGCATCCATCACTGCAGATACACCTTTCTCCAGCATTTTGTACACTTCCTCGACGAGGAACTTCACATACTCGTCGGCATCCGCCAGCACCTGCGGCGTCATAGCAGGAGTTGGGGGAGCTACTACAGTTTACGGACCGGAGGAAGATCCGCCAACCTCGATCTGAGAGGTTTAAACCTCGGCAGCAATAGGCTCTTCATCAACAGGGGCCAGACTGCTAGCCCGAGGAGCCGAAGGAACAGAAGGAGCCGGTACATGCGTCGTGATAGTACCCCAAGTGAAAGGAGCAACAGAGGGTTCCACACCCTTACCCTTCTCAAGCCCGGAGAAATCACCGACGTCAACGGCCACCTCTTCTACCCCCGACGTTCTATCAGCATCAGCTACCTCCCCCGGCAGAACGGGAAGATCAACATTTACCTCCTGGCCAGCCCCAGGAGACAAGACCGGCAGAAGGGTCTCATCCTTCTCAAGTCCCTCTACAGGGACAAAATCTGTCGCTACCGCCTGATCGGTAGCCATCTCAATGTCCATCGTTGGAGCCAAGGAAGGATTTGGCAACGATTCAGCCGACCTCCCTTCATCATGATAAGGAGGGGAATCAACCCTCTCCTCTGTCTCAACTACCTCTGCTGTCCCCGCAACAGACTCCTGCAGCCCTGGAGTGATGTCATCGGAAGATGACGAACTCCATTCCTCTTCACCAGGAAGCTGCGTACTTGCTAAACCTTCGATATGTGAAACCTTCGCTGTGGCCTTCGTCACCTCGGAAGCTGCTGCACCCTCAGGTTCCCTCCTGACATAAACCAGGGATACCGGAACCTCCACGACGACAGTATCCTCCGGATCTTCCTCCATGGGAGACATCATAGTCGGCGGGATGCGTACTCCAGACGAGCCCGCCATCTCTTCTCGCCTACTCCCATCCGACTTTGGGGTACGAGGTTTTCTTTTTAGCGGTTCCTACAAAAGAAAGATGAAGCCTCGTAAATGGTGGAACCAAAATCAGATTACGTGAGACGTCCTTACCTCTTCAGACGCCGAATCCGATGACGCCATCGGTGACGACGCCTTCTTCTGCTTCTTCGGCACAGGAGATTCAGCCCCTGTATCTGCACATCGTTTCGATCGATCGTCCGAGGGTTCTGCTTGTGATGCGGAGGGGGCACTCCGTTGACCCACCCCTGACGAACGATGCGGCCGGGCCTTTACTGGCGTATCCCCGGTCGCTGCTAACTGGGTGCCTGCGATAAGGCTGGTCTCCCTGTCATATCCGGAGGGCGGGGCAGCCATAACACAGTAAAATTTGGCGGCCGAGTAAAGAATGGGCGACCGCGGATCGGGGACGGGCAACGTAAAATGAGCTCCGGTACATCCGGCATTATAATAATGCCAAGCTCGTGCACCATCCAACAAACTTCCAACATACCCCAGGGTAATACTGGGGTTATCCAACATCATCTGAGCATAACCAAATTGCCGCGCAAAGCGGCTCGGCAAGTACGGCTCCAGGTAGCACTGATTCCTGTTCCGGTACACCAGATGGGACGGCCGGATACTTTGCAACCAGCGGAATCCCCATTGAGGCAGAGTGGTGGTACCTTCGCCCAGGTCCCTTAAATCCTCCTTGACCTTCAGCACCGACGAGTCAGTAGAAGTGAGACGGTCTCCAAACAGGAACTCAGGCTTCAGGAAGGTCACTTTATCAGATGTGGAAGATTTAAAAACTCCACGCTCCATCATCCGTTTGAGGAACCAATACTGCTGTTCACGGATTAGGGTCATTCTCTCAGGAGGCTGATCCAGCATAAGAGCATCTTGAACAGGGTTTATCACTTCCTCGTTATGCTCTACTCCCATTTGGTTGAAGGCAGCCTCCAAGAAAACTTCACTCAAAAGCGGGATTGCCATCGACACTAGCAAAAGATCAGAAAAAGTCAGAAGAGAACACACAATGTGTCTAAAGGAGAAAACTGTGGCGCATCATCAGGGATTGAACCCATACGCGTCAGCAGCATAGCCTCGGCGCATCATCAGGGTTTGAACCCACGCACGTCAGCAGCATAGCCTCGGCGCATCATCAGGGTTTGAACCCATGCACGTCAGCAGTATAGCTTCGGCGCATTACCAGGGTTTAAACCCACGCGCGTCGGCGGGCAAATACCGCGGCACATCATTAAAGACTCAAGGTCTATGTGCGTTGGCGTACGGACAATGAGACTCACCAACCACCTCCGGCCGAACTTCGACAGGCCGACGGGGAACAACAGCCGCCGCAACTTCCGCGGACTCCTTCGCTTTCTCCTTCCCCTTGCTGGCAGCACCGCGAGGAGTCTTGGGAGCCATTCTCTCGAAGAAGAAGAAGTTAGGGTTTTGAAGAAGAAAACTCTAAAGAAGCAGAGGCACAGAGAAGAAGAATCCTTTCTCTCTCCAACTCTTACCTATTTATAGGGCTTTGTCGCACGCGTGAACAGATGACGTATGATCTCAGCCGTCGCCTCGGGTTCTGTGCAAAGATAGCAGCAAATAAAACCAAAAGATCATCATTAATCTTTTCGGTTACCGAGGCATCATCATCATTAACTGAGAAGAGCATGCGCCCGAACAGGCATGCGCCCAGAAATCATACGCCCTGACCTCCATGCTTCTTATTCAAAGTATTCCAAAACTTATTCAAAAGTTTTGAAAACTTTGAAGGGGGTCTTGTAGAAGCATGGAATTTCACAACCAGAAAGCCCATGCGCCAGACACTACATGCGCTAGAACTCAGACGAAGAACTTCACAGCAAGATCAATAAAGATAGACATTTGAAAGAAGACTTTTTTATATACAAAAGTCTATTACATGTCTAAGAAAAGGTTGTACAAAGGAGAATTTCTACAAAGGAAAGATCCTAAGTCTACAGCCAGCGGCTACCATGCGCCTCCAGATAAGCGCAGCAGCCACCATGCGCCATCAGTCAGGCACAGCAGACATCATGCGCCTCCAACCAGGCGCATCCCACCATCTCTTCAGCAGCTCAGTTATGTGCATCCAGCTCAGTTATGTGCATCCCTTCAGCCAAATTCTTCCAGCCAGGCTCACCTGGCCGAGCAGAGCCCAGCTACGTGCCGCCCTTCCAGCCAGGGTTACCGGATAAATGCTTCCACAAAGCATTTAACCCTCTGGCTGAAACCAAGGAGGAGCACGGCAAAACTGTGGCCAGGGAAGGCTTCGAAAGAGCCTCCAAAGCCCAAGGAAGACCGTGATCGAAACCACAGCACAAGGGAGCTCTCAACACAACCAGAGTGGGCGACACCTACTTTGAAGGAAGAGAAAGCCTAGCACCGCCATTCCGATCTACGGCTCTTCCAGAACAACGGAGACGTGGCCCGAGCATCCCTATCTTTGGATGCAACAGGCATCTTTCGCCTGCCTCGGAAGCCCTCGACTCCGTCTTTTGGATGTAACAGTCACCTTCAAGAGCATCGAAGACAACACAGCGTCTCATCTTCACCCTCGGGAGCACTTCGTCAACAGAATGCACCCGCATGATCAAGTTCATGTTGGAAGTACGTGAGGGAATGAGAAGCGAATCTTCTCTCCATGCCACTATTTATAGGCCGGGCAGATCAAACCCACGCGCCAAGTGGATGGCCCTCCGAATTCCGTGCAATGAATTTGCATTAAATGGATGAACCGGACGCCTCGAATTCAGCCAAACGGCTATTTATAGCACTCGAAGAGCGAGACAGCCGCATCATTAAAGAACATGTTCGATGCGCCAGCCAGACAGCACATCACACGGACGCGCCCTTCGGCATCAGGCGCATCACACAGACGCGCCTACAGTACTCGGCACATTACAGAGGGTGCGCCCCCACACATCTCCATACCGAGTGGAACGCCAACCGACGCGCCCACTCAGATGTCCATCGAACGTCACAAACATTAAATGCTGAACTGACAGAGTTGGCAGCACGCTTCCCAAAGTCTGAACAGTTGACAGTTTTTTTCAGAAAACGAAGCGTCGGCAACGTCAGCATCATCATGATTCTATTTCGACGGCCACTGCCACGTGGCCACCATCCGTATGCGCCTCTACGGCCATGCGCCCAAATCAGCATGCGCCTCAAAAGCTATGTGCCCCAGACTGCTCTCTGATCCCGAAAGACAGAAGGAAAGTCGCCTGCATGTGCCTCAAAAGTCATGCGCCCCAAATGGTTTGTAACTCCTAAAGGTTATGAGCCGCAACCTCCTCCTGCGCCCAATCCAAGGCGCAGCTCACCAGATTACTCCTCTCCACCAAATCCAAGATCTTCGAACCATGGGTCGATGACACGTGTCCTTTGACTCAACTCGTCCAAGATTTCAGCAACGGGAAGATCTTCTCTCTGCTACGTACCGGCTCACAACAGCAGTATGAAGAGTTCTCCCCCTCGATCAGGGCGCAGCATCCGTGCGCCTCCATCAGCAACCTCTACGTGGCATCCCCACACCGGCGCATCCTGTATGCGCGCATGAGCAGCCGGCCTGTAAAACTATAAATAGAAGGATCATCTCCTTCACACACACACAAGACTCACAACACAGACAGAATCCACAACAGAGAATCACCAGAGAGGCAGTTCTAGACACTCAACGTCTTCCTCCTCTCAGCAAGCTCCAGCACCCAGAGCAATCAACACCTTCAGAGAACCGATAACCGTCGTCAGCCGGTCAACGGAGTCAACGCATTACCACTCGCTCCATTGGCACTAAGGACCCAGCTTAAACAAAAGTGTACTCCTAGGACTACATCTAAGTCCTATATTGTATCACTGTTCTGTTTGTATTAAGATTTCAATCAAAAAAACAATTTTAATGGCAAACAGTGACCGGCAGACGAGTCTCATCATCAAGTCCCTCAACAGGGATAGAATCTGTCGCTACCTCCTGATCGGTAGCCGCCTCAACTTCCACGGTTGAAGCCGGGGTAGGACTCGGCAATAATACAGCCGGCCTCCCCTCATCATGATAAGGAGGGGAATCAACCCTCTCCTCTGTCCCAACTATATCTGTTGCCCCCGCAACAGACTCTTGCGGATCTGCGGCAACGTCATCCAAGGCCGACGCCGTGGCCTTCATCTTCTCGGAAGCTGCTGCATCCTTAGCTCCCCGTCGGACATAATCCGGAGATGCTGGAGTCTCTACAACAACATCCTCGGTGTTCTCCTCCATGGAAGATATCATGGCGGGCGGAATACGCACTTCAGACGAGCCCGCAATCTCCTTTGGCCTGCTCCTACCAAATTTTGGAGTACGGGGCTTTCTTTTCAGCGGCTCCTACACAAAAAGAGAGAAGCATGATTACATAAGAAGCTGAACTTGAAATTAAACCCTACGGGACATCTTACCTCTGCAGATGCTGTGTCCGAGGACACCGTCGGTGACGACGCCCTCTTCTGTTTTTTCGATACAGGAGAGTCGACCTTTGTATCTGCACCCATTTTCGTTTGATCAACCAAGGGTTTTGCCTGACCCCCGGTAGATACGACGGGGGTGCCTCGATAACCTGACTCGGGCGGACGGTACGACCGAGCCTTCGCCAAAGCGTCTGCACCAGCCGCTAAATGGGTGCCTGCAATAAAGCTGGTCTCCCTATCATATCCGGTGGTTGGAGCGTCCATAGCACAGTAAAATCTGGCGGCTGAGTAAAGAATTGGCAGCCGCGGATTCTGGACAGGGAGCGTAAAGCAGGCTCCAGTACATCCGGCATTATAGTAATGCCAAGCTCGTGCACCATCCAACAAACTTTCAGCATACCCCAAGGTGATACTGGGATTATCTAACATCAATTGGGCGTACCCGAATTGTCTCGCAAAGCGGCTCGGCAGATACGGTTCCAGGTAACACTGGTTCCTGTTTCGATATACCAAATGGGACGGCCGGATACTTTGCAACCAGCGGAATTCCCATGAAGACAGAGTGGTGGAATCCTCACCCGAGTCCACCAGATCTTCGTTGGCCTCAAAATCGGAAAAGACAGGACCAACTTTGGCGATCTCCCATCCCTGAAGATGGGATAAAACCTTCATGCAAACAGGAACACCGGTGTGCGACCAATTCCTCCGGTGAAAACGTCGGAGGAATGCATCTCCGGACCTGTGGTCTTCCTCCGAACCCGGGATCATCACATTGGGATGGTGTAAAATTAATCACCCCATCAAATAATGAAACGGCAGTTCAGCACGCGGGAAGTTGTTGTTTTTGCCCCGCTCGTGAACGACATCTCCCGCAAACTCTCGAAGACCCCACAGCAGGTTACACACCATTGCAGGGAGTAAAGCTAAAGGACGGTCGAAGGCCAACTTCACGGCCGGCAGAATTAAGTTCCGAGTCACCCACTCTACAGAGCCAGATCCGCCTGAAAAGACATGGTCCCGGAGCCAAATCATAAGATACGCGACTAATACTGCTTTTGGCGACATCCGATAGGTGAGATGCCAAAAACAGCTATAGGAGCGTTCATCCGATTGCTGGTCCTCATTCTCCAAGGGATTCTTCTTGCCTAACCTGCTCATTTCGGAAAGCACCTCGTTACGAGAAAGTGCCGGCGGAGTAGAAAAATGGGAAGGATCCTCCTTGTCCTGCCTAAAGATGTGATCTCTCCAAGCAGTCACATGAGGCTGCGTCCCGCCCCTATCCTTCTTCTGCATATAGTAGTGATGACTTGCTACTTCTTTGAAGATAGCCATCATCTCATCAGCTTTGTCTCCCCAGACCTGGAATTCTTCATTGGTCGGGAAGTACTCCTCGTAAGGTTCCGATCCCCAGGGGAGTTTTGATAACTCGTACATCTCATGAAACGCGAGCCCTAGCTCCTCCACTGGAGTGAAGAAGGTCCCGGTATGGGTATCAAACATCTCCAAAAGTGCAAGGAACATGTGCCTGTTAATCTCTACACCGGCCTGAGTGGCACGGATCGCGGCGGTCAGCCCAATCTCTTGGAGCTCAGTCTGAAATCGCAACAGGTTCCAGTGTATCAGTTTGTCCCATTTTGAAACACAATGACACCAACCCTCTATCCGAAATTCTCCCTTGGGGGATGATTGTTCCATCAACAACATGCGACGAGCAAAAGTCGAGGCACCCAAGGCAAAAGTATTGACGGGAACATCGCTATAAATACTCCCAGGACGAAGAGTCCGCCAGGTGTAAGAGGTACCAGCTCGCAAGGCGGCCAGAGTATCCCTCTGATCAGAAGAAGAATCAATTCTGATGACGCCTGCTACCGCTCCTCCTTGAGATGGAGTAATGTCCCAGGACATTCTCCTTTTGGAAGCAAGACGACAGAAAGTTAACAAAGGCCATTGACGTTCAAGCTGCCTGACGGTCATATGCACACCCCTGGCCGTAAAGAACCAGTCTTCTTTGACCTTCAGCACCTTGGCTTCAATAGAAGAAAGGCGGTCTCCGAACAGGAACTCAGACTTTAAGAAAGTCATTTTATCGGAAGTGGCAGATTTCAGAACGCCACGTTCCATCATCTGTTTAAGGAACCCGTGATGTTGCTCCCGAATTTGAATCATTCTTTCGGGATGCTGATCCAACATAATAGCCGCTTGAGCAGGGTTTATCACCTCTTCATCATAATCTACTCCCATCTGGCAGAGCGCAGCGTCCAGGAGCACTTCGTTCAAGAGTGGGATAGTCATCGACACTGACAAAAATACAAGGGTATTAGAGACGACACAAAGATTCGTCAAAAGCGCGTATCAAGCGCATCTGAAAAAGAAGCCTCGGCGCATCATCAGGGCGTAAACCCATGCACGTCAGCATTGGAGCTTCGGCGCATCATCAAGGCGTGAGCCCATGTGCGTCAACGAAGGCTTTGGCGCATCATCAGGGTAAAAAACCCATGCGCGTCAGCAATTAAAGCCACGGTGTATGATAAAGGCCTGAGCCTATGCACGTCGGTGGGAAAATTCTCAACATCGATAGAAGACAATAAAGCTCACCGACTACCGCCGGCCGAACTTCGACGGGCGGGCGAGGAACGTCACTCACGACAGCCTCTACGGGCTCCTTCTCCTTCCCCTTTCCCTTGCCGGCACCGCCGCGAGGAGTCTTGGGAGCCATTCTATCAGAGAAGAAGAAATTAGGGTTTTTTTAAAGAACTATAAAGGAGGCAAAGGCAAAGAGCAGAAGAACTCTCTCTCTCAATCTCTCACCTATTTATAGGCCGTGGTCGCATGCGTGAACCGATGATGAGTGATCTCAGCCGTCGCCTCGGGTCTTGTGAAGATAACAACAGATAAAACCAAAAGGTCATCATTAATCTTTTCGGTTACCGAGGCATTATCATACTCATTAATTAAGAAGAGCATGCGGCTGAACAGGCACGTGCCCCAACAGTCATGTGCCCTGATCGCCATGCTTCTTATTCAAAGTATTCCAAAACTTATTCAAAAGTTTTGAAAACTTTGAAGGGGGTCTTGTAGAAGCATGGAATTTCACAACCAAAAAACCCATGCGCCAGACACTACATGTGCCAGAACTCAAACAGCAAAGTCAATAGTGTTTGCCATTAAAATTGTTTGATTTGCAAATCTTAATACAAACAGAACAGTGTTACAATGTAGGACTTAGATGTAGTCCTAGGAGTACACTTTTGTTTAAGCTGGGTTCCTTAGTGCCAATGGAGCGAGTGGTAATGCGTTGACTCCGTTGACCGGCTGACGACGGTTATCGGTTCTCTGAAGGTGTTGATTGCTCTGGGTGCTGGAGCTTGCTGAGAGGAGGAAGACGTTGAGTGTCTAGAACTGCCTCTCTGGAGATTCTCCCTTGTGAGTCTTGTCTGTTGTCTCTGTGAGTGTGTGTGAAGGAGATGATCCTTCTATTTATAGTTTTGCAGGCTGGCTGCTGATGCGCGCATGTAGGATGCACCGGTGTGGGGACGCCACGTGGAGGTTGCTGATGGAGGCGCGCGGATGCTGCGCCCTGATCGAGGGGGAGAACTCTTCATACTGCTGTTGTGAACCGGCACGTAGCAGAGAGAAGATCTTTCTGTTGCTGAAATCTTGGACGAGTTGAGTCAAAGGACACATGTCGTCGACTCATGGTTCGAAGATCTCGAATTTGGTGGAGAGGAGTAATCTGGTGAGCTGCGCCTTGGATTGGGCACAGGAGGAGGCTGCGGCTCATAACCTTTAGGAGTTACAAACTATTTAGAGCGCATGGCTTTTGAGGCGCATGCAGGCGACTTTCCTTCTGTCTTTCGGGATCAGAGATCAGTCTGGGGCGCATGGCTTTTGAGGCGCATGCAGGTTTGGGCGCATGGCCGTGGAGGCGCATACGGGACTTCGATTGAGACTCTTCTTCTGTCTTTAGGGATCAGTGAAGGGTCTAAGGCGCATGGCTTTTGAGGCGCATGCTGGTCTGGACGCATGGCCGTAGAGGCGCATACGGATGGTTGGGTGGCCACGTGGCAGTGGCCGTCGAAATAGAGTCATGATGATGCTGACGTTGCCGACGCTTCATTTTCTGAAAAAGCTGTCAACTGTTCAGACTTTGGGAAGTGTGCTGCCAACTCTGTCAGTTCAGTATTTAATGTTTGTGACGTTCGATGGACAGCTGAGTGGGCGCGTCGGTTGGCGTTCCACTCGGTATAGGAATGTGAGAGGGGGGGCGCATCCTCTGTGATGCGCCGGTGTTGCAGGATGCATTGGCACAATGCGCCTGGTGCTGGAGAGCGCATCCATGTGATGTGCCGTTTGGCTGGCGCATCCGACATGTCTTTTAATGCTGCGGCTGTCTCGCTCTTCAAGTGCTATAAATAGCCGTTTGGCTGAATTCGAGGCATCCGGTTCATCCATTTAATGCAAATTTATTGCACGAAATTCGGAGGGCCATCCACTTGGCGCGTGGGTTTGATCTGCCCGGCCTATAAATAGTGGCATGGAGAGAAGATTGGCTTCTTATTTCCTTACGTACTTCCAACATGAACTTGATCATGCGGGTGCATTCTGTTGACGAAGTGCTCCCGAGGGTGAAGATGAGACGCTGTGTTGTCTTCGATGCTCTTGAAGGTGACTGTTACATCCAAAAGACGGAGTTGAGGGCTTCTGAGGCAGGCAGAAGGTGCCTGTTGCATCCAAAGATAGGGATGTTCGGACCCCGTCTCCGTTATTCCGGAAGAGCCATAGATCGGAATGGCGGTGCTAGGCTCTCTCTTCCTTCAAAGTGGGTGTCGCCTACTCTGGTTGTGTTGAGAGCTCCCTTGTGCTGTGGTTTCAATCACGGTCTTCCTTGGGCTTTGGAGGCTCTCGAAGCCTCCCTTGGCCACAGTTTTGCCGTGCTCCTCCTTGATTCCAGCCAGAGGGTTAAATGCTTTGTGGAGCATTTATCCGGTGACCCTGGCTGGAAGGGCGGCACATAGCTGGGCTCTGCTCGGCCAGGTGAGCCTGGCTGGAAGAATTTGGCTGAAGGGATGCACATAACTGAGCTGGATGCACATAACTGAGCTGCTGAAGAGATGGTGGGATGCGCCTGGTTGAGGCGCATGATGTCTGCTGCGCCTGACTGATGGCGCATGGTGGTTGCTGCGCCTATTTGGAGGCGCATGGTAGCCGCTGGCTGTAGACTTAGGATCTTTCCTTTGTAGAAATTCTCCTTTGTACAACCCTTTCTTTAGACATGTAATAGACTTTTTGTATATAAAAAGTCTTCTTTCGAATGTCTATTGTGAAGTCTGAGTTCTAGCGCATGTAGTGTCCGGCGCATGGGCTTTCTGGTTGTGAAATTCCATGCTTCTACAAGACCCCCTTCAAAGTTTTCAAAACTTTTGAATAAGTTTTGGAATACTTTGAATAAGAAGCATGGAGGTCAAGGCGCATGATTTCTGGGCGCATGCCTGTTCGGGCGCATGCTCTTCTCAGTTAATGATAATGATGCCTCGGTAACCGAAAAGATTAATGATGATCTTTTGGTTTTATTTGCTGCTATCTTTGCACAGAACCCGAGGCGACGGCTGAGATCACACGTCATCTGTTCACGCGTGCGACCAAGCCCTATAAATAGGTAAGAGTTGGAGAGAGAAAGGATTCTTCTTCTCTGTGCCTCTGCTTCTTTAGAGTTTTCTTCTTCAAAATCCTAACTTCTTCTTCTTCGAGAGAATGGCTCCCAAGACTCCTCGTGGTGCTGCCAGCAAGGGGAAAGCGAAGGAGTCCGCGGAAGTTGCGGCGGCTGTCGTTTCCCGTCGGCCTGTCGAAGTTCGGCCGGAGGTGGTTGGTAAGTCTCATTGTCCGTACGCCAACGCACATAGACCTTGAGTCTTTAATGATGTGCCGCGGTATTTGTCCGCCGACGTGCATGGGTTTAAACCCTGGTGATGTGCCGAGGCTATACTGCTGACGCACATGGGTTCAAACCCTGATGATACGCCGAGGCTATGCTGACGCGCATGGGTTCAAACCCTGATGATGCGCCGCAGTTTTCTCCTTTAGACACATTGTGTGTTCTCTTCTGACTTTTTCTGATCTTTTGCTAGTGTCGATGGCAATTCCGCTTGTTTTCTTGGAAGCTACCTTCGACCAAATGGAAGTAGAGCATAACGAGGAAGTGATAAACCCTGTTCAAGATGCTCTTATGCTGGATCAGCCTCTTGAGAGAATGACCCTAATCCGTGAACAGCAGTATTGGTTCCTCAAACGGATAATGGAGCGTGGAGTTTTTAAATCTTCCACATCTGATAAAGTGACCTTCCTGAAGCCTTCGTCGGTACTGAAGGTCAAGGAGGGCTGGTTCTTTACTGCGAATGGAGTGCATATGACTGTTAAGCAACTTGAACGTCAATGGCCTTTGACGTCCTTCTGTCGCCTTGTTTCCCAGAGGAGGATGTCTTGGAAGCTTACCCCTTCTCAGGGGGGAGCGGTGACTGGCATCATCCAAATTGATTTTGCCTCTGACCAAAGGGATACTCTGACCGCCACACGGTCTGGGTCTTCCTTCACCTGGCGGACTTTACGTCCCGGGAGCCTCTACAGTGACGTACCCATTGATACGTTTGCTTATAGTGCCTCCACTTTTACACATCGTATGTTCATGATGGAACGTTCATACCCGAAAGGGGAATTTCGGGTAGAGGGTTGGTGTCATTATGTTTCCAAGTGGGATAGACTGACACTCTGGATCTTGTCGCAGTTTCGGACCGAGCTTCGAGAGATCGGGTTGACTGCCGCGATCCGTGCTACCCAGGCGGGTGTTGATCTCAATAGGCACATGTTTCTTGCACTACTGGAGATGTTCGATATCCATACTGGGACCTTTTTTACTCCGGTAGGGGAGTTAGGGCTCGCACTTCATGAGATGCATGAGGTGTCAAAACTCCCTTGGGGGTCGGAGCCCTATGAAGAGTACTTTCCAACCAATGAGGAACTTCAGGTCCTGGGGGATAGGGCCGAGGAGATGACGACCGTCTTCAAGGAGGTGGCGAGTCATCATTACTATATGCAGAGGAGGGATAGAAACGGGGCGCAGCCCCATGTGACCGCCTGGAGAGATTATGTCTTTAGACAAGGCAAAGAAGATCCCTCTCAGTTTTCTACCCCGCCGGCGCTCTCTCGTAGCGAAGTGCTGTCTGAGATGAACAGATTAGGGGAGAAGAATCCCCGAGGGAATGAAGACCAACAGTCAGATGTACGCTCCTATAGCTGTTTCTGGCATCTTGCTTATCGGATATCATCCAAGGCGGTGTTGGCATCTTATCTGATGATATGGCTCCGGGATTGCGTGTTCGCGGGCGGATCCGACGCCGTGGAGAGGGTAACCCGGAACTTAATCTTGCCAGCCGTGAAGTTGGTCTTCGGCCGGCGTTTGGCCCTTCTTCCCGCAATGGTATGTAACCTGCAGCGAGGTTTACGAGAATTTGCGGGAAATGTGATTCATGACAGAGGCAGAAACAACAACTTCCCGCGCGCCGAACTGCCGTTTCACTATTTGATGGGATGGCTGATTCTGCATCATCCCAGTGTGATGAGCCCCGGCTCGGAAGTAGATTATAAGGCTGGAGATGCCTTCCTTCGTCGTTTCCATCGGAGGAGCTGGTCATATACCGGCGTCCCTGTTTGTAGAAAGGTTTTATCCCGCCTTCAGGGTTGGGAGATTACCAAAGTTGGTCCAATCTACTTGGGTTTTGAGGCCAACGAGGATTTAAGGGACCTGGGCGAAGGTACCACCACTCTGCCTCAATGGGGATTCCGCTGGTTGCAAAGCATCCGGCCGTCCCATCTGGTGTACAGGAACAGGAATCAGTGCTATCTGGAGCCGTACTTGCCGAGTCGCTTTGTGCGGCAATTTGGTTATGCTCAGATGATGTTGGATAACCCCAGTATTACCCTGGGGTATGTTGGAAGTTTGTTGGATGGTGCACGAGCTTGGCATTACTATAATGCCGGATGTACCGGGGCTCGTTTTACGTTGCCCGTCCCCGATCCGCGGTCGCCCATTCTTTACTCGGCCGCCAAATTTTACTGTGTTATGGCTGCCCTGCCCTCCGAATATGACAGGGAGACCAGCCTTATCGCAGGCACCCAGTTAGCAGCGACCGGGGATACGCCAGTGAAGTTCCGGCCGCATCGTTCGTCAGGGGTGGGTCAACGGAGTGCCCCCTCCGCATCACAAGCAGAACCCTCGGACGATCGATCGAAACGATGTGCAGATACAGGGGCTGAATCTCCTGTGCCGAAGAAGCAGAAGAAGGCGTCGTCACCGATGGCGTCATCGGATTCGGCGTCTGAAGAGGTAAGGACGTCTCACGTAATCTGATTTTGGTTCGACTATTGACGAGGCTTCATCTTTCTTTTGTAGGAACCGCTAAAAAGAAAACCTCGTACCCCAAAGTCGGGTGGGAGTAAGCGAGAAGAGATGGCGGGCTTGTCTGGAGTGCGCATCCCACCGACGATGATGTCTCCCATGGAGGAAGATCTGGAGGATACTGTCGTCGTGGAGGTTCCGGTATCCCCGGGTTATGTCAGGAGGGAACCTGAGGGTGCAGCAGCTTCCGAGGTGACGAAGGCCACAGTGGAGGTTTTACATATCGAAGGTTTAGCAAGTACGCAGCTTCCTGGTGAAGAGGAATGGAGTTCGTCATCTTCCGATGACATCACTCCAGGGCTGCAGGAGTCTGTTGCGGGGGCAGCAGAGGTAGTTGAGACAGAGGAGAGGGTTGATTCCCCTCCTTATCTTGATGAAGGGAGGTTGGCTGAATCGTTGCCAAGTCCTACCCCGGCTCCAACCGTGGGAGTCGAGATGGCTACCGACCAGGCGGTAGTGACAGATTCTGTCCCTGTAGAGGGACTTGAGAAGGATGAGACCTTTCTGCCGGTCTTGTCTCCTGGGGCTGGCCAGGAGGTAAACGTTGATCTCCCCGTTCTGCCGGGGGAGGTAGCTGATGCTGATAGAACGTCGGGGATAGAAGAGGTGGCCGCTGGCGTCGATGATTTCTCCGGGCTTGAGAAGGGTAAGGGTGTGGAACCCTCTGTTGCTCCTTCCACTTGGGGTACTATCACGACGCATGTGCCGGCTCCTTCGGCTCCTCGGGCTAGCAGTCTGGCCCCTGTTGATGAAGAGCCTATTGCTGCTGAGGTTCAAACCTCTCAGATCGAGGTTGGCGGATCTTCCTCCGGTCCGCAAACTGTAGCAGCTCCCCCAACTCCTGCTATGACGTCGCAGGTGCTGGCGGATGCCGACGAGTATGTGAAGTTCCTCGTCGAGGGGGTGTACAAAATGCTGGAGAAAGGTGTATCTGCAGTGATGGATGCCAAGGGGAGCTTTGCGACAGCAAAAGCTCTGGCAGTGCCTTGTATCGAGCTGATCCGTGTTCACCAAGGACACAACCATATGGCTGAAATTTTGGAGGCTTCGGTGATTGAGCTGGACGAACGGCTCGCGGAACTGCAGCGCATCCAGCGGAATGACCTCTCTGTCTTGATAGACGCAGAGATGGGAAAGTTGATTGCTGGAATCGAGGCTTCCCATCGGGCCGATGTGAGCAGTTGGGAGCATGAAATGGCTAGGACTGAGGCTGCGGCGGAGCATTTGTCTCAGTCTATGAAGAGGACGACGGAGGCGCGGGCTGCGTTGGATGCCAACATCGCGGAGATCGATGTCCAGATACGCCGCCTTGAAGACCAGCGGGCCCAACTCCAACTAGAAGCTGATCGTGTCCTGGCTGAACACGTGGCGTTCAAGCAGGAGGAAACGACCCTTACTTAGCGGACCTTTGCTTTGTCTCAGCAGCGACGACAGCTTGATGAGAAGTACGAGGGCGAAACTTCCGTTGAGGCTGTCGAGTTGATGCGTCAAGAGGCCGAGCGTCGAGTTCTGGCAACTGTAGGGACTCGTACTGCTGACCTGAGACAACGAGTGAGAGAGCTCTCGACCCATCCCGGAGTAGCTTCTTCCTTTTCTTTGCAACCCTTGCTGGGGAAATAGCGTATTTCTGTACTCCCCTTTTTTTGAAAAATAAAGAAATACACTATCTTTTTTTTTGTGATGTGTTCATTTTTGATCTCATGAACTTGATGATTTGTGTGGACCTATTATCTTTTGCGCACCTTGGCTTTTAGGTACAGATAATAAGTTTGAAGGAACCAACATGTTTGCTCAGAGGTAATGTGGACATGGCAATCATTAGGTTCAAATGATAGAATCTTCCTACTCAGAGGTATTTATGGACGTGGTAGGAATGATCATGGGGGATACGCTGAACAACTCAGAGGTGATGTGGACGTGGAAGTTCTGCGATCAATGTACGACAACGCAGGGGTTGTTTGTACGGGATGTTTACTCAGAGGTAATGTAGACGTGGTAAACATGAAGGATAGCGTTAGCTCACGAAATGTAAGGTTCCGCTTTGTAGGATGTAGAGAGACAACTCAGAGGTAATGTGGACGTGGTTATCTTTCTACGGAAGGATGCCATGGAACAGCTAGGTTCCGGAAGCGTTTGATTTTGTGAGAAGAGGTTGTTTGGGGAAATACATGTCTTGGAGGATGTCAAGAATAGTACTTCTTTAGGAACTTGCCGTTGATAGGCATCATGAACAAGTCCCCATTGGGTTTGGCGAGGCGGTAAGCACCGTTTGAGTACACCGTCTCAATGATGAAGGGTCCTTCCCATTTGGGCTCGAACTTTCCTGGTGTCTTGTGAGTTAACACCATTGGTCTTCTGACTGCTAAAACCAGGTCGCCAACTTGGAAAGTTCTTTGTTTGACCCTCTTGTTGAAAGCCTGTGATATACGGGCTTGGTAAAGTTCGATGCGTTGTTGAGCTAGGAGACGCTTTTCGTCAAGTGCCTCCAGTTCCCGCAGACGACGGTGTTGATTGTCTTCTTCTGTGAGTTTGTTTGTGATTGCTACTCTGAGTGAGGGGATCTGGATCTCGAGAGGCAGTACCGCTTCACTCCCGTAGACCAGGAAGAATTGTGTGTTGCCTGTTGGGGTCCGTACCGTTGTGCGGTAGGCCCAAAGACATTCGCCGAGCTTTTCGTCCCAGTCGTGTTTGTTGGATGACACGACCTTCTTGAGCAGCCTGACGATAGTTTTGTTGAACGCCTCGGCCAATCCGTTTGCTGCCGGATTGTAGGCGGTTGAGGCCACGTTTTGAATGCGATTCTTGTCACAGAATCTGCTGAAAATGTGGCTGATGAACTGAGGACCATTGTCATGAATGATCCGCCTGGGTACTCCGAAACGGTAAATGACATGGTGTTTGATAAAGCTGACCACTCTGGAGCTTTTTACTTTCGCTAGTGGGACTGCTTCCGCCCATTTGGAGAAGTAATCGGTGATGGCCAGGATGAAACGATGTCCTCTTGATGAAGGAGGGGTGATTGGTCCCACAATGTCCATGCCCCAGGCTTCGAATGGCCAGGAGGCGACTGTAGGATGTAGAGGTTCAGACGGTGTATGTATGAAGTCTGCATGAAGTTGGCATGCATGGCACTTCTTAGCATATTCCACTGTGTCAGTGGCCATGGTTGGCCAGTAGTAGCCCATGCGTCGCAGTCGATCTTGCAACTTAGGACCTGGCTGGTGAGCTCCGCAAGTTCCGTCATGAGCTTCTCGAAGAGCTTCGGCCGCCTCTTCGTTAGACAGGCATCGAAGGAGAAGCCCGTCGAAGGAGCGTCGGTACAGCATTTTAGTGGCTGTATCGTAGTAAAATCGAAGAGAGCGTCTCCTGACTGAGACGGCTTCCTTCGGGTCCTCTGGAAGGATTCCGTAGACGGCGAAGTCGATGAACGGAAATCTCCAGTCTCGGACATTAACACCGGTGTTTGTCGGCATGGCGTGAGCCATTTGCAAACATAAGTTGTTTCTGGGACAAATCAGGTCTCGGCCAGTTACCGTGACATAGTGTTGCGTCCCAAGGGCCAGCCAGAGCGTCAGCCTCCAAGTTTTGTAGACGGGATACATGTTTGATGAAGAACCCAGCGAAGGTTGAAATGATGTTCAATGCAACTTCATGGTAAGGGATTAAATCTTCATGGCGAACCTCGTATTGCCCCCGAATCTGGTTTACGACGAGTTTCGAGTCGCCGTAGGCTTCCAGATGATCCACCCCCAGCTGTTGTGCTAGCTGGAGTCCCATGACGAGTGCGTTGTACTCAGCAACATTGTTGGAGCACGGCTTCGAAAGAGAGTATGCGCGCTGGATGACCAGCTGATCGGGGGAGACCAAGACTACCCCCACTCCTGCGATGATTTGGCCGTTGGGGCCCGTTCTTGAAGCGCCATCGAAGAACATCCGCCAAACGGGGCTTCCTTCGGTGACGTTTGATTCTTGGACTTCATCCGGGATGTCTTCATAGAGTTTTGAAGATTCTGGGATGGGGTGTGCAACTAAAAAGTCAGCCAGAGCCTGACCCTTGACCTCCTTCTGCGGGACAAACACCATATTGTATGGCGTTAGTAGGATCGCCCATGTCGCTAGCCGGGAGTTTAATGACCCTGGCTTCGTCATGAGAACTCTGAGTGGATTGACTCGGGAGATGACGTGAATTGTCTGGCCCGAGACGTAATGACGAGTCTTTTGAATGGCAAACACCAAAGCCAAGCACTCCTTTTCAACGGGGTTGTACCGGTGTTCGGCCCCGATGAGTGTTCGACTGAGGTAGTAGATTGCTTGCTCGTAGCCTGCATCGCTGTTTTGAGCCAGCAAAGCGCCGAGGGAATGATCCATGGCACGGACGTAGAGGAGGAATGGTTTGCCGGCGACAGGTGCCACTAGGACTGGCAGGCTTGTTAAGTAAGCCTTGATGTCGTCGAAAGCTTTTTGGCACTCCTCTGTCCAGACGTAAGAGACTCCCTTCTTCATGAGCTGAGTAAAGGGTTGGAATTTACCGGAGAGGTTTGCTATGAACCTCCGGATGTACGCCAGACGTCCCTGTAAGCCCTGAAGTTCTCGAAGGTTCTTCGGAGGGTCCATGTTGAGAATGGCTTTAGTCTTCTCGGGATCGACATGAATGCCTTTTGCCGTGATGACAAAGCCTAAGAATTTGCCGCTAAAAACCCCTAGGAAGGATTTAGCGGGGTTCATTTTGAGTTGATGTTCCCGCATGAGATCAAAGACTGTCTTCAGATCTTGTAGGTGATCTCCCTTGAGGCGGCTCTTGACTGCGATGTCGTCAACATAGCATTCGACTGTCTTGCGAAGATGTTGATGGAAGATGGTGCTCATAGCTCGCTGGTATGTTGCACCGGCATTCTTCAAGCCGAAGGGCATTACTGTGTAGCAGAAAACACCTTTCGGAGTCCTGAATGACGTGTGTTTTGCGTCATCGGGGAACATTTTGATTTGATTTTAGCCTGAATACCCGTCCATGAAGGACATGCGTTCAAAGCCACATGTGTTGTCAATCATTACATCGGTGATTGGGAGCGGGAATTCATCCTTCGGGCAAGCAGAGTTGAGATCCCTGAAGTCGATACAGACTCGTATCTTCCCGTTCTTTTTGGTGACAGGGACGACGTTGGCTACCCAGTCCGGGTGTTGTTCCTCACGGATGAAGCCACTGGTCAAGAGCTTATCCACCTCCTGATCGATGGCATTCATGATGTCCGGACGGAAGCGTCGCTGTTGTTGTTTGATAGGTTTGGCGTCTGGTAAGATGTTCAACCTGTGTATCGCGATCTGTGGATCGAGACCCGGCATGTCTTCGTAGCTCCAGACGAAGACGTCGATATACTCTTTAGCCAGTTGGACTAAAGACTCTCGGTCTTCTCCTTCCAAGCTTTTGCTGATAAAGATGGGTTTAGAAGAAGACCCATCCCCGAGGTCGATCTGCTCGACTTCGTCTTCGGTGGGAGGTTCTCGTAACTCAAAACAAGACTCCCATTGTTCTCCTAGGTGTTGAGCCCATGGTTCCTCTTCGAAGGGTTCCGGCGGTTGGTCTTCGCCTTCATCTTTCTGAGGTTGCGCCGATGTCATATTAGCTGACAGCACTTTCCTGAAGACTGATCCGATACTGGTATCGGAATCCCACGTCGATGCTTCAGACGAATGGAAATGTTCTATGTCTTCTGCGTCTGAACTCTCTGGAGTTGATGGCGGCGTAACATAGCCTAACCCCCGTCGAGTCCGATTGTAGTAGTCCTGTGGCTTTCCATTGGGCATCGAAAGCCGGACAGGGAGATGCCGACCCTTGTCGTAGTTTAGGCCTTTGTTGCTTTTCAGGTCGTAGCCCATCTTCTGGATGATGTGCTTTGCCGTATCCGTGTACCGATAGACTTGTACTCTGCCGGTATCAGGTTCGGGCTCGATTGACGGGAGGTCCCGATGATGCTCGATTCTGCCAGAGATGATGGTGCCTTCGTATCGGCTTCGTGGAGGGACTATGAAAACTCCTTGCGACGGGACTACTCGATTATGATGTACGGTCGTTATTTGTGTTTGCAACGACCGTAGAGCGTTATCTAATGTATACATGGCATTCCAGTGTGGAAGACAAGAATAATTGAAAGACACTCTATTATTGATAAAGTACGAGATTTTATCCGGTGGGATTACATTGTCGAAGGAGGGTGCGTCTACATCAGCAGAGATATATTCGCCAAGCTCCTCATCTGTAAGCACTGGGGCCGGATCAGGGGAGTCCACCACAGCTTTGATGTCGGGGTCTGAGAGGGTTATGTGAGCCTTCTCTGACACCTTGGATGACTGCGGCGGCTTGCCTTTGAGACGCACCTTGAGAGGTGCCTCGGTTGCGCCTCCGGTGAGTGGCGCCTTCCCTTGTAATTTTACCACCAGGGGAGCCGATGTTTGAGGTGGCTTTCCCTTGAGACGTATCTTCAGGGGAGCTTCGTGAGTCGGTGCTTTCCCTGATAGCTTGATGCTCATTGGAGGCGCCTTCTGGGGAGGCTTGCCCTTCAATCGGATTTTCAAGGGGGGGTCAGGAGTCACTTCAGGCTCCAAGTCCGGCTCCGTTGCCGTCTCTGCCTCATCATCGGCGTCGTTGGCTTCTTCCTCGTCAAGTGGCTTGTACAAGTCGGAATCGGTGAAGTAGGCCTCAATCCCTTTGAAGGGATCGATGTCTGCAAACTTCGTCCGGATGACGCCGTTGGTGGATACATATTTCATACATTGGTGGAGCGTAGAGGGCACCACCATGTACTCATGTAACCATGGTCGTCCGAGTAAGATGTTGTAGTTGACTTCGGCATCCACCACATAACAAGTCACCTCAGTTTTGAGGTTGTCGATGTGACACTTCAGCCGGATCTTGCCCAGTGGCTCGCTCTTGCTAGCGTTGAAGCCACTGATGGTTGTATTGGAGGGCGCCAGCCGGTATATTGGGATCCCCAGCTTTGATAGCAGCGCCTTTGGGATGATACTTAGGGAAGACCCCGGATCGATCTGAATCCTGCTCACCTTTACCGAACCGATGTACCCTGTGTAATACAACGGTCGGTTATGTCGGTGATGCTTGAGCAGCATGTCTTGTTGGGTGAAAGTTATGTTTGGGATAACTTCATCCGCACAATGACAGTGTGCACAAGTAGTTGGGAGATCTTCAGGCTGCTTGACCTGACTGAGGAAGGATTCGGCGTCCTTTAAAGCTTCGCAGAGAGCTTCTCGGGAGTCCTTGGAGAGACGCAGGAGCTCGAACAAAGACAAGCGCGCAGGAGTACTGGCCAGTTGTGCCAGTATGTCAAAATTGTGGGGCTTGGTTAGCCCCGAAGCATTTTCTTTCCGCAGAGGTCTGTCGAAACGGGCCTCCACTTGCTTTTGTTTATTGGCTGCTGAGGGCTTGGATGGACACTCCTCAGGGATGGTGCCAGGAGGCACCACTTCGGCGGCAGCTTCACCGGGTTGGGAGTTCTGTTGTGCACGCGTCTGCACTGGAAGCGCCTCTTCCGTTGAAGAAGAGACCATGCGGCAAGACTTGATCTTCCTGCCTTTTGTTTTGGAGGCAGAGCGAGCCTCCGGTTGAGTCACCTCGGAGACGAGGTCGGGGTGAACCCAGAGGACCTCTCCTCGAGATGTGGTGAGTGGGACAAGTCCACTCACATTATCACGGGTGGGTGGCAAGTTTACCACCTCCATTGTCGCCTTAGGGATGGGGACGACGCCATCTTGTGTGGTAGTCGGCGGCAAGGTGCCGAACTGAAGTGACACCACATTAGCTGATACCGTCTTCTCTTCGTAGTCGACGGAGATTACATCCGCATTGATCATGCGCTGGATGTAATTTTTGAGGACGTAGCAGTCCTTAGTCGGGTGTCCGACAAACCGATGGTAGTGACAGTACCTCGGGTTGTCCACTTTCCCGACTTCATCGGGCCGCTTCGGGTCCGGAAGTTTGATTTTGTCACCCTGCTTCAGTATCTCGAAAAGTTGCAGGGTGTCGTCATCATTGAAGGAATAAACCTCCTTGGGTCTTGGTGCCAGTGGAGGCTTTTGAGTAGGCGCGGATGCGCCCTTCGAGGCATTAACAGTCAATGCCTGTTTTCCCTTTGCTTCTCGTCCGGAGTTGCTGGTTGCGGACTTTTTCCCCTTGTCGTCAAAGGCGGGGAAGCTGACACCCAGAAGACGTGCATTGGCCGCCTTCTTCTCTGCAGCTTCAGCTTCGATGATTAGGGAGCTCCAGTCGGGAGGGGGAGTAGATTTAAGCCAGAGCTTTACTGCAGGCAGCATGTTCATGCTGCAAGCGGAGAGAAGCGCATGCTCTGGCATGCCTGGAGGTATCCTGAAGCAGGCCTGACGGAAGCGTTCGATGAATGCCCGAACCGTTTCCTTGTCCTTCTGGCGTATCTCGATGAGAGACGCCATCGTCATGTCCTTCCCACCGTCGTAGAAGCGGTCGAGGAAGAGGCGTGTCAGGTCGTCGAAGGAAGATATTGAATTATCGGGGAGGCTGCAGTACCAGTCATATGTCACCCCTTTCAGGGCTCCAACGAAGATGCTGGTGAGGAGCGCGTCCTCCTTCGGAAGATGCCCTGTCTGCGACTGGAAGTACGTCAAGTACCGTCGTGGAGAGTCCTTCCCGTCGTACGGCGTGAGTGTTTGTGGTTTATACTTTGGGGGATAAACCACCTTGTTCCACTCAAGGGGATAAGGCTGGGGAATGCCCATCTTCTGGCGCTCCTCCTGCCTGTTCTTGGACTCGAAGCGCTCCCGCAGATCTTTGATCATTTCGACCACGTCCTCTGTAGAGCTAGGAGTCGGGGAAGGAGGTACCGCCTGGAGTGGAGCGTTTGAGGGCTCCGAGGTCCGAGGTACTTTTGTATCTGAGGGCGCCCGTTGGAGGGGCACACTTGATTCCCCATTAACTCCTGGATCCGGACCAGTTGAAGGTGTCCTGATCAATGCTGATCGTATCTCAATCACTGCTTGAGTCAGTGCTTGCATTAAGGCAGAGAGGGTTTTGAGTCCTCCCTCTAGCGAGTCTATGCGCTGGACAATGTCCTGTGGCGGCGCATCAGTCTCAAGATCACCCCCGGTCATGTATACTGTCATGACACGGCCGGAAGTGGATGGATTAGTTGAGGCTTCGCTCTCAGCCTCGCTCTCATATGGGGGAGTCACCTCTCCTGGTGTTTGGCCACCCCCAGCCATATTCTGGAGTTCGTCTTCGACAGGCGCATCTGCAAGGGCCTGACTGCCCTCAGCTCTGTCTTGAAGGGCCTCTTCGTCTCCAGCTCTACCCCCGGCGGTGTCCTGGAGGACATCCTCATTCTGAGGAGCTTTAGGGAGGCCGACTTCACCTTGATGAAGATCCGCCGCAGCTGTGCTTTGGACATCTTCGTCTTCGGAAGGAGGCTCGACGAGGGTCTGGCAACCCCCAGCTTCCTCCAAGGACTTCTTCCTCGACCGAGTGCCTTCGAACACTCCGGAGGTCGAGACAGCTACCTTGGTTTTCCTCGGCTGGCTTTTGGATGAAGACGAGGAATTGGCAGTCATCTTCCGGACTGATGAGGAGTTGGAGATCATGTTGCATGAAGCAACCTTTGGCTCCTGTTCTGCTGACACCTTCGTCCCAAGGCGATGTCGGAGGGGTGTCGATGATTGTAGCCGTTGGAAGACTGACTGCTTTGGCGGTACTGCCGTCTTGCAACAGCAGTTGATGGTGACCACTGCACAAGTATGTCCCATGAGAGGCGCATCGTACTTGTTGGTCAACTCTCCTGACCGGCGCTTGTGAGTGATCACGTTGCGCAGGTCGTTGGAGGAGAGTGTTGCCCTCACACCCCTCTCAGGCGCATGGCAGAGCCAAGCGCCGGGGTGGTCGGGAGAGTGCTGCGCCCCCTGATCTAATACCAAGCAGGCATCACGATCAGTAGTGGGGGAACCACAACATTTGAAGTGACTTGAACGGACCTCAAACGCACAACCAGAGGAGGCGCGGGAGTTCAAGACCACTGAATTTGCCTCCCTCGACTTGGTTGTGCATGCAGTGAATGCGCCCAAGCGAGATGAGGACCTTGAAGGTCGACTCGTTGTCGGTGCAGAAGCACTTGAGTCAACCTTGTACAGCTTGCCATCGGCAGCGCGCGTGATTGTAAACGCGTGCCTCTGGCCGGCTGCTGGCATAGCACGTTTGTGGAGCATGGCCCGTGCCGCCTTGGATTTCTTCGTACCAGCCCGCTGGGGCGCATAGTACTCAGTATCCAAATTCTCCTCGCCATTACAGCGAGTGAGTCTGTCAAAGACAGAGGCTCTTTGTGGCGCATCAGAGGTGATGCGCGGGGCATTGGCTGCGCCCCTGCTCCGTCGACGTATCTTCCTCGCCTGAGAGGAAGATGGCTGGGGAACGTGGTCGGCTGCACGCTTCCCCGAGAGATGCGCTGCATCAGAGGGCGCACCTTGACTGCTGAGGACGTCAGCAGGAAGGGAAGGCTGGACGGGCGCATCCCCTTCAACGGTGGTGCCCGAGGCATCGACTTTGCGCACCCAGACTGTGCGGGTCTTCTTCGGCTTCGACAGCCGCTTCGAAGGACTCGCACTTCCTTCAGAAATGAACTCCTCGTACGCCTGTTGGTTGAGGCGCACTACCAGCGTCTTGTGGGAGGAGCCCACCTTCACGTCGTCGGCCTGTGACACAACTTTCTCGGTGGAGAAGAAAGAAGTCCCCAGCAGAGTCGCCAGCTTGTTTGCCATTAAAATTGTTTGATTTGCAAATCTTAATACAAACAGAACAGTGTTACAATGTAGGACTTAGATGTAGTCCTAGGAGTACACTTTTGTTTAAGCTGGGTTCCTTAGTGCCAATGGAGCGAGTGGTAATGCGTTGACTCCGTTGACCGGCTGACGACGGTTATCGGTTCTCTGAAGGTGTTGATTGCTCTGGGTGCTGGAGCTTGCTGAGAGGAGGAAGACGTTGAGTGTCTAGAACTGCCTCTCTGGTGATTCTCCCTTGTGAGTCTTGTCTGTTGTCTCTGTGTGTGTGTGTGTGAAGGAGATGATCCTTCTATTTATAGTTTTGCAGGCTGGCTGCTGATGCGCGCATGTAGGATGCGCCGGTGTGGGGACGCCACGTGGAGGTTGATGATGGAGGCGCGCGGATGCTGCGCCCTGATCGAGGGGGAGAACTCTTCATACTGCTGTTGTGAACCGGCACGTAGCAGAGAGAAGATCTTTCTGTTGCTGAAATCTTAGACGAGTTGAGTCAAAGGACACATGTCGTCGACTCATGGTTCGAAGATCTCGGATTTGGTGGAGAGGAGTAATCTGGTGAGCTGCGCCTTGGATTGGGCGCAGGAGGAGGCTGCGGCTCATAACCTTTAGGAGTTACAAACTATTTAGAGCGCATGGCTTTTGAGGCGCATGCAGGCGACTTTCCTTCTGTCTTTCGGGATCAGAGATCAGTCTGGGGCGCATGGCTTTTGAGGCGCATGCAGGTTTGGGTGCATGGCCGTGGAGGCGCATGCGGGGCTTCGATTGAGACTCTTCTTCTGTCTTTAGGGATCAGTGAAGGGTCTAAGGCGCATGGCTTTTGAGGCGCAAGCTGGTCTGGACGCATGGCCGTAGAGGCGCATACGGATGGTTGGGTGGCCACGTGGTAGTGGCCGTCGAAATAGAGTCATGATGATGCTGACGTTGCCGACGCTTCGTTTTCTGAAAAAGCTGTCAACTGTTCAGACTTTGGGAAGTGTGCTGCCAACTCTGTCAGTTCAGCATTTAATGTTTGTGACGTTCGATGGACAGCTGAGTGGGCGCGTCGGTTGGCGTTCCACTCGGTATGGGAATGTGAGAGGGGGGGCGCATCCTCTGTGATGCGCCGGTGTTGCAGGACGCATTGGCACAATGCGCCTGGTACTGGAGAGCGCATCCATGTGATACGCCGTTTGGCTGGCGCATCCGACATGTCTTTTAATGCTGCGGCTGTCTCGCTCTTCAAGTGCTATAAATAGCCGTTTGGCTGAATTCGAGGCGTCCGGTTCATCCATTTAATGCAAATTTATTACACGGAATTCGGAGGGCCATCCACTTGGCACGTGGGTTTGATCTGCCCGGCCTATAAATAGTGGCATGGAGAGAAGATTGGCTTCTCATTCCCTCACGTACTTCCAACATGAACTTGATCATGCGGGTGCATTCTGTTGACGAAGTGCTCCCGAGGGTGAAGATGAGACGCTGTGTTGTCTTCGATGCTCTTGAAGGTGACTGTTACATCCAAAAGACGGAGTCGAGGGCTTCTGAGGCAGGCAGAAGGTGCCTGTTGCATCCAAAGATAGGGATGTTCGGACCCCGTCTCCGTTATTCTGGAAGAGCCATAGATCGGAATGGCGGTGCTAGGCTCTCTCTTCCTTCAAAGTGGGTGTCGCCCACTCTGGTTGTGTTGAGAGCTCCCTTGTGCTGTGGTTTCGATCACGGTCTTCCTTGGGCTTTGGAGGCTCTCGAAGCCTCCCCTGGCCACAGTTTTGCCGTGCTCCTCCTTGATTCCAGCCAGAGGGTTAAATGCTTTGTGGAGCATTTATCCGGTGACCCTGGCTGGAAGGGCGGCACATAGCTGGGCTCTGCTCGGCCAGGTGAGCCTGGCTGGAAGAATTTGGCTGAAGGGATGCACATAACTGAGCTGGATGCACATAACTGAGCTGCTGAAGAGATGGTGGGATGCGCCTGGTTGGAGGCGCATGATGTCTGCTGCGCCTGACTGATGGCGCATGGTGGTTGCTGCGCCTATCTGGAGGCGCATGGTAGCCACTGGCTGTAGACTTAGGATCTTTCCTTTGTAGAAATTCTCTTTTGTACAACCCTTTCTTTAGACATGTAATAGACTTTTTGTATATATAAAAAGTCTTCTTTCGAATGTCTATTGTGAAGTCTGAGTTCTAGCGCATGTAGTGTCCGGCGCATGGGCTTTCTGGTTGTGAAATTCCATGCTTCTACAAATAGCCATAGACATTCGAAGAAGGACTTTTTATTTATATAAAAAAGTCTATTACATGTCTAGAAAAGGTTGTACAAAGGGGAATTTCTACAAAGGAAAGATCCTAAGTCTACAGCCAGCGGCCACCATGCGCCTCCAGATAGGCGCAGCAGCCACCATGCGCCTTCAGATAGGCGCAGCAGCCACCGTGCGCCTTCAGTTGGGCGCAGCAGATGTCATGCGCCTCCAACCAGGTGCATCCTGCCATTTTTCAACAGCTCAGTTATGTGCATCCAGCTCAGTTATGTGCATCCCTTCAGCAGCCCAGTTATGTGCCACTCTTCCAACCAGGCTCACCTGGCCGAGCAGAAGCCCAGTTATGTGCCGTTCTTCCAGCCAGGGTCACCTGATAAGTGCTTCGATTACACAAAACATTTAACCCTCTGGCTGGAACCAAGGAAGAGAAGAGCACGGCAAAGCTGTGGCCAGGGGAGGCTTCGAAATAGCCTCCAAAGACCAAGAAAGACCGTGATCGAAATCACGGCGAAAGGAGCAGCTTTCAACACAATCAGAGTGGGCAACACCCACTTTGAAGGAAGAGAGAGCCTAGCACCGCAATTCTGATCTGCGGCTCTTCCGAAATAACGGAGACGAGGCCCGAGCATCCCCATCTTTGGATGCAACGGGCACCTTCCGCCTGCCTCAGAAGCCCTCGACTCCGTCTTTTGGATGTAACAGTCACCTTCAAGAGCACCAACAACGACATGGCGTCGCATCTTCACCCTCGGGAGCACTTCGTCAACAGAATGCACCCGAATACTCAAGTTCATGTTGGAAGTACGTGAGGGAATGAGAAGCAAACCTTCTCCCCATGCCACTATTTAGAGGCCGGGCAGATCAAACCCACACGCCAAGTGGATGGCTCTCCGAATTCCGTGCAATGAATTCACATTAAATGGATGAACCAGACGCCTCGACTTCAGCCAAACGGCTATTTAAAGGCACTCGAGAAGCGAAACAGCCGCATCATTAAAAACGTATCGGATGTGCCGGCTGGACAGCGTATCACACCTCTTCAAACATCAAGCGCCTCCAACAGATGCGCCCTGCACTGAGCGTATCCCAGGGGATGTGCCCCCATACGCCCCCATACGCTTAGTGGAACGTCAACCGACGCGTCCACTCAGCTGTCCATCGAATGTCACCAACATTAAATACTGAACTGACAGAGTTGGCAGCACGCCTCCCCAAGTCTGTACGGTGGACAGCTTTTGCAGAAAACAAAGCGTCCACAACGTCAGCATCATCATGACTTTACCCCGACGGCTACTGCCACGTGGCCACCCAACCATCCGCATGCACCTCAAAAGCCATGCGCCTCAGACCCTTCACTGATCCCTAAAGACAGAAGAAGAGTCTCCAGTTGAAGCTTTACATGCGCCTCAAAAGCCATATGCCTCAGACCCTTCACTGATCCCTAAAGACAGAAGAAGAGTCTCCAAGTTGAAGCTTTGCATGCGCCTCAAAAGCCATGTGCGCCAGACTGATCTCTGATCCCGAAAGACAGAAGGAAAGTCGCTTGCATGCGCCTCAAAAGCCATACGCCTAGAATGGTTCGTGACTCCTAAAGGTTACGAGCCAAAATCTCATCATGCGCCCAATCCAAGGCGCATCCCACCAAATCATCCCCCCATCAGATCCGAGATCTCCGAGCCATGAGTCGACGATACGTGTCCTTTGACTCAACTCATCCAAGATTTCAGCAACAGAAAGATCTTCTCCTCTGCTACGTGCCGGCTCACAACAGCAGTATAAAGAATTCAACCTCTCGAGTAGGGCGCATCATCCATACGCCTCTATCAGCAGTCTCCACATGGCGTCCCCACGTACCGGCGCACCCTACGTATGCGCGCATGAGCAGCCAACCTGCCCAGATATAAATAGAGGGATCATTTCCTTCTTCCACACACAGAGACATATACGAAAAACACACAGAAATATCACCAGAGAGGCAGATACAGACACTCAACGTCTTCCTCCTCTCAGCAAGCTCCAGCACCCAGAGCAATCTACACCTTCAGAGAATCGATAACCGTCGTCAGTCCATCAACGGAGTCAACGCATTACCACTCACTCCATTGGCACTTAGGACCAAGATTAAACAAAAGTGTACTCCTAGGACTACATCTAAGTCCTATATTGTAACACTGTTCTGTTTGTATTAAGATTTGCAATCAAACGATTTTAACGGCAAACAAGTATGGTTTACTTTTATTTTTTCCAGATGTAGTATGGTTTACTTTTGATTTAGCGACGTTAATAAGCGACGTTTTCAGATGTAGTATGGTTTATTTTTGTTTTTTTAGATGTAGTATGGTTTACTTAGCAATGTTTTCAGATGTAGTATGGTATACTTTTTTTTCAGATGTAGTATGGTATACTTCTGTATTTTTAAATATGGATCGACGTGGATCCTTTGGTTCTGGTGCTGGTGGGAGTTGACGACCCCAACAGTCTCCATCTACCACTCCTCCAACCGACTCCTCACCCCCCGCACTCCAGTATACACTAGCGGTCTAGTCGTCGGCAGTGTCTCCATACCCGGCTCTAGCAGTTCGAGGCTAGGGCCTTCTTCTTCTACGCAGCCAGTACCATCGAGTATTCCAGAGGTTGACCCCACTACTGAGGAGCAGGCCGAGGCCGAGGCCTATGTCGAGGTCGAGGGCGATGGTGAGGTCCACGCCGAGGGCAAGGTCGAGGGGCAGGCTGCGGGCAGGGGCAGGGACAGGTACAGGGGGCGGGGCAGGGGCATAGTGCAGCTCCCATTTGAGACAGATCCTCTGTGTGGCCCGGAGGAGGATCTGAGGTTGGAGATTTGGGCATGTACTTGGACCAGACGGTAAGTAAAATTATTGCATTTAATTAGTTTAATTTATTATAAACTTGTTTAATAAATTTTAATTTCCATTTTACAGGTATCATCCCTCCTCCGTACACCGGTCGCTGGGTACATTCTTGCAACAGAACTACGGAGGGCCCTGGATCAACTGGAGGGATGTCCCGGCCGACAAGAAGGCCTTCTGGTTTGAGCACTTTTCGGTACGTAAAAGTTTATTTCCTTTTAACATTTAGTATGTTATGTTATAACTTACGTACTTCTATGATTTTTTCAGCGGACTTACTTCTTTCCTCCCCATCGCACCGTTGATGTTGATGCTATATTTTCCAGCGATGCCCGCAAGCTCATTTGGGACGCGATCCTCGACCAAAAGGGTCGCGACCGCCTGGGAGAGCCTATTCAGGGTTGGATCTCTGCCGCCGACTGGGCGGTAATGAAGAGGAGATTCGAGGAGGAAGCCCACAAGAAGAAGTCCGCGAAGTCTAAAGAGCACGACAGGCGGGGTCGCAGTGGTGTGGTGGATCACGGTCCATCATAGATTTTTTTCACCCATATGGTACGTATCTCACCTTATACCCATAATTAATACTTTATAGTAATATATTTCTTTCAACTTAACTGACAAATCATATAATAATTTCGTAACAGGTTGAATCGGGAGAAGACCCGAATATGGTGACTTTGTTCCTCGCCATGCACACGAAGGGGGAGCAATTCGTAGACGACAAGGCCCGGGACACCTACGTAAGTTTTACTTAATGCTAATTCATTAATATTAATTTTTAGTTACGTAGAAAATTCATATAGATGTTATTTATAGGCCGAGTTTTAGAAGTTTTACTTAATGCTAGTTCATTAATATTAATTTTTAGCGACCACGTGAGAATTCATATAGATGTTATTTCTAGACCGAGTTTTTTAGGCTTAGGGAGGCCGGGCCGACACGGTCAGAGGGAGCTGGTGCTAGCACTTTCCAGTAGCCCCCGACCGCCGCAGCTCAGTCAGATGACGAGCTGTGGATGAGGGCCGTTGGTGGTATGCATAAGGATACGTACTATGGTACGGGCTCCTATGGTGCCTTCATTGCGTCACAGGCCTCTGCGACCTCCACTAGTGTGCCCGGCCCCGCACAGACTGAGGAGTCGCTCCACCACCAGCAGAGTGTCGACGCGCAGATCGCAGCTCTGCGTGACGAGATGCTGCAGAGGATGGGGGCGCCACATACAGATGATTCTGCGCTCATCTCACGCTTTGAGAGGCTGGAGGAGACTACGGAGGTGCTGCGACAGATGACCCGCACTACGCAGGAGGCTACGCAGCGGTTGGTCGAGCAGATGCAGCTGCTCCAGGAGATGGCTACGGAGCGACCGTTTGCTGGTACGCCGGGAGCATCGTCTACATCCGACGGTGCACGGGAGGACATGCTCGTCCACCTGTTGTCACCGGAGGAGTATCAGACGATCCTGACGTTGCGACGACAGTCATCTGGTGGCGCTCCTCCTCCAGCTCCGGCTCCAGCACCGGGTCTAGCTCTAGCTCCAGCTCCAGCTCTAGGCGATCAGTAGTTTCGTTTTTGCATTTTTGGGCTGTACTATATTTTTTACTTTATACGTATTTGGGGATATTCAGTTTTTTCGTTGAGGATATTGACTTTGTACGTATTTGCGGATATTAACTTTGTTTGTTGAGAATATTATATATTGACATTGTTCGTTGCAGATAGTATTTTTTTCTTTATATTTTTTTTGTATATTCTAGATTGTATTGTGCGTGCCGGTGTTGAGTGTTCCACCGAGGGGGTCAGCGAACCCAGGGATTGGATTCTGTATTTTATATTTTGTATTCTGTATTTTGGCTTAGGCTCCAGCTCCAGCTCCAGCTCCATTTGCATTCTGGAACCTTTTTTATAATTTTTTTAATTTAGCGACGTTCTTAGCGACATTATTCTACATCGCTAAATATTAGCGACGTTAATAAAGGTCGCTAAAAACGTCGCTATAACGTTGACGTGGCAACACGTGGCACCAAATCTGATGTCAGCACATCGTCGCCAAAACGTCGCAACTGTGTCGCTAAACGGCGACCGCACCATAACGTCGCCATTTACGTCGCTAATTAGCGTCAACGTTTAAACATCGCTAATTAGCGACGTTACTAACGTTACTAAAGTACGTCGCCATAGCGACGGTTTGCAACGTTTTCGCGTTTAGCGACACGTCTTTTTTCGTCGTTTCCGAAACGTCGTCTAAAATGTCGCTAAATTCACTTAGCGATGTTTTCACCGAGATTAGCGACGTTTTGTAACGTCGCTAATCTGACAAAATTTTGTAGTGAGGTGGAGGGTGTTGGTCTTTTTGTTGGTTAAAATGTTCCACTCCTGCTAGTACCGAACCACCTCTAAAAAAATAGCTCGATGAACCCCTCTCCCCTCGTTCAGTTTCTGTCAAATTTTGGCATGCCAAAATTCTGCCAAATAAGATGAAAGAACGTGTCTCTCTAGATAATACTCATTCTTTCGTTTTACCTAATTTTATTAAAAATTGTTTCGTTCGAACAAATTTTATGTTTTCTTTTTTCACTAGCATTTGTCTTGCTTAGATTATCTTCCTGCAATAGGGTAGACAATATGTGATGGACAAATCTTATTTCAAGTTTTATTTCTATTTTTTTAGTTTGCAATTTAATTATCTAACAATCCTTTACTAGTTGTTTCTTATTGTAACTACATATAAAAAAAAATCTGTGAGTCTTGACTACTTTTATGCTCATATCTATTGTACACTACTATATCCTTCGGCCACTTGTTTGTCCGACCTGGAGGGAGGTCCTGGATTTGCATGTGCAGACTTATGAGAGAGCTACAGCCTTCAGTATGACAGGTGAGCTCCTCTATATATATTTGTTTATACGGTTACTAAAAAAAATAGGAGGAGCTCACCTGTCATATAGAAGACTGTATCAAAAATTTGATACAGTCTTCTGTAACAAAGTTTTTTTTCCCTAATGAGAGAGTATGGAGCGAGTAATGGTGAGTTCTAGTCCTTTTGTGTGACAGCCACACACCTTCTATTTCGCTTTCTAAGTCTATTTTTTTTTCGTGTACCAAAATTATTGTGAATGTTTATCCTTCTATTCAAAAATTATCACGTATCATTTTTATCCAACCTAAAATTGTTTTAAAAGTAATTTGTTAAATATTGTTGGTGTTTTTGCCTTTGGACTAGAAAAGATAGTCCCACATCGGCTACACCAAATGGTGAGTATCTCAATATAATGCATTGCATGTGTTGAGGTGTGCACATGAGGTGTAGTGGGGCACAAGTTTGTGCCATGTGGAAGTATTTTCCTAGAAAGAAAAATGATTAAATCCAACAAGGATGCAAGTTAATTTTTGTTGTGCGGACTCAGACTCGGACACGGACTCCAGGATGTCTCGTGCATGCACGGAAGTGTTCGGGGGGTAGGCGTGGACTGGCACACTTCTATGCTGATTGTGGGATGATCTAAAATATCAAACTCTATTTTTGAGTATTGGTATTTTAGTCCCACATCGGATAGGAGAAGAGGTGAAGTCTCAACTCCACTCTATAAATAGAGCCCCTTGGCCTCCTTTGAAAGATGCACCAAGAAGAGAATTGAGGGAGTCTGTTAAGTCCAGGAAGCTCGTTCAAGTCTCAAATATTGACTTACGAGCGTTCCAGAAGTTCTCCTGAACTTGCTGGTTCCTGGGAGCTTATCCGTACTGCGGGTATAGCTTTGAGCGCCGGTGTTCTACACCCCAGCGAGATCCGTTCTTCTTCTTCCTCCCTCTTTCTGTTGCCTTCGAGAATCTGAGACTCAACTGTTGTTGATCATCTCTTGTTGCCTTCGGGAATACCGTCGCTTCTCTTTAGAAGTTATACGGTTCTGTTGCCTTCGAGAAATATTACGAAATAATCTTTTTAGATTCTCGTAATACAACATCACCTTCTTTAGGGTGTTGTTGCCGGAAACATTGTCTTTACAATTGTTTCTGAACTCGTGTTTTTCCATCGATTGTTCGTCAAGGGACTAACAATCTCAAAGCTATACGATTCGATGGAAAACACTCGTGCTTCGCTTGTCGATACCGACTTTAACAAGTTGGAGAAATTCGACGGTGAACACTTCCAGATCTGGAAGCGAAAGGTAACTCTGAACCTTCAACTCGTGGATGTTGATCACGTGTTGGATGAGGAAGAACCAATCGTTCCAGCAACAGGATCTGCTGCTGTTCTGGTCGCTGCTACGAGCAAGCAGACGAAGTGCAAAAAGGATAACAGCATATGCAGGCTGCTGATCCTGAATTCTATGGAAGACTCTCTGGCCGAGTCCTACACAAAGAAGACATCTGCCAAAGAGATCTGGGAGTCCGTGGGGAAGCTGTATGACGACGACGAGGCCCGGTCGAAGATGTTCATGGTTGAAAAATACCACAAATGGGTCTTTGAAGACGAGAAGACCATGCTGTCCCAAGTAAAAGAGTTCCTGAAGCTGCGCCAGAAACTGGAGGACGATAGCATGTCCCTCGTCGACAAGTTCGTCGTTGGAGGGATCGTGGCAAAACTTCCTCCAGGATGGAGCAACATCTATGCAAGGATGCATAGGAAGAAGATGGAGATTAGCCTGGATAATCTCCTCAGTGAGATTCATGTTGAGGACGAGATGCGCTCTCAACAAAAGTTGGACGCCCTATCCAAGCAACTAGCAACGGTGAATCTGGTTCAAGCCACCAGAGAGAACAAAGGGAAGCAGGCGGCTTCTCACCACAAGAAGAAGGACTTCTCGAATCTGAAAGTGAAGGGTCCAGGATTCAAGCAACAGAAGTCCAAGTCCCATGTGACTTGCTTCAACTGTGGCAAGAAGGGTCACTATAAAATCGAATGCAAGTCCAAGCCCAAAGAGCAAGGTGAGCCTAACAAGGTTTCTTTGGTTACTAATCAGGTTGCCATGATAGCACAGGTTGCAACTGTGGGGGCAGACTTGGACTGGTGGATAGACACTGGCACGACATGTCATGTCTGTTCAGACAAGGACTGGTTCGTCTCCTATGAGCCTACTTCCGAGAAAGTCATGATGGCGAACCAGGCACAAGCTGAAGTACTGGGGATCAGGACGGTAGAGCTGAAGCTTACATCGGGGAACATTCTGACGCTTCAAGGTGTGAAGCATGTTCCTGCAATCGCAAAGAACCTGATCTCTGGGAGCCTGCTCTACAACGCAGGCTTGAGGATGGACATCAATGCTGGCCAGTTGGTGATGTCCAAGAAGGGTACATTCTTCGGGAAAGCTTTCCAAACTGAAGGAATGTACAAGATTCAGCTTGTTGTAACCCAGCATGATAATATAAATGCTATCACTTTTTCTGATTATTCTCTTGAGTTGTGGCATAATAGACTAGGACATGTTCATTGTAAAAGAATTAACAGAATGTCTAGTCTAGGACTTATCTCCAAGTGTGGGGGTAAGGTAGAGAAATGTGAGATATGTGCTCAGACGAAGATCACTAGGAAACCCTTTCACAGGGTCAATCGAGGCACAGATCTTCTGGAGTTGGTTCACTCAGATATCTGTGACTTCAAACAATTCTCTACAAAGGCCGGGATGAAGTATTTCATTACTTTCATAGACGACTTCTCCAAGTATGCCTTCGTCTATTTACTCAAATCTAAAGACGAAGCATTCGAGAAGTTCAAGGAGTTCAGGGCCGAGGCTGAACGGCAAACTGGACAACAACTCAAGAGGCTGAGGAGTGATCGAGGTGGGGAATATAGGTCTCATGATTTCTCATCATTCTGTAAAGAACATGGAATCATCAACGAGACGACGGCTCCGTATTCTCCACAATCCAACGGAGTAGCAGAAAGGAAGAACAGAACGTTGACAGAGATGATGAACTCTATGTTGTTGACTGCGGGTCTCCCAAAGTGCTATTGGGGAGAAGCTGCATTAACGGCCACTTTCATTCTGAACAGAGTGCCATATGCAACTTCCGACATAACTCCTCATGAACTCTGGTTCAAAGTCAGACCCAACCTGAATGTCATTCGAGTGTGGGGGTGCCTGGCTTATGTAAAGCTCCCGGATCTAAAGATTCAGAAGCTGGGGACAAGGACTACTAAGGCGATCTTCCTGGGGTATGCCGAGAAGAGTGATGCTCGGAGATTCCTAGATATCGAGTCAAATCATATCATCGAATCTCGCGATGCTGAATATTTTGAAAAAAAGTTTGCAAGGCACAAGAACATTGTTCTCGCGGACATTCCGGAGAATAATGAGGGTGCGAAGCAGACAGAGGTCTTTATCGAACCAGTAGTCCAAGATGGAGCTGTTGTCGAGGAGACACCAGCTGAACCAGAACTCGCTGAGCCGTCAACTAAGCGAGCGAGGAGGCCAAAAGACTTCGGAGATGACTTCGTCACCTATCATGTGGAAGCAGATCTGCTTACCTATGATGAGGCGATGAAGACCAGAGATGCTATATTCTGGAAGGAGGCGATTGACAACGAGATTGACTCAATCACCTCCAATAACACATGGGTATTGGTCGACCTACCAGAAGGAGCAAGACCCATCGGATACAAATGGATCTTCAAGAAGAAGATGAAAGCAGATGGAACCATTGACAAGTTCAAGGCCAGGCTAGTGGCCAAGGGGTTTGCTCAGAAGCAGGGGATCGACTACTTTGACACTTATGCTCTAGTAGCTCGGATGACAACTATCAGATTGTTAATTGCTTTAGCAGCAATACACAAGCTGGTGATACATCAGATAGATGTGAAAACGGCATTCCTTAATGGCGAGCTGACCGAAGAGATCTACATGCAACAACCAGAAGGTTTTGTCGTCAGAGGTCTGGAAGACAAAGTCTGCAAGTTGATGAAGTCTCTGTATGGTTTGAAGCAAGCTCCCAAAATGTGGCATGAGAAGTTTGACAAGGTGATAAGGTCAAATGGCTACAGGGTCAGTAAAACAGACAAGTGTGTCTATACGAAGTCTTCTGACGGAAGAGGAGTAATCGTTTGTCTATACGTGGACGACATGCTAATCCTAGGCACGGATTTAAGCTGCGTCACAGAGACAAAGAAATTCCTCTCGACCAAGTTCAGTATAAAGGACTTGGGGGATGCCGACGTAATCTTGGGACTCAAGATCATCCGAACAGGCACTGGAATAGCGCTGTCACAGTCTCATTACATTGAGAAGATGCTCACTCGCTACGGGTATCAAGATCTTCCTATTATTGATACACCGTACAGGAGTGATCTGAAACTGGAGCCAATTTCGAAGGAGAGCGTCAGGCAGTTGGAGTACGCTAGCGTCATCGGAAGTTTGATATACGCTACTACTGCCACAAGGCCTGACATAGCCTTTGTAGTGGGAATGCTGAGTCGATTTACGAGCAATCCAGGCGTAAAGCATTGGAAAGCTGTGAAGCGTGTTATGAGATATCTCAAGAAGACTCAGACATATGCACTATACTACAGCGGAGATCCGTCAGTAGTGGAAGGCTTCAGTGATGCTAGCTGGTATTCAGATATGGAGAGCGAGTATTCCACAGGTGGATTCGTATTCGCCATGGGCGGAGCTGCTATATCGTGGAAGTCGAAGAAGCAGACTATGTTATCTCGCTCCTCCATGGAATCTGAATTCTTTGCATTGGATGCTGCTGCAGATGAAGCAGAGTGGCTTCGGGAGCTCATGTTTGATCTTCCGGTGGTTGGGGCTCAGATACCGGTAATACCGATATACTGTGACAACCAGGCGGCAGCAGCAGTGGCATCAAATGAACTCTTCAACGGGAAGAAGAGAACGGTGCGGTTGAAGCACAGAGCAGTACACGATCTTATCAAGAGAGGTGTTATTGCAGTGATTGATGTTCGGAGTCAGGAGAACCTGGCGGATCCGTTCACCAAGGGCCTCAAGCGCCAGCTGGTCGATGACACAGCTTGTAAAATGGGCTTGAAGGCATTCTGATATTGTGTTATTACATTCCTACCATAAAGTTTTATGCTATTAGTTTAAAGAGAAATCTACTAGGCATCTAGCTTTTGGTTCAAGGGAGGACTATTAACCAGAAGAATATCAGGAACGGTGGGTACTTGTCTTATGTGACATGGAGAGGTTACGGACCTACAACCACTGTTGTCTACTGTTATTTTCTGCGGAAAACGGATCCTGTGGGAAGGTTGGCTTAAATGCCTTAATGAGTTCTCAGGCAGAGTGAATGCCTGGAGTGCTTTACAGGAAGCACGGTAGCGCAGCACTACAAGGAGTGTAACTCCATGCTACAGTGGGGTGACTCCACCATGAGGTTCCCAGGTAGGGGTAATGCCTCGGCTTTGCAACCCAAGTCACAGCGGCATAGCACCGCAAATAGGCAGGTAGCCTAATGCTGTATGATAATCGTAATAAAGAGAGGTAGACAGCACTACAAAGAGGACGATGTCCTCATGTTACATTGGCATGACACCACGAAGAGGTACCGGGTAGGGTAAAGCCTCGGCTTCGCAAGCCATGTCATAGCGGCGTAACACCGCACGGAAGCGCAAGGCTTCATGCTGGGTAGTTTGGCACTACAAAGAGGCTTGTGACCTCATGCTACAGTAGTATGACACTACGATGAGGTTCCCAGGTAGGGGTAATGCCTCGGCTTCAGGCCATGTCATAGCGGCGTAGCACCGCAAGGAAGCGCAAGGCTTCATGCCATATCTCTTTAATAAAGAACTCACCTATAGTGTATGGAAAGAGAAATCAGGCCGTCTCTTGAGGGTAAGCTTGTAGACGCCCAAAATTATACACTGAAACCAGGCTGGCACAAGGCCTTCAATGTGCAGCCAGAAGCACAGTTGATGTCATTATGTGAGTAGGAAAAATTGCAGTTATGGTGCAGAATTCAAGGCTTAGTCCATTCTTGTATCATGCTGTTATTTAACCTATGCGGGAAGATTCAAGTCGCAGCGACATCTCTCCTAATGCATGATGGGCAGTCACTGTGGGGAACGCTCAACCCATATATTGAGATATGTGGGGGATTGTTGGTGTTTTTGCCTTTGGACTAGAAAAGATAGTCCCACATCGGCTACACCAAATGGTGAGTATCTCAATATAATGCATTGCATGTGTTGAGGTGTGCACATGAGGTGTAGTGAGGCACAAGTTTGTGCCATGTGGAAGTATTTTCCTAGAAGGAAAAATGATTAAATCCAACAAGGATGCAAGTTAATTTTTGTTGTGCGGACTCGGACTCGGACACGGACTCCAGGATGTCTCGTGCATGCACGGGAGTGTTCGGGGGGTAGGCGTGGACTGGCACACTTCTATGCTGATTGTGGGATGATCTAAAATATCAAACTCTATTTTTGAGTATTGGTATTTTAGTCCCACATCGGATAGGAGAAGAGGTGAAGTCTCAACTGCACTCTATAAATAGAGCCCCTTGGCCTCCTTTGAAAGATGCACCAAGAAGAGAATTGAGGGAGTCTGTTAAGTCCAGGAAGCCCGTTCAAGTCTCAAATATTGACTTACGAGCGTTCCAGAAGTTCTCCTGAACTTGCTGGTTCCTGGGAGCTTATCCGTACTGCGGGTATAGCTTTGAGCGCCGGTGTTCTACACCCCAGCGAGATCCGTTCTTCTTCTTCCTCCCTCTTTCTGTTGCCTTCGAGAATCTGAGACTCAACTGTTGTTGATCATCTCTTGTTGCCTTCGGGAATACCGTCGCTTCTCTTTAGAAGTTATACGGTTCTGTTGCCTTCGAGAAATATTACGAAATAATCTTTTTAGATTCTCGTAATACAACATCACCTTCTTTAGGGTTTTGTTGCCGGAAACATTGTCTTTACAATTGTTTCTGAACTCGTGTTTTTCCATCGATTGTTCGTCAATGGACTAACAAATATTTCACTAGTTTTGACCACTGACAATATTTGAGTAAAAGTGTGAACATCTTCACTAGTTTTGATGTAAGACAAAAATAGATTCTTCGCTTTCCCCATACATTCCAGGAATCGCTTTTGCTATCTCATTAATAATGCTCAAAAGCTAATTAATAGCTCCAACAAACCAAAGATTTTGTATTTGATCCAAGATCCTTCTGGTCTCTAGACACTCGAAAAATAAATAATCTCGAATTGTTGACAATTTGTCAGTGTCAATTCAGCATTCAGATCTTCCGAACCTTTGTAGAAGTCGATTGCGGACAAATTTCAGTAAGCATAACACCATTTTCTTGGCCTCTTATCAAGTGAAGATCGTCATCATTGTCGTCGGTGAACAATCATTGCTAAGTAAGAAAGTCCAATTAAGGTTGAGTTTTTTTTTTTGTTTTTTTTTCGATCTCTTTGTAATACATTTTATATACTTTTCTTTCTCTCGGGAAAAGAAGAAGATAATTTTTTTGTTATTATATAAGAAATTGAGATTTGTTTAGGTGACAACATATGTGTGTGTTTGATTTGTGATTTGTCTCTCGCATGACATTTATTTTTTTCTTTTTTTCTTTTCCTTAAAACCAAAGCACGACTCCATCCGACCTTGATCTGGAGACCGTGGCCACCGCCATCCAGGCACTTCCGTGGAAAGGAGGGTTCGAACCCGGCCATCACTCCCGATGTACGGTGGTGTTACCAGTATACCATGACTCGATGTGCCATGACATGATCGTATTTGTGTCTTTTTGGGTTCGATGGTCGGCGCACGTCCATCAACCATCTTAAACTTTTGTTCATAATATCAGTACTGGACTCTTCATAATTGGTAGATCCGGAATAGTTTTAAATTTTTTTGCTGAGCTTTGAAGTAGCTGGATTCGAAAACTTTTCTTAGTTGATAGTTTCAGAACAATATTAATCTTTTTTTAATTTTAAACCATTTCGATACAGAAAATTATCTATACAATAACGAAAGATAAATAAATTACAAATTAGGTAAAAAGTTCTAGAAAATTCAAAAGAAGATACAAGTCACCAATAGCAATGGCGACTTCGGTTGTTGCACTAAACCGTGGGTGCTTCTGACCACTTAGATGTATTTATTCGCTTCTAAGTTTGGTTTAAAAAAATATATGGGCACGGCTATACACACCCCACACTTGCTAAGGACACCCCATTTCAAAAAAAAAAAAAAAAATTTTCTATTCTACCCTTGCTGCTGAGCACACCCCCTCCCATTCCCTCCCCCCCTCCGCCGACCCTCCTCCTCCTCCGACGCGCCGCCGCCTCCTCCCCCGACCCGCCTCCGCCGACCCCCCCGGACCCGCCTCCTCCTCATCCTCCTCCTCCTCCCCCCGCTTTCCGATCCCCCCTCCGTCGACCATAAATTGTTGTTAAAACAAAAAAAAATTAGAAAAAAATTTGGGTGTATTCACGGGTAGGTTCGACCCTGGTTTGTCGAACACACAGAGCAATGTTCGACCCGAAACAGTCGAACTATAGTGTGTACGTTCGACCAGAATATGTCGAACAGAAGATGGCATGTTCGATTATAATATGTTCGACCAGTGTTTGTCGAACACAAGAAGACACGTTCGACCAGTGTTTGTCGAACATAATATGACATGTTCGACCAATACTTGTCGAACAGACCATTGTCCGTTCGACAAGTATTTGTCGTGCTTGTCGCAGAATTTTTTTTTTTTTTTTGGGTGTTCTTAGAAAGTCTTGGGGAGTATATTGGTCTTTTAACATAAAATTTAAGTTATGTGGGGTGTCCTTAGCAGGTCATGGGGTGTGTATAGCCGGCCCCAAAATATATACAACATGCAACAAAACTGCCAGAGCGTTGTCATGGAGTCACCACTGTCACTGGCGACTTGGCTACGTAATCAAAAAAATTTGTTAAAAGCTTAAAAAAAAAAGCAATAAAGAAGAGCAAAAAAATAATTTTAATGTAATACAAATGCACTCATGACTATTTTTCTTTTTCTTTTTAAAGCTCCAAAAAAGATTATTACTTTTATATAAATAAATTAAAATACATCAAAACTGTTTGGCGACTTCACTACACATCTTAAAAAAATTGGATTGTGCTTACATCAACCACGTACCAAATACGAAATCTTTGATTTTTTTGGGAACCTTTTACCTTATTTATAATTTTTTTATATTTTTCGTTATTGTATAGATAATTTTCTGATTTTGATAGTTATAAGTATTGTTCGAGCTCTCTGGTCTAGTGGTAGTAGAGTGGACGTCTGGATGGACCGACAAGTTTGGAGACCTCTAACCATAGGGGTGCAACTCGGGCCGGCTAAACCCGAGCCCGATTGGGTAAACCTGTTAATGGGTTGGGTTAGGGTTGAAGATACACGGGTTCGGTATCGGGTATGGGTTAAAATATTTGAACCCGATAAAAAATTGGGTTGGGCTCGGGTTCATGTGTCGGGTTACCCGAAGAACCCGAAACCCGACGTATATATATATATATATATATATATATATATATATATATATATTTCTTAAATAAAAGTTTAAATCCTAAAATTTTTCACCCAAACTCTTCAACTCCTTATCCTAAATCTTATTTCAGTTTGTATTTTGTAATGTTCAAGACTTGATTACCATTTGATTATGTGTTTAATATATATTACTTTTGTTTAAAAGTATTTCAAATATTATATTAGAGTCCTTTAAACCCGATGGACATGACCCAACCCGAGTTCAACCCGAGCCAAATCCGATCCTCCGGACTTGGTCTTGGGCTTCATATGTTGAATCCGAGGTCGGGTCGGACTTTGGCTCGGACTAGACTTATGATTCATCGGGTTGGGCTCGGATTGACCTCAAGTCCGATCCAATCCGTCCGAGTTGCACCCCTGTCTAACCATGTATGTTAGTGGGATTTATAAAAAAAAAAAAAAAATAGTTATACGTACCACAATTATTATGCATAAAAGCACTGGGGGTCTATGTAAAATGAAAGTGGCGGTTGGTGTTCAATATTTAATGGTGCGTCTTGAACATTTATTTGTGTTTGGCCGTTGGGTGCACAAAAAGAATGGCTAAGGGGGAGGTGTTAGGTTGGCGGTGGCTCTTGAGCATATCCAAGTTAGTACTGACTGATCTGAACTCTGATGCGTCCCTGCAAACTTTAGAATTTAATGAGAGTGAAGAATCATGGTGTAACCGGTCCGGTCCGGGCCGGCCCACGGTCCAGGGGCGACGGGCCTGACCGGGTTCGGGTCGGTCCAGGACCGGCCCACACATTATTTCGGTCCGGGCTAAGTCCGGCCCGGTTATTTTCCACGTGGCCCAGCCCGGCCCATTGAACCGGGACTAGTGGGGTCGGGCCGGTCCGGGCTTAGGCCAGTTCGGGCCGGTTCAGGCCGGGTTGACCGGACCGGCCCGATTTTTTGGATAATTTTTTTTTTTTTTTTTTTTACAGTTTTTTGTTTAATTTAGTTTTTTAATATTTTTTTTTGTATTTTAATTTTAAAAATTTTTAACTTAAATGTTTATAAAAAAATATTTATAAAATGTTTATACAAAATATGTTTAAAAAATATAAAATGTTTATAATTTTATGTTTATACAATTGTTTATAAAATGTTTATACAAAATATGATAAAATGTTTATAAAATGTTTTCTTTTTAATAAAAATGTTTATAAAATGTTTTTACAAAATATGTATTTTCTTTTTAAAACCATTTTAAAAACCATGTAAAAGTAATCATTTTCTTTTGTATTTTAATTTTAAAAATTTGTAACTTAAATGTTTATAAAATATTTATACAAAATATTTATAAAAGTAATGTTTATACAAATATATACAAATGTTTATACCAATATTACAAATGTTTATAAAAATTTATAAAAATTTTAAAAAAACATTTCTCCCTCTTCCTTTATCCGGGCTTGGGACCGGCAAATGCTTGTTTGGCATAGGCGGAGTTAAAAAATGTTTTTTTTTAAAGTAAAAAATAGTTTTTGAAAGTATAAGTTAAAAAATTTGAATAGTACAAGTTAAAATTAAAAATTTGAATAGTATAAGTAAAAAAAAAATAGTTTTTGAAAGTATAAGTTAAAATTTAAAATTGAAATGTATAATGTTAAATTTACATACCTAATACCTTGCACCGTAGCCTCATTGTTGTTCGCCTTCATGCAATGAAAGCGATTCCAAATCCAGCTCGTGGATGTCATGATCTTCTCCATCTTTCTGGTTTTGTGTTCTTTTATCGGCAGCCAACCAATCTTGTACGCACACGATCGCTTCCAAAATATCGGGCTTCAAGCGGCTCCTCCTATCGCTTAACATCCTCGAACTTGCACTAAAACAGGACTCCGATGCTACCGTCGACACCGGAACCATCAGTAGATCACGTGCTATGTTAGAAAGCACAGGAAATCTCTTGTCGTGTCTCTTCCACCATTCTAGAACGGCGAAGTGATCTGGAGTCTCATCTTCGTCTTGATAAGAGTTAAGGTAAGCAGACAACTCTTGTGTAGGTTGGGAAGATTGCTTTTGTTTCTTCCTTTGTAGTATGCGACCGGCTGCTGATAGCTTAGACGCCAAGCCGGAGCTACTACTAGGTTGGGAAGATTGCTTTTGAATATCATATTCATGCACGTGTCTTGAAATCTCACTTGAAATTACAGCTCCCGTGTGTGGACATTCTATAAGTTTAAGAGAGATGATGCGTTTTTGCAACATCCATTGTGCATTTATATAGTGTGCAGTAATACAAATATAAGCATAACTCCATTTAGTAGTCCAAATATCAGAAGTAATAGCCAACTTACTAATATTTTGAAATTCCGCTTTCAAAGCGGCTTTCTGCTCGTTGAAGAGACGAATAGCCTCCTTTCGAGTTTGTTGCCTACTCACTTTAGTAAATGAGGGGTTTAGAGAAAGTGATACATAATCTCGTAAAGATTCGCTTTCACCCGTCGTGAAAGGAAGTTCGTCACGAATAATATGTTTAATTAACTCGGTTTTAAGCAGCTGAGTAAGTAAAGTTACCAATTGAAGAACCGGTGGCGCCGAAGCTTATTTGGGTTTGGGACGCTTGAAGTGTGTCCTTCCCGTAGCAAGTGTCGTAGTGCCTGGATATGGTCCCGGTGCCACCGCCCTTCTTCCATGCGTACTGGTTGCAACATTTCTTGCATTGCGCCTTGTACGGTTTCGGTTCCCCCTTGGCATCTAAGACCAAAGAACCATCAGGATTAGTTTCAAAAATTAAAGTAAAATAATCCCAATACTTAGACCTTTTTTTCTTTTCAGGACGTTGGGTTGTACTAGCGACTTCCGGAGGAGATTGTTGGCACCCCTCCGGAATCGGATTAGTCGCAACTTGCTCAGGTGGAATTTCAGTACCGTCAAAAAAAGAACTAAAATAGTGGTATGTCTGTCCAGCAAGATCAGGTGGGTTTGAACCTTCACCAGCCATATATAAAATAAAATAAAGTAAACTACGTTAGAAGAAAGTAAGAGATTGAGAGGAAGATCGGGAAGCCGTAGAGCCGGAATGGAGTTGGGAGCGAGATCGGGAAGCCGTAGAGCACCGGGGAGGGAAAGTCGTAGAACACCAGAGCACCGTAGAGAGATGTAGAGAATTTGTGAGGAATGAGTTGTGTATGAAAAATGGGATTTTTGGGCTATTTATAGGAATTTTTTGGGGTTATTTTGGTAATTTTAGGCCAAAAAAGACCAAAATACCCCTCCCAACGTTTTAATAACGGCTATATGGGAGGGGTATTTTGGTAAAAGAATCCCACCCCCCCCCCCCAAACGGTCAAAAATTTAAAAAAAATAAAAAAAAAAGCCTCCCAACGGTCGGCTCAGGCTGGACCGGTCCCAGCGGGCCGGGCCGGGCCGGTCCAACCGGGCCGGGCCGGGCCGGTCCAACCGGGCCGGGCCTGTTTTTTAAAAAAAAAAAAAAAAAAATTGGCCGGTCCGGGCCGGGCCGGGCTCGGGCTGTGGGGGGGGCCCGACCCGAACCGCTATAGCGTGGGGGGCCGGGCCGGTTCGGGCCCAATGCGGGCCGGTCCGGGCTTATAGGGGGGCGGGCCGGTCCGGTCCACGGGCGGGCCCGGGCCGAACCGGCCCAGTTAACACCATGAGTGAAGAAGAGAGAGTTTGGTTAGTCATGTGATGTGAATGTGGAGTGTTGTGGTTGGTGGGCTAAGAGCATCATTAGTAAGGTCTATCCCATCTTCTAGATTCTAGATTTAGAATGTAGAAACTCATTTTGTAGAATAATAAGTCTCATTTCTACTCCCAATTTCTATAATTTCGGTCCTAACTCATCCATGGGTGCTAAGGGTTGGACCTCCCAATTTCTAGATTCTATATTGTAGAAACTCGTTTTGTAGAATAGTAAGTTCCAATTTGGAGCCCAACTTTCTAGATTCTAAACTTTATATTATTTTTTTCCTACATTAATTTTTGACCACACAATTTTTGGGACCGGAGCTCACTTTATCATTTCCTACTATTCTCGTACAAACCCAACCCATTCTACATTTACCTTTTTTTTTGAATTTTTGGGCTCCAAATTGCATTGGAGAGTCCCAACTACTAATGATGCTCTACTAGTCAGGACGGATCCAGAAATATAAATAAGAGTAGATTAGACTGACTTAGAGTGAACTGGATGTGAATTAAATTCTTAAAATATAAATATATATTCTACTCTATAATAGGAAAACTTAGACCGAAAATTTACTGTACCGAAATAAATTTCTTAGAAATTAGCCAAAACGAAACAAGTTTGGAGAAATTCGATTAAACGAAGCATGTAGCCATCCAAGATGGCGGAATAAGAAAAGTAAAAAAAAAATTGAAATCCTGCCAACCAAGTTGGCGGAATTTGGCCATTTTCGAAAAAAAAAAAGAAATTGTGCCAACTTGGTTGGCGGAATTGGTGAATTCTGAAAAAAAAAAAAGAAATTGTGCCAACTTGGTTAGCGGAATTGGTGCAATTCCGAAAAAAAAAAAGGAAAATTTCGAAGTGATGCCAACGTAGTTGGCGGAATTTTAGCATTGCTAAAATTCCGCCAACTTAGATGTTGGATTTTGGTAAGTTTTGGTTTTTTTTTGTGGTTTTTAAGTTGGTTTTTTTTTAGGTTTCTTAAGTTGGTTTTTTTAGTGGGTCGATTTTTCTTGGCTTGGTTTTTCTTCATGGGTTTAGTTAGTTGGTTTTTATTCATGGCTACATTTTGTGGTTCACATTGATTCATAATTCATGTGGTTCACATTCCTTCTTCCTTCACGGGTTCTACTGTTTTTCTAGTTCACGGGTGAGATGAGAGAGAGAAAGATGGGACGTAGACAAATTTGCTATAAGAGGAGAGAAGCACAACTCTGAACATCACACAAGAAAACAGGAAAACACCAGAAAGAAGAAAAAGAAACAAGTCCGAGAGAATTAGAGTTTGAGGAGGAAGAAGTAATCCGAGGAATAATTAGAGTCTGGGCAGAAAGAAAAGTAAGAGATAGAAGAACACAAGTAATTATTTTTTATAGTTTAAATCATAATCTTCATCCTAAAAAATATTCATTTTCATGATCATTGTTTTACAGATGGATAATCAAAATGATGGACTTATTCCCGGAGGACCTACTACTGATTTGATAAAGCAGAAGCGTGATTCGCATATATGTAGTTTAATATTTTCCGGAAAGGTATATTAAAATTTAACCGTGTAAGTCAATATAATTGATATGTTTTACATGTCTAGTAATAACTTTGTTTATATTTATTTTATATATAGTTATATGATTATATTGCTGGTGAACGATTACGATGGCATCCCTCATGGCGTTATGAGAACGGCCTAGGTTATTGGAAGTTGAGTGCCGAGCAAGTGGCATTGATCAGAGTATTTAGCTTTCAGTATATTGACCAAATATATTTTCTACAACACAATAGAGACTTGATCTTCAGTTTAGTTGAGCGTTGGTGGCCAGAACGAAATACCTTTCAACTCCCATTTGGTGAAATGTCTATCATTTTAGCAGATGTGGCAAATATTTTAGGATTGCCTATTACGGGTGAACCTATAATATTTGATGAATCATTTTCAGCTCAGACTTGGATAATGGAGTACCTAGGCGTGGACGTGCCAAAATTATATGAAAAAAACTTAGTGACGTTTACTTGGCTCCGTCACAACTTTTTGCGCCTAGATCGTATTGGCGATCAAGAGATCTCGGTAGATGATGATCGGGTAAGTATAAGTTTAATGTTATTGTTTGCGTAATATATTTGTTTATTTAATCTTACACGTAATATTTTTTCATAATATGTTCAGGTTATTGCTTGTACTAGAGCCTACTTACTAGGCCTAATTAGCACAATTTTGTTCCCAGACTCATCAGATAAGGTAGATTTGTGTTTTCTACCTTTTTTGGTTGACCTGACCGAACCTACGCGCCACGCTTGGGGGGCATCAGTGCTAGCATATCTATATAGTTCTATGTCAGATTTTGTACAATTTCTCTCCGTGGATAAAAGAAAGAAAAATTTTAATGGATGTATGACATTAATACAGTTATAAAGTTGTTAATTAATTTTATTTACGTTCAAAATATGTATACTTATATCGTGTGATCATAATTTCTAGGTATGGTCATACGAGCATTTTTATATCGGTAGACCGGTCTCCCGTATTAATACCGACGATGGTGTCTTCCCGTCTGCATTACGGTGGACTACGGCGGCATCAGATCCCGTACACTGTAAACACTCGGATGTATCTCTATATCGGGGCCAATTTGATTCACTAAAGTATAACGAGGTAAAATATTTCTACTATAAAGATGATCAAGTCAATATGTTTATTATCTTATAATGTTTTTGACATCAAATAGGTAATATATCTTCCGTACCGACTTGAAGAGCAGAATCCTTCAGAGATACAAACTACAGCCTTCAACCATAGTCTCCATAATTTCTTCATAATATTCCATGGTGATATAATGTACCATCCAACCAAGTCCATTTACGTACTCATTCGATCGATCAATTTTTTTTTGATCATATCGATCTAGTCGAAGGCTACTCGCTAACTTCCGAAACATGATACTCAATCGCTTAGACTTATCCTCAATATGTACTATATCATCCTTCATCCTCGACAAAATTTCTTATGCAACTTTATTGGGTCATCCTATAGGACTTCAACATTCACTTGATTTGACGGTCAAGTCTTCTAGGGTCATCTATTCCGAAACTACGCTCGATAATTGAAGATTATCAACGAGGGATAGTTACTATGAACCATGCTATATCCTATCGCAGAGCCAAATCAATTCCCGATAATTCCTATGAGACTTTATCCAATCCGACAAAATTTAGCAATCCACAATTTATCTACCCCCGCGCAACTGATGCGCCGTTTACTAATCGAATCACTCATGCATATTGCGTTCCGTTACTACTCGAATCACTCATGCACTACCGTTAACAATATCGCTAACCGAAAGATATTTGTTCGTCTCGAGTACGAGTCTATCTACCCACGACCAATATCTAACACACTCTATGCTTATTGCAGCAATCCTCAAATTCACCTCCGCATCAAACCACAAGTCTAAATCTAATTTGCCACGTCTTGTAAGTTCGACCATTCTTGTTGGACATGAATCACCATACCAGCACTCACACGGAATAGTCATCCTAATCGGCGTGACCCATGTGCGAGGCTGGTGCTGTGCTTGCATAAGACAAGAACGTCAACGTAGTGGTTATGCACGAAGCAATCCAGACACTTTCGTTTTCATCCAAGTAATATCTATCCACTCTCAAATTCTTAGCATTCCTACAATTATCATCCAAACTGCCATCAACTTAACTTGCATCTCATTCATCCAACAACAATGCTCAACACAATTTTTGTTCAATTGATCAGAGTATCCTCGAGTTATTGTATATCTCCTTTGATACGCCTCAATACTATCGTCGATATGCATAACTTGAATATCTTTCTCTCTCATAAGTTCTAATTCGTTACAATCACTATTATCATCTGAACTTGAATACGAACCAAGTTTCGCATGCATCAAGATACATCCCGTTGTAACTAACTATCATCATCAAGACACGATTTCCAATTTATATATCCATTCTCATATTCCTAACTCGCACTTCCAAATCGTGCTACCGACTCATCGCGCTAAATCAAATTTATTTTGTATGATTACTTCGTACCTAATCAACTCATTTCGAATAGTTTTTGCGTCGACTTAACTCAATTCTGACTGAGTCAACTATTTCCTCAACGCAACATTCCCTCGCTATGCTTAGCCTATCGTTCAACTTATACTTAACGAATCATCGTCCGACGTATCATCCATGGATACGACTTCGTGCATAATCGTTCAACTCAATTCATCGAAGCATACTTGCATCGACTTCTATCGTGTCATTCCCACTCGAGTCTCGGCACTACTCCGTTCGTTGAGAACAAACTTATCATAATGACACAATCGTCTCGACGCAATCTATTGCAAGTCACCAAACGGTTCCACGTAGCTATCGCCAAGTGGTATTGCATATACCACTCAGAAATCGAGCCTATCATTATCGATACAATGCTTCGCTACACTGATCGCACAAGTGGTATTACGTATAGCACTCGAAATCGAGTCATTACCCGACTTTACACTCCGCATAGCTCCAACATCTATCTCAAGTTAACTATCCCGTATCGATCTTTTTCGATCCCAGCTCTAGCGTTCGCTTACTTGAGTTGGCACAACAACTGGACCAACATGATAGTCGTTCATTCAAGTTTGACATTCATTCAAATCTAACCGTGTCTTAGCGATCATATCGATCACACACGCAACATTCGCTTATTCAAAGCTCAACGCGACATTTGGCCAACATAAACGTTTGTCTACTCAAATTCGACTAGCGACCAACTTGACTCGTTCAAATTGCTCCACGATTTCTTAACAATATCTTTGTAACTCGTGCAACGATTCTTTCTCGATACTCAAAGCCACTACTCGAATCCGTTCGATGCGTGTGATGTCCATTTGCGTAATCATACCAAATATAACATCCCCTAGCTCAACTTATTGTACCGATGCAATAATTCACGTGACGTGCTACACCAACGCAACAAACCAATGCACATGGTGCAACCAACAATTCGTAAGATTACTCCATCGATTCAACATGTTCGTTATCCATTCACATAGCCACATAACACGTATCGCCTCATATATCGACTCGTTGTATTTCGTACAACAAACAACATGTATCTCTTCACACTTCGTGCGACCAACAATACGTATCTCATTGCACTTCATGCAACCAACATCACCATATTCGTTGCACTACGTGCAACCAACGACTCGCAACTTTTTGCACTTCAGAAAACCAACATTTCATAACTCGTTGCATTTCGTGCAACCAACATTCTCCGATGGCACTTGGAGATAGCGTGATAGTCACGACATACTTGTGCCAGACATACGCACTTAATATAGACTTATTGTATGGAACATCCAATGTAGCATCGAGCAGATCCATGAGCCATGCGGTTGCAAAAATAACTTAGAGTCAACTGATTTTCGATATCGAAGCAACTGAGGGTCAAAGAGATTCGTTCACGGTCCAGAGGATGGAACTGCTCTAATACTAACTTGTCATGCCACGACCCGGGAAATCGCTCATCCTTGTTGTGGTGTGATGTCGTACGAGCCTGAAGTTGCGCTCGTACAAGGCAAGATAACAGGTTCACATAGTGTTTATCTTAAATTGATAACATAAGCAACGAAAGAAAACAGAGTATATAATAAGAATCTCTTTTATTAATATTGAACAAAAGATTACAAGGCCTTGAATAGCCCAACTGAATATGCCAACTGGCTACAATGCTCATGATCTCTCTAGCTCATAAAGCATTATATTGTTCCATACATTATGTCTCTTTATAGAAAACAAGTAGTCTTCGGTCGAACATCTCCATGTTGCAAGTCCGAACGCCAATGCGGTAGCTCCTCTTGAAACGCTAAGGACTCCATGCCTCGGCACGTCCAAGCTAAGTCCCGCCCCGAGCCGAATATATCCTGAACCTGCAAGCAAACTAGTAGGAGATTAGTGCTTTCGTCCTCGCTGCACTGATCAAGACCCACTTGCATCCAAACCAACACTAAGTATACTTAGTGAAACATGCAACTTTATTTTGTGATCTTTCTATTTAGCCTTAGGATCAATTTCATGGCAATATTCAAGCATAGCAACTTATTATAAATGTGTCCAATACTGTGTCCCTGTAATAGATACAATTAGACATAATATGAACATAATCATAGTGATTCGTGCATGTTTCCATCTCATTTTGCTTATTCTGCAATCGTTAGAAATATGCATAACCACCATACCATTCACACAGCCAACCAACCAAACTTAGACATATGCATAAGGGTGGCAGGCCCTGCGCCTGCACCTAATTCTAATCTCAGCCCACCGGCCCTATCTATATGAAGGTCATAGTATTTCGTACCGTAATGGACATGGCATCTTTATGTGTTAGCCTATGATCGCTCCAGTACGGGTTGTTAGCCCAGTATCCGAAGGATACCAAACTTACTGATATCATAGCTTATTACAATACTGGCCGGTCACAATCCGTCCTAATGAAGTGCACCATAAATACCAAACATAATTTTCTTCTAGGCCGAACGGTCCCGGTTCCCCGGTCGTAACCGTTCGAGGGAACCCGCACCCGTGCACAGGCCATCAGAGTCCATTGACCAATACGCGCCATAGCAAACAAGTTATATCATTCCAACAAATCTCACGTTCCATAAACATATTCCATCATCTCTATCTCAAGTTCCATCGGCATTATACCCTAACACATCCGTATTAACGTACGACGTCCAACGGCTTAACACTTCTCGTTCTTATACTCAACGTGTTCCATTCATAAGTTATTTGTATAACGACAGTTCCGTCGCAATCGTTCCACAACTGTATACCTCGCTGTCCGAAGTTTATCTTTAAATGTTACGACAGGTTCTGCGGCATTGTACCACAACTTGTCATATTTTGCTTACTTAGTCATTTTGTAGCTTCCGTACACAAGGGCACGCTCAACAACATAATCAATGTTCTAGGCCTAGTGTTCAATGTTCTTGGAGTCGTGCACGTCATGCACATCTTGATATTGTCTTTCAATGTTCTACCATCACCGCCCTACCACGATCCGTACATTTGATGCGCGTCGCTTCAATTGTTCAATGTTCTATTATTAATGTTCGACACACACTAAGACCTTTAATCGCCCGAGCTACGCTCGCTAACTCAATAGCCACAATCGCATACAAGGATATAATTTATTAGACGTAAAGGAGTAGGGAGAGAGAGTCAAGAACCCGTCAACCTTAAGCTGATACGTCTTGTCGTTTCGTCGAGCTGATGCGGCTCGATACCGTAAGTTGGTTACGCGGCTAACTCTTCTGACTTAACTATTCTGTTGAGCTACTCGATTTATTCGGCCCTATCGTGCCCATGCCATAATTCGTGCGGAGCGGGGCATTACACTGATGACCTCTCCAGACTTAGACATAGATGAGGGCTATCCTGAGATATACGGTTCTGGAGTCGAGACAGGTGACGTACATTCGCAGGAGAACGAGATAGTGCCAGATGACTTCTCTTGAGATATGTCATTATCTTATTAGACTTGCAACATTATTTTGTTTCGTTTCAGCAGACTTGTAGTTGACTGCTACTTTATTACTCTTTACTGTTGTTTCGGGATGTCTTTTTCTGCACAGCTATATTTCCTTTACTGCTGGACATTTGCTATATTTATCATATTGGACTTGATTACTTCTTGGATTGTTATTTTGTGTGGATGAGATTAGCTGTGTATCTGTGACTTGTATTATATTTTTGGATTGTTATCATGATTTACATCTTAAGCATTAGCTAATGGGCTTGATAGGTGGTTTTGGCCCATTAGTGAAATGTTGCTGGCATGTACCATATTTTTGGTCCTACGTATTTTGGGACTGGAACGTTACATCAATTGAAAACATTTATTTATTAGTATGAAGGCTAAGATGAGGCAAGTTTGTAATTGTCACACCCCGCTCCCGTAGGAGCGATCGTCCTCGCTAAGGCGTGATGCCGCACGAGCCTAGATTGCGCTCGTACAAGGCGGATTCCATAACGGCCGATTTCAGCGGCTGCGACGGGGTCGTCGTACAGAAGTCCCAAGCAGAGACATTGAACACACAGCGAAAATTTAGAACAAACACAAGTTATTCAAAGAAGCTCTTTTATTGATATTTAAACAACGGTTACATTGGGGGCACAAGGCCAAGATTACAATCACTCAAATACACTCGTCTCACATTACAAATCGCTCAGCTCTCTCTCATCTCTCGATACATATTTGTCGATCCAACGAAAGCTTCATAAGGCGATGTCCATACATTATGTCCCGTAACTTTGATCCATGCGGCCGCGCGCTTCGAATCGCCAAGGAACTTCGTGCCTTGACGCATCCAAGCGAGCTCCGCGCCACGAGCTTCTACCTGTGCCTGCACATAGAAACTGTGTGGGTGTCAGTACTCAACTGTACTGGTGGAGTGAGCTCCTCGCCCACCCATACAAAACCGACACGTTTATTTTACTTTGTGCAATACAAGCCCCTTTATGATTGTCTTTCTAGTCTTGCCTTAGGATCGATTTTAGGACCGACGCTCGGCCTATTTAGTGTCTTTAGACCATCTTCGTGCCTTGCACTAATGACGTACCCATACTTTGCCTTTAGACCTTTCTCGTGCTTGTATTGTCAACGTACCGACTCATACTTGTCTCAACGTACCGACTCATACTTGTCTTTCGTACCATACTCTTGGACATAACGACTAGGTCGTGTCAAATACTTGCCCGTGCCTCAAACATCGAGGCCGTGCCTCGCAGCGTAACCTGACTTATCCAAACTCGCCTTACGGCCCTTCTTGACTTAACGCACAACGACTAACCAAACTTGTGGAACCGGTGTTGAGAACTCAAGTACGATGCCATATCTCGTGCCGAAGCACGTGTCTTTACGTATAGCCGAATCGTAGGTTTTATAATACTTTGGGTGCAACCGAGCACACATTTTACTATTCAACGCATACCATGCTTACACTTCCTTTGTTATGACCGATACCGTGCATACGGATTCGCCGCTTAGCACGCCAATTATCTATATGAAAGGCCATTGGCATGACAAGCCATCGCGGACATAGCTCGGGTAGGCGGCGGGTCCTTCAGTGCAGGTAGCGAGCCCCGTTGAAAGCCCCCGACTACCCACGCAATAAAAGCATGCGCTGCTATAACGTCTACCTCCTAGGACGACTAGGCCCGATGCACCGGCGTATAACCAGTCTAGGCAGAAATCCTTGTCGACAAGGTGTCCAATGACCATGCACCTACGGAACATCTAGACTCACGTAAATGCATGGTTTAATTTGTTGGTACGACTGAAACTATACTTAGCAACTCGTGCTCTGAACCACCCTTTGCATTACGTGCATCGGGACCGCGAGACTCCCAACCGAGGGACCGCCTCGAACTTCTTAACGTAGATAGGAACGCGAGACTCCCAACCGAGGGACCACCTCGAAACACCTTAACGTGGATAGGAACGCGAGACTCCCAACCGAGGGACCGCCTCGAAACACCTTAAAGTGGATAGGAACGCGAGGCTCCCAACCGAGGGACCGCCTCGAACTTCTTTGGAACTCGAGGGAACGACTACTACGTACCCTTCCAACTTAACTTGAACAAAACATATTCCTTAAGTGCCATGGACCGTGGCTAACTTTGCATCGTGCCAACCGTGGCTCGTGCCTTTAACTGACTTCTGCATTACGCGACGCTATCACCCAAGTCAGACGTTATGTGACGGCCCTTGAGATCGTGGGACTATTTAACTTGACAACCGCAGAAAGAGCGGGACGGCACTTGGAATGACTTAGGTCGATCGGCATAACTTTGCCTAACTTAACCAAGCCTACAACTTAACTTGAGGGACGAGCCAAGGCTATGCCAAGCCTTGTGCAGTGGAAACGTGCATGCTTTATCGAGCATTTACGCGGGCGACGCCTATGACTTAGGCTAACTCATCGTTTGTGTCGAATACCAACTTTTTCCTCTCCCAAGCCACGGGACGAAGGATCGAGTGTCGTTTTAAAAGCACGCTGAGCCGACTTCTATTGTGACCGTGGGACCATTTTCCATGTTCTAAGACATTCCGACAGGTCGGGATTATTCCCTAAGCTATGTGCGTTCGTAGCTTTTATATTAGCCTACTTGTGCAAGTTGAAAACACACGAATTATTATGTGAAGGCAAAGATGAGGCAAGTTCACCGAAACTACCCCACCTGAGCGATGTCTTCGAGTCGCCGTTGTAAGGCTAAGTCCTAATGCCGTCGGCGTTTTGATTCCTCTGATTGACTTCGCGGGACGGGACACTACAACATACACCACTCAGAACAAGTCTCGTCCTCGAGACTTTTCTGAAGGCAAACCACCCTACCATTTCTATGGCCAAGACTTAATCGTATACGCTCCGCCTACACATTTCTTCGATTCCGAGCCACGCTCGTGCTTATCGCTAACTTAGTCGTAAGGCACACCAATCGATCAACCAACATTCGAACTCGTTTTAAATCAATAATCGCATTACCATCAACATCTCTTCAAAACTTACGATTTCAAAATCCTCGACACTTTCCCGTTCCTCAAGTCTCACTTGATTCAACGTATCACATAGTTGGATCATGCATATATTCCAGGCGTCCCCAAAATACATGTATTTCAGCCAAGCCTTGTAATAGAGAATCTGTCATCACCACTCGAGTCGGATCGTGCACATATTTGGACGTCCCTGATATACGTGCATGTCAGCCAAGACTCGTAAGTGGTGCTTCCATAACTCCTATCGCTTCGCGTCGGAACGTCTGACTAATCGCTAGGCTAAGTCCTTTCGTCAGCACTGGAATCATAGTTCCCAAACAACGATATCAATACTGACCCCATCCTAAGGTTAACCAAATCGATGGTACGGGGTTTTCTACCCAAGCTCGCATCACTCTGATTTCTAAACATCGAACATCGATTTCCTACGCACTTCCCAATATTCGTCGCATGGGGTACGAGTCGTTCGGTAAAGCCACCCTACGATAAATTACGTTTCAACCGTTTTCCTCGATAAGAACATATCGCTCGTTCATCAAGCCGTTTTGTATAGTCTATCTCTTTGAACATGTTCGACATTAATTCGCCTATCATCCATTCTCAAATCAAGCACGCTATGACACAATTCATCTCTAAACCGTAATTCACATTTCACGTTTCCGAAATCATCTATTCCAATTCACGCAATCGATCACAAGGTCATCTGACTTAACAACACGTTGCGCCCCGATCTCACGCGAGTTAGATTATCCACGGTGGGCACGAATCACCATGCACGCTCCCGTGAGATAATCATTCTCATCGGGACGTAACTCTTGGTTTGTGTCTAGACAAATTCATTCTCGATGCGCAGATTGGACCTACACAATCCTCAAGTTTCATTCATTCGTCAATCCTTCGCATCAAACCAACAAGTCAAGACAATCGAAGTTGCCACATCTTGATTTCCCGAATTCGATCATTCATGCGACATGAATCACCAAGTCAGCGCTCACGCGAAACGATTGCTCCAAATCTGATGCAACGTATGTGCGAGGCTAAAGTTGTGCTCACGCAAGACAAGACCGTCGACGTTGTGGTTATCAACGCAACCATCAAAATAATATCACTTTCATCCAACATTCCTTCAATCAAAGTCCTAAGTATTGCATCCAACCGAATAATAACACTTGCACGATCGTCATTCCTCGAATTAGAGTGCCCCCGAGTTATCGCATATCGATCTTTGATACGCCTCAATACCATCGATGATATGCGTAACCTGACGATCTTCCTTTGTAACGAATTTCGAGTCGTGCAAATGATGCTATCGTCCGACGGGATAATCTCCTCGAATCGTTCACAACATCGATTTTCTTCAACCCAAATTTACGTATCGTTTATCCGTCTATCTTAAGTCATCGACTACGTATCTCCTCAATTCGCACCATTCCTTGCTAACTCAAATCATCGAACACATCGATTTTAATCCTCAGAGTCGTTTGCGTAACTTCAAAGTCAAACCTTTTGTGCACGCTATCTTCCCGTCGTACTAACTTTTCGTATACTATCCGTATCAATTTTTTCAATCACGTCATCCATTTATTTTATCGTTTAGAATTTCCATTCAACTATTTCGTAACTCGCACTATCGTTCACAAATCGTTCGGACGATATCTCGTTTTCGATTCTCGAATCATGACTAACTAAGCGCTACTCGTTCTAAGGCTTTGCGATATCATCGCTTGCTGACATACTCGTACAATCCGTAAATCCTCTGGTTCCGCTCGAACAATTTCTTAACGTCCATACACCACTCGGGTTCGAGCCATCTGATCTAGTCCTCGGTCACGTTCGTATCGACGCACTAAGTCGTTCGTACAATCCTCAAAATCCTAATCAATCCTCCGTGTACGCCTAAGCATTAGCTCGATAGCGTTCCTAGCGATAGATGCTCTAAGTATAGCTTCGTTCCTGATCGAGCGATACTTGATATTGCTCGTGACTCGTTTGCACCAAAAGGTCGAGGTGCGCGACACGCGGCACAACTTAGCCAAAAGACCGTGTGCGTAACCATCCTGTATGGACTATACTCCGAGTTTTCATGCATGTCACGACCCGCACCCTAGAATTAGGGCACAAGAACGTAACGACGCCCAGCCTACGCCGCAGTGTCGGCGGTAGAACGCTGTCCTAGGTCACAACATCTAACAATATAAAGCTGAGCAGTTTATACTCCCCGAATGGGGGTGACATAGCAGATACAGACTCAATCACATCTAAGGTAGAGCATGATAAGGATAGATAAAACATAAAATCCAAAATAAATACAGGAGATAGAAGTCTAAGTGTCTAAGATACATGAACCCAGAAGTACATCTCAAAACTCAAATAAAGATACAGTAATCCCCAAAGTAAATGCAACTCCAAACAAAAAATGAAGTAACTACCTAAACAAACCCTACTGTGTCTCCTCTAGGCTAGCAGGCACCTCCAGGCTATCTGTAAAATTTATCAACAGGTCCAGTCAGGACTGGAGCGAGCACAGTACATCTCAACAGTTCATAGCAGGTTAGAAAATGTAATCATGCAGTAAAGTAAGATACAAGTACTGAAAGAAGTGCAGTATGTAAACAGAGAGAGAATAGAAATATCTACTATACATAGGGAACTAGCAGTGACTAGTGAGTCAGAGTACAAATGAACATATAATACTCCCCCATACCCCCGATCAATACACAAGGATCCAGCCAGGTTATGTTATATGATGCTATGTAACAGACCCCGAAGGTGATAAGCCCCCGAAGGGTGGTAGACCCCGAAGGTGATACATAGTAGTCCCATAAAAATGGGGATTCTGGGGGTAACCCAACAGTGTAAGTCCCATAAAAATGGGGATTCTGGGGATAATCCAACAGTGTAAGTCCCATAAAAATGGGGATTCTGGGGGATACCCAACAGTGTAAGATTCCAAGAAGACTCTACGATCATGAGGGTACATGTCGTAAGTGATCAAAGAACCAAAGAAGCATATGATACGCCATGTAAGTGAAACGCACAGAACATAGAGTACCTGATGCTCCCTAAGGATAACATCTCAAGAAAGGATCCATATAGTACCAATCCGTGTGACCACGTGACAGTACAAGTAAAGTAATCTACTGCAGGAAATAATTCTAAGCAGGATATGAAATGATCAGAGAATGTACTCGCCTCGATAACCTGAACAGCTGATAAGCATAGGAGGTCCCACTGAAGCCACAGAGTCCTATTTAAAGCAACACAGGTTACAAGGGGTTTCAAATTGTAATAAAAGAAACTCCACAAGCAATCAATCTATTCTATTCTAGGTTCTTCTAAGTCAAAACAACTCTAGGTCAACTCCGGTCAATAATCTAGTCAAACTAGGTCAAGTGTTGACTTACAGTTGACTTTGGGTCAACTGGTCAACTCTGGTCAAACAGGGTAAATCTAATCTAATTATTAAAGTGTACTTCGTTATTTGTACGTCGAAACTTACGGCACGCAAATCGAGATAAGAAGATTATCGGTAAGGTTGATAATCTTATTATAGTGATCCACGTATCCAACTTGTCAATTTCAGCGATGTGAGGTCACTGGAATTGACTGATCTCAGTTTCGTTGTACTAATCCCGAAATACGAACATTATGAGAACTAATTATTAATTAATTATAAAAAGGTTAAACTTAGAGAAATTATCAACAAACATTGTCGGACGATAAAATGAACATCGCCAACGTGTCCAGAATGGTCAAATTAGCTAGGATAGCCTACCCAACGGTCCAATTTGGACACAAGGGCAAAAAGGTAATTTCGGGTCAAAACGGTGTCCGTGTCGGAGCCGTTTTGCACCGAAAAACGTGCAAGAAAATAAGTCTACAAAATATAAAAAATTATATGTCCACGAAACCAGAATGTCGATACGAACCCAACGGTATCTCCAGAATTGGATTCCGTTGACCCGATCTTATTTTGGCCCGTTGACCAGAACTTGGAATTCCGATTTGCACAGAAATGCGTGCCGGAGCCAAAGTCCTCAAAACTCAGCAAACTACCTGTCAACGAGTCCAGAATGAAGATACGAACTCAACGGTATCTCCAGAATTGGATTCCGATGAGCCGATCTCAAAATGACACGTTGACCCGGATATTGGTATCCGACTTGCACCGAAATGCGTGCCAGACCCAATGTCCACCAAAACCTAGCAAATTATATGTCAACGAGTCCAGAATGACGATACGATCTCAACGGTATCTCCAGAATTGGATTCCGATGAGCCGGCGTCAAAAAGTCCCGTTGACCCAGAATGTGGGATCTGCTTTGCACCGAAATGCGTGTCCGGGCCCACGTTCTCCAAATCTAACAAATTTTATATGAAAACATGCCAGAACGACGCCACGAATCTAATGGTGGTGTCAGAAATGAAATCTGGAGTCCCGTGTTCAAAAATAGAATTTTACAAGTTGGAAATTACGAATTCGGACGGCCAACTTTGGCGTCGAATTCAACCAATCAAACAAGCTCAAACTGAAATGAAATCTAAAGGGGGCAGAAAGAGGGTTATACCAGCTTCGCAGCGGAACTGGTAGCACGCCAAACGGAGCTGCGGTGGAGGAGATACAAGCTGACGAAGTTGGCCCCGCGAAACTGTCCAAATTTAATACAATTTAAACGGTCAACTTGGTGGCCGGTTTTCATGTATCAAACGATAAACTTAACGGACGAAAATTGACAGGGATGAAGGTGGATATACCGAGATTATGACGGAGCAAAGAAATCGCCGATCCAACGGTTGGATCTCCGGAAAAATGCGCACGAAGTCGCTGCGACGGAGCGCCAAAACGGACTCAATCTCGCGCGCGTCACGACGGGATGTCGTTCAAAACGCACGAATCGCCTCGACGGCGCGTCCCGGAGGACGGTGGCCGTCAGGGGAGAACTCACCGGAGTGGGGCACACCCACGGTGAGCCACGGCGGCCCGTGCGGCGGTGCGGCGGCGCACGACGGCGGCCCACGCGCGCGCGCGTGTGCGTGCCTGTGCATGCTACTATTGCTGCAGTGCTCTGGCCGGAGCTCGCGCGGCCTAGCCTAGCCGACGGCGACGGCAGAGCGCCCAGCGTGGCCACGACGAGGGTCCAAGGTGGCCATGCGGCGGTGGAGGTGGTCGTCATGGCTGATATGGTGGTCGGGTGCTAGTAGATGTGGTGGTGGTGTTGGTTGCTAAGAAAAAGAAGGAGGAGGCTGAGGTGGTGGCCGACGGCCAGCCTTGGGTGGCCGGAGCATGGGTGGAGTTGGGTTAAAGTTGGGCCAGGAAAGGAGGGTGGAGATGTTGGTCGGGTTGAAGGGATGAAGAAATGGTGAGCTGCTGTGGTTGCTCTTGATGTGTTTAGTTGCATGAAAAAAAAATGAGAGAGAGAAGGAGGATAGAAATAAATGAATGAGAGAGAAGGAAAGATTCTATCCATAAAAGTTAGGGCTGGCTGTGTGTTGGCCAAGGGGTTGGGAAAATGAATGGAGAAATCAATGGATAGGATTAAATGTAGGGTGATCTAAGGGCTAGGAATTAATTAGAGAAAATTGGCCAATTTCAATAGGAATTAAATAAATAGAATCTCCAAAAAAATATATAAAAAAAAATAGGAGATTACTTGATATTTTTGGGCAATAATTATGAGGGTGTCATGATGGAGAAAATCATGGAGCTGGACTGGACTCGGTGGAGCCGAATTGGGTCAAAATTGGACATTGTGCAAAAATAGAATTAAAATTAGGTGTTGATGATCATGAGCGAATAAGTAGCACATGGGGATTCCAATAAATGGGACACAAGTGGCGGACGGATGGTAGGCTCAAAGTGGGCCATGTCCATAGTTGGGGCCGACAGGTTTTGGTCGACAGGGGACCCACAAATCAAGTTGGAAAATGAATGTGACGCCGTGGCATGAAATAAAATCGGGTCACGTGTCGGGAAAGTTGTGCGAATCAAATGGAGCCCGAAATGACGTGTCTGAGTAGGACACAAAGGTCATGGGTGACGAGCGTCTCGAGAAGATCATCAATGAGGAGTTGGTTTCAAGAAACTGACTGGTCTTGCGCTCCCAATTTAAATGTCATGGTAACGCGCTGAAAATGATCAAGAAAAAGAGTGGGAAAATCAATTACTGATCGAACGGTCTAATTCGACCCGAAGTTCAGCGAAGAAAAAGGGGCATAAGGGAACAAGTTTGGATGGGACACTATATACCGTCATGAAGGTAATCGTGTCCACTCCAAAACTCGTGAAAAAGATTTCCAGAGTTGAACATCCCTGATACTCCAAATATCAAAGGCATGGGAAAGTACACTTAAGGAAAATAACAGAAATAATTATTTATTGAAATTAAAATCAATCAGTAAATAAATAAAAATAAAAAAAATCAACCCGAAATTCAGGGTGCTCACAATGCACATTTGCTAATGTCGATGTAGGACTCGTTAGGCACGCACGCGACTTGCTAACTTTAGCACGCATTTTCTATCAACTCAAGGTCGGCACCGTTCGGCCCAAAGGCCATCGTGTGAGCCCTTGACCTGAAATCCCCAATTATTTTTTTTATTATTTATTTTGTAAATTATGGCATAATTGTAATTAAATAATCAATTATATATATACATTAGGGTTTCTTTGTATATATAAAACATGGAGGGAGTTCTCCCAAATTAGCACTAATATGAGGGACCTTAGTGCAAATATCCAAGTTTAAATTCAAACGCTAGCCCTGCAGCTTGAGTTCGACTCAAATTCAAATAACATCTCCACAGAGCAGTAGATAGGAACGAATCCTTCCTCCTGATCTCCTCTGATCCTTCGAACCCTAGTATATATATTGCAAAGATTGGCCGACCCTTGCAGAACCCTAAAAACTTCCTGGCCGAGCTTTTCCCAAATCCTCCCCTCTCGAAGTCAAGGCAGCTTCTTGCTGAATCGAAGCAGTCGAAGCTTCAACCAGGTAATCAACCCCCTTTTATACAACCACTCGAATTCTTCGAGCAAGTTAATGTCACCATGAGACCTAGGTGATTAACTTAATTCCTTAAAGAATCAAGAATAGAGAATTCAAGGTTAGTGCACCAGTCATATGGCAATTGCAACCTGCCACAGTTCATGCATATGTCATAGATTTTAGGTGCAGGACATGCACTAGTATCAGGGTTTGCAAGGGTACATAGGTAGGACAGTGTAGGCATTAGCAGTAAATGGTCAGTAGACATCTACATGTCTAGGTACATTGGGTATATACCATTGAAGAGAAGACCCATTGCCATGATGGGTGCCCTTCGAGAGACACCTGATAATGACAATCCTAGCAATAACTAATAAGAACCTGGGTGCATAACAGTCCCATACGAGTGCTTCCTAGTGATCACTGAGAGCAACAAGTAATCTGGGATGACCCTGTCATCCTAGTATCCTTTGGTATCATATGAGTACCAACATGTAAATTTCCCTTGAATGACCACTGATATGAAATCACTTTACACCAAGTGATTTGGGATGACCCTGGATCCAGCTGGGGTAGGTGTCAGAACAGTCCTTCCCAAATCCTATAAGTGTGAACACTCCTAGTTTACATAGGAACCCCACCTAGGCTTAAATTCCTGAAATCTTGTGGGTACTCAAGGGTATCTAGTTACCAGACATGTAGGGTACCAAGTATGAGTACAACACAATTAATATAGGAGTAATGTACTGTAGGCTATACCATGAGACCAACTTGTAGAGGTGATGATGATTTGCCATGACATTTTAGGATTTTGTATTTCTAAATGCCAGGATTCAGGGGTTTTGATACCTTTATCCTGCTGCCAGGCACTTGTCCCATAAATATTGTGGATGGCTAGATGAATCCTTCTCATCCGTTCATCTCTGTTAAGGTTGTCTCTCGTGTAACTACCATTTCTTTCGTATTGCCTCGATCAATGTTCTCTCTACTCTACCCACGTTGTTGCAGGTTCATAATTATGATTTTGTCAATAGTCACACATCAGATTGGTAACCTCTCAAGTCAGGTGGCTCTTTCCTTTTTCTGCAGACAACCCAGTATTCTAGCCCTCCAAATGCTGGGTCAGATGTCCCCTTCATCAGAAATTGATATTGATAAATATCAGCCTAAACCTGGGCTATTCCTTGACTTATTTGCTTTATTCCATGCAACCTTTGCCTATTTGGCATCTATGTTAAGTCTTGGGGTGTCCTCTGTTCAGTTCACACAGAGTATCAGTGAGTAGCATTTATGTTGAGTTTTGATTCATGGGATAGGTTGGTTCGATTCCCATATAAACAGACCCTGGATCTCTCGTATCAGACCATTAAGCCTTCTCCCTCTGTATCAGTAGCAGTCCCCTGCATCCCTGTGTCAGCCCTTAATGTGAAACCACTGATATCAGTCCACTCCATTATTATGTTGAAGTCCACAAGTATGGTTGAGTATTAGTTGGGTTTACCTTGGAGTAATGATAACAAGCTAGGGGAGCCTTCCAATTCAGGATGTGCATTCACTAAGTATCCTGATCCCTCTCAATGAGGCTCTAATTTCATGTTATAGATATACAAGTAGCATGCCTTGTTGAACTCGAGTTGTTGGTACCAGTCCTTCCCTGGCATGTCCATGCTTCTTTGTACAACCCAAACTGTATTGTAATGCATATCCAATGGTTCAGCCAAATTCCCTTTTATATGTCCAACCCTTTAGTAATCTCTTACACCAATGCTTCTACTTAGTTGCCAATTGCTAATGATTTACTATACAGCCTTGCCTACCAAAATAAATCCACATCCCTTGAGTATTCAAGACACTAAACTAATCCTACTGCCCCATTGCACCCATATGTTCATTCCCTGGAATGATGGAATTAACACTATAGATTGTGGTGTCCTACATCTGCTTGTCCAGACCTATTTGCAGATTTAGGTTGGTTAGTAGCCTCATTTATCAGAGATAAGATGACACAGAATTGTATGAATGGATGTAAACTGAATGGTTAACCAATTATCTGTCCTGCATAGTATCCAAGTTGCAGTCCACTTTGGTCCCAAGGGTTCAGTCCAGATAGCATTGTTCTGAAGATTTAACCTCTTAGGTACACAATCAGTTCACATCATGAGTATTGGTCCAGATACATTATTTCATTCCATATGTTTCCCATATGAGCATAAGAATGGGGACACATCACTAGAACATCTTGGCACAGGCTAGGCACAACATGGTAGTCATCATGAGTATTGGAGGGAAGTATACGCCAAACCTATAATTCAGTACTGTTTCAACCAGGGATGGAATAGTGCTGTGCATTTTGAATTGTGAGGAATGTCACATAACATAAGCCCCTGCTACCCCATAAGCTTTGTACTACATTTTTACATATAGGTAATATGACCCATAGATAGATGAATATGTGGAGTTACATCTAGCTATACTATATTTTTATGATGTTAACTGTAGTAGGGTGGTTATTGGGTAATTAGTTTCTATTTACTTACTGATATGGACTCTAGGGACCTTGTCATTGAGCTGCGCCTTGTACATTAATGTGTGTGCTGTATGGTGTTCTGGTTGTGGTTCAAATTCTGTATACTGAGGACCAACACCACTCCAAGTTGTATAGGAAGGAGGGAGATAGGTATAGAATGTGTACAGGAAGGTGTCTTTAGTGAGCCCAATATACTGGATATAAGGTGAACTCTGTATTGAAAGGATATATCAATCCAGTATAGGATGATATGGGGTTCAGGTATTAATTGTTATCAGAACAGTTGGGCACCATTGTCTTCATAGGAAATATATTTATATATAGGTAATAATCATGACATGGATACTTGTAGATATACCTGTAGGTTAAGTTAGGAGTTAGGAAGTTGCCTAGGATGGAGTACACCCAAGCCCAATTAAAGGCCACTTAGAAATGTATGGGTAATTAACAATAATTCCAAAATAGCTTTACCTTATTTTAGTTCATGTATTGATTTAGACTTAATACATATAACAGGTTACTTGGACTCTGATTCAGTGCTCGACCCGTACCAGCAACTCAGGACCACAGGCAAGTATACCTTGCCAACTCGTACAATACAATTTATATGCATGTTCACCTTCTCGCTGCTATTCTTTTCTTACTTTCATGATTGTTCTATTCCATGTCTTGTACACTCATCCTATCATGGTTTTATTTCACATGTTTCTAGTTTCTTGCTCCTTTTTCTGTTATGCTATTTTCTACATATTACACTGTGTTAGTTTTATATGTATTGCTTGATAGAGTCGTCTAGTCCTACACCACGATCCCCTCGACTTGATCATAACTTGCCTTGACTTGATTTGACATGACTTGAGTAGGACTTGACTTTGACATTCTATAGATTGTGAGTACTTACCTTGACTACGGTCTATAGGATTTTATACTAGGATTGGCTACATCTTGGTTGTGTGTACTTGCCTTGACAGCGATTGAGATGCTATAGATCGTGAGTACTTGCCTTGATTGCAGTTTATAGACAACCATTTCTAGTATGGCATGCCAGTGTCTTAGGAACCTTGCGTTTAGATCTTGTGTCTTCGTCCATTTTTTCTCGCTGGATATTGTTGATTGTTCCTTACTTCTTGATATATTTGTACTGTTACCTGTTGGCTTGTATATTATGTATCTTGCTAGTCCTCTGAGGACCTGATGATCTCTTCAGGTTTAGCCGAGTATTGAGCCAGGTGCACACGAGCAGTTGGAGCTAGCATTGGACCACGGTGCCACTACAGCTGAGGGTATTTTGACAGTTTGGTCTCAGTTATTTCATTTCCTTGTTTCTATGTTATCATCGTCTATTTGTAGTGGATTTGTGTCCACCGGACGTAAATAGAAATTCTTGATAAACTGGATACTCTATTTATATATTCATTCAATATTCAGTTTCATTTGTGTTAGTGGATTGTATCATATTTTGTGGATGAGATCTAGATTGCCTCTGTGACTTGTTTATGTACTAGACAGCGTTCTACCGCCGACACTGCGGCGTAGGCTGGACTTGGACACGCCTCGTATCCGAAAATCGGGTGCGGGTCGTGACAAGTTTTTTTGGTGGCCCATGCAGGTCTACGTTAATCACTTCGGTTACATTACTGTGCCGTCGTGAGCCTGCACATAGGATTAGAAACTTAGGATCTCATCCACGTGTCTTGACTCACTATTGACCTCTATTTTTCATTGAATCCTTGACTTGCATCCTGCTTGAAATCTTCGTGCCATCTAATGTTTCCTGTTATTGCAGTGAATGGATTCTCAAGACAGGAACAACGCTTTCCTGAATACCCCACCAGCCACAGGAGGATTCTTCTCGTACATGACTCCGCCAACACAGGGAGGCCAGCTGACTCATCAGGGCGATCCGGCCCAAACGTAGTACTCGAGATTCCGCAAAGACGATTTTCCTCCACCGGCACCCTTCCATCAGCCTGCACCCTTCCAGCCAGCATATGTTCTGCATCTAGCACCTATTATGTACCCTGCACCAGCGGCGTATCCAGCGCCTGCCATGAACCCAGCACATGTTCTGCCTCCGCCACCTCCGCTGGACAACGCCACGCTTCTTGGGATCTTCCAGCAGATGATGACCTCTCAGACGCGACAGGCTGACATTTTCCGCGACATCTTGAGAGAGGCTATCCAGACTAGAGACGCTCTACGACCGCGCCCTGGAACTTCCAAGAATTTTACGGACCTTAGGCCCAGAGAATTTAAAGGAACAGAAGGGATTCTCTACGCGGATGAGTGGTTAGAGAACATAGACCGCAACCTTCGGAGGGCTCGAGTTCCTGAAGATCTGAAGGTCGAGAATGCCGGCATGCAACTCTACGACATCGCCCTCACGTGGTACAGAGACGAGCCTCGGTTCACCGCACCAGACGTGACTTGGGAGGAGTTCAAGGAGCTGTTCAAGACGAAGTTCTATCCTGAAGCAGCTCGTGAAGAATTGGAGAACGAGTTCGAGAGCCTGGAACAAGGCAACCTCTCTGTCGACGAATACACCGCAGAGTTCTCCCGCCTCAGCCGTTTTGCAGACGCCTTGACCCCTGCAGCCAAAGCCAAGAAGTTCATGAAGGGACTTTCATATGAAATCCGCATCGCCATCGCCACCAGCCAGGCCACAACTTACGAGAAGATCTTGAAAGTCGCACAGGCGGTAGAGACAGAATTGAAGCGCAAGAGAAAGAGAGATCGAGACACATATGGAGGAGGCAACAGCCGATCAGGAGCGGTGAAACACCCCAACATTCCAGCATAGCAGCATCATCAACAGCCAAGAGACGTCTCGAATCGAGAACTTCCAACATGTCAGCATTGCAGAAAGAAGGGACATAGCGAGAACAACTGCCGCCGGAGACTGGGCCAATGTTTAAACTGTGGTTCGGATCAGCATCAGTTGCGAGATTGCCCAAAGCGTCGACTTGAAGCACCAGGAGGGCAAGCTTTTGCCATGATCACGGAGGATGCGCCAGCACTACAAGGAGGAGTTGACAGTAGTGCATAGTAGATCATAGTATTAGTTCTATTGTGAGTCCTATATTAGATTTTGTGAGAACATGGAATTATTTTAGCAGCAGCAAGTTTCGACTATTCATTTATATCACAACATTATTCGAATTTCGAGGACGAAATTATTTTAAGTTGGGTAGGTTTGTGAGCCCTTGACCTGAAATCCCCAATTTTTTTTTTTATTATTTATTTTGTAAATTATGGCATAATTGTAATTAAATAATCAATTATATATATATTAGGGTTTCTTTGTATATATAAAACAGGGAGGGAGTTCTCCCAAATTAGCACTAATATGAGGGACCTTAGTGCAAATATCCAAGTTTAAATTCAAACGCTAGCCCTGCAGCTTGAGTTCGACTTAAATTCAAATAACATCTCCACAGAGCAGTAGATAGGAACGAATCCTTCCTCCTGATCTCCTCTGATCCTTCGAACCCTAGTATATATATTGCAAAGATTGGCCGACCCTTGCAGAACCCTAAAAACTTCCTGGCCGAGCTTTTCCCAAATCCTCCCCTCTCGAAGTCAAGGCAGCTTCTTGCTGAATCGAAGCAGTCGAAGCTTCAACCAGGTAATCAACCCCCTTTTATACAACCACTCCAATTCTTCGAGCAAGTTAATGTCACCATGAGACCTAGGTGATTAACTTAATTCCTTAAAGAATCAAGAATAGAGAATACAAGGTTAGTGCACCAGTCATATGGCAATTGCAACCTGCCACAGTTCATGCATATGTCATAGATTTTAGGTGCAGGACATGCACTAGTATCAGGGTTTGCAAGGGTACATAGGTAGGACAGTGTAGGCATTAGCAGTAAATGGTCAGTAGACATCTACATGTCTAGGTACATTGGGTATATACCATTGAAGAGAAGACCCATTGCCATGATGGGTGCCCTTCGAGAGACACCTGATAATGACAATCCTAGCAATAACTAATAAGAACCTGGGTGCATAACAGTCCCATACGAGTGCTTCCTAGTGATCACTGAGAGCAACAAGTAATCTGGGATGACCCTGTCATCCTAGTATCCTTTGGTATCATATGAGTACCAACATGTAAATTTCCCTTGAATGACCACTGATATGAAATCACTTTACACCAAGTGATTTGGGATGACCCTGGATCCAGCTGGGGTAGGTGTCAGAACAGTCCTTCCCAAATCCTATAAGTGTGAACACTCCTAGTTTACATAGGAACCCCACCTAGGCTTAAATTCCTGAAATCTTGTGGGTACTCAAGGGTATCTAGTTACCAGACATGTAGGGTACCAAGTATGAGTACAACACAATTAATATAGGAGTAATGTACTGTAGGCTATACCATGAGACCAACTTGTAGAGGTGATGATGATTTGCCATGACATTTTAGGATTTTGCATTTCTAAATGCCAGGATTCAGGGGTTTTGATACCTTTATCCTGCTGCCAGGCACTTGTCCCATAAATATTGTGGATGGCTAGATGAATCCTTCTCATCCGTTCATCTCTGTTAAGGTTGTCTCTCGTGTAACTACCATTTCTTTCGTATTGCCTCGATCAATGTTCTCTCTACTCTACCCACGTTGTTGCAGGTTCATAATTATGATTTTGTCAATAGTCACACATCAGATTGGTAACCTCTCAAGTCAGGTGGCTCTTTCCTTTTTCTGCAGACAACCCAGTATTCTAGCCCTCCAAATGCCGGGTCAGATGTCCCCTTCATCAGAAATTGATATTGATAAATATCAGCCTGAACCTGGGCTATTCCTTGACTTATTTGCTTTATTCCATGCAACCTTTGCCTATTTGGCATCTATGTTAAGTCTTGGGGTGTCCTCTGTTCAGTTCACACAGAGTATCAGTGAGTAGCATTTATGTTGAGTTTTGATTCATGGGATAGGTTGGTTCGATTCCCATATAAACAGACCCTGGATCTCTCGTATCAGACCATTAAGCCTTCTCCCTCTGTATCAGTAGCAGTCCCCTGCATCCCTGTGTCAGCCCTTAATGTGAAACCACTGATATCAGTCCACTCCATTATTATGTTGAAGTCCACAAGTATGGTTGAGTATTAGTTGGGTTTACCTTGGAGTAATGATAACAAGCTAGGGGAGCCTTCCAATTCAGGATGTGCATTCACTAAGTATCCTGATCCCTCTCAATGAGGCTCTAATTTCATGTTATAGATATACAAGTAGCATGCCTTGTTGAACTCGAGTTGTTGGTACCAGTCCTTCCCTGGCATGTCCATGCTTCTTTGTACAACCCAAACTGTATTGTAATGCATATCCAATGGTTCAGCCAAATTCCCTTTTATATGTCCAACCCTTTAGTAATCTCTTACACCAATGCTTCTACTTAGTTGCCAATTGCTAATGATTTACTATACAGCCTTGCCTACCAAAATAAATCCACATCCCTTGAGTATTCAAGACACTAAACTAATCCTACTGCCCCATTGCACCCATATGTTCATTCCCTGGAATGATGGAATTAACACTATAGATTGTGGTGTCCTACATCTGCTTGTCCAGACCTATTTGCAGATTTAGGTTGGTTAGTAGCCTCATTTATCAGAGATAAGATGACACAGAATTGTATGAATGGATGTAAACTGAATGGTTAACCAATTATCTGTCCTGCATAGTATCCAAGTTGCAGTCCACTTTGGTCCCAAGGGTTCAGTCCAGATAGCATTGTTCTGAAGATTTAACCTCTTAGGTACACAATCAGTTCACATCATGAGTATTGGTCCAGATAGCATTATTTCAGTCCATATGTTTCCTATATGAGCATAAGAATAGGGACACATCAGTAGAACATCTTGGCACCGGCTAGGCACAACATGGTAGTCATCATGAGTATTGGAGGGAAGTATACGCCAAACCTATAATTCAGTACTGTTTCAACCAGGGATGGAATAGTGCTGTGCATTTTGAATTGTGAGGAATGTCACATAACATAAGCCCCTGCTACCCCATAAGCTTTGTACTAAATTTTTACATATAGGTAATATGACCCATAGATAGATGAATATGTGGAGTTACATCTAGCTATACTATATTTTTATGATGTTAACTGTAGTAGGGTGGTTATTGGGTAATTAGTTTCTATTTACTTACTGATATGGACTCTAGGGACCTTGTCATTGAGCTGCTCCTTGTACATTAATGTGTGTGCTGTATGGTGTTCTGGTTGTGGTTCAAATTCTGTATACTGAGGACCAACACCACTCCAAGTTGTATAGGAAGGAGGGAGATAGGTATAGAATGTGTACAGGAAGGTGTCCTTAGTGAGCCCAATATACTGGATATAAGGTGAACTCTGTATTGAAAGGATATATCAATCCAGTATAGGATGATATGGGGTTCAGGTATTAATTGTTATCAGAACAGTTGGGCACCATTGTCTTCATAGGAAATATATTTATATATAGGTAATAATCATGACATGGATACTTGTAGATACACCTGTAGGTTAAGTTAGGAGTTAGGAAGTTGCCTAGGGTGGAGTACACCCAAGCCCAATTAAAGGCCACTTAGAAATGTATGGGTAATTAACAATAATTCCAAAATAGCTTTACCTTGTTTTAGTTCATGTATTGATTTAGAATTAATACATATAACAGATTACTTGGACTCTGATTCAGTGCTCGACCCGTACCAGCAACTCAGGACCACAGGCAAGTATACATTGCCAACTCGTATAATACAATTTATATGCATGTTCACCTTCTCGCTGCTATTCTTTTCTTACTTTCGTGATTGTTCTATTCCATGTCTTGTACACTCATCCTATCATGGTTTTATTTCACATGTTTCTAGTTTCTTGCTCCTTTTTCTGTTATGCTATTTTCTACATATTACACTGTATTAGTTTTATATGTATTGCTTGATAGAGTCGTCTAGTCCTACACCACGATCCCTTCGACTTGATCATAACTTGCCTTGACTTGATTTGACATGACTTGAGTAGGACTTGACTTTGACATTCTATAGATTGTGAGTACTTACCTTGACTACGGTCTATAGGATTTTATACTAGGATTGGCTACGTCTTGGTTGTGTGTACTTGCCTTGACAGCGATTGAGATGCTATAGATTGTGAGTACTTGCCTTGACTGCAGTTTATAGACAACCATTTCTAGTATGGCATGCCAGTGTCTTAGGAACCTTGCGTTTAGATCTTGTGTCTTCGTCCATTTTGTCTCGCTGGATATTGTTGATTGTTTCTTACTTCTTGATATATTTGTACTGTTACCTGTTGGCTTGTATATTATGTATCTTGCTAGTCCTCTGAGGACCGGATGATCTCTTCAGGTTTAGCCGAGTTTTGAGCCAGGTGCACACGAGCAGTTGGAGCTAGCATTGGACCACGGTGCCACTACAGCTGAGGGTATTTTGACAGTTTGGTCTCAGTTATTTCATTTCCTTGTTTCTATGTTATCATCGTCTATTTGTAGTAGATTTGTGTCCACCGGACGTAAATGGAAATTCTTGATAAACTGGATACTCTATTTATATATTCATTCAATATTCAGTTTCATTTGTGTTAGTGGATTGTATCATATTTTGTGGATGAGATCTAGATTGCCTCTGTGACTTGTTTATGTACTAGACAGCGTTCTACCGTCGACACTGCGGCATAGGCTGGACTTGGACACGCCTCGTATCCGAAAACCGGGTGCGGGTCGTGACACATCGTCTATCGATACGTTTGATTGAACACATGTACGAGCTTTTCGAAAATATTAGACTTATTGTATGGGCATGCCGAGGGACATTCGAGAGAGAGAGCACCAACGATATCGACTTTCGGAAGCAACGTTTCAGAGTTCGCGAAAACAACGGAGTTAAAGAATTCGATCGATAGTCCAAGGACGTAAAGCCGTGCTCTGATACCATTATGTCACGCCCCGCTCCCGTAGGAGCGATCGTCCTCGCTAAGGCGTGATGCCGCACGAGCCAAGATTGCGCTCGTGCAAGGCGGGTTCCATAACGGCCGATTTCAGCGGCTGCGACGGGATCGTCGCACAGAAGTCCCAAGCAGAGACATTGAACACGCAGCGAAAATTTAGAACAAACATAAGTTATTCAAAGAAGCTCTTTTATTGATATTGAAACAACGGTTACATTGGGGGCACAAGGCCAAGATTACAATCACTCAAATACATTCGTCTCACATTACAAATCGCTCAGCTCTCTCTCATCTCTCGATACATATTTGTCGATCCAGCGGAAGCTTCGGAAGACGATGTCCATACATTATGTCCCGTATAAGTCTTTGATCCATGCGGCCGCGCGCTTCGAATCGCCAAGGAACTCCGTACCTTGACGAATCCAAGCGAGCTCCGCGCCACGAGCTTCTACCTGTGCCTGCACATAGAAACTGTGTGGGTATCAGTACTCAACTGTACTGGTGGAGTGAGATCCTCGTCCACCCATACCAAACCGACACGTTTATTTTACTTTGTGCAATACAAGCCCCTTTACGATTGTCTTTCTAGTCTTGCCTTAGGATCGATTTTAGGATCGACGCTCGGCCTATTTAGTGTCTTTAGACCATCTCCGTGCCTTGCACTAATGACGTACCCATACTTTGCCTCTAGACCTTTCTCGTGCTTGGATTGTCAACGTACCGACTCATACTTGTCTTAACGTACCGACTCACACTTGTCTTTCGTACCATACTCTTGGACGTAACGACTAGGTCGTGTCAAATACTTGCCCGTGCCTCAAACATCGAGGCCGTGCCTCGCAGCGTAACCTGACTTATCCAAACTCGCCTTACAGCCCTTCTCGACTTAACGCACAACGACTAACCAAACTTGTGGAACCGGTGTTGAGAACTCAAGTACGATGCCATATCTCGTGCCGAAGCACGTGTCTTCACGTATAGCCGAATCGTAGGCTTTATAATACTTTGGGTGCAACCGAGCACACATTTCACCATTCAACGCATACCGTGCTTACACTTCCTTTGTTATGACCGATACCGTGCATGCGGATTCACCGCTTAGCACGCCAATTATCTATATGAAAGGCTACTGGCATGACAAGCCATCGCGGACATAGCTCGGGTAGGCGGCGGGTCCTTCAGCGCAGGTAGCGAGCCCCGTTGAAAGCCCCCGACTACCCACGCAATAAAAGCATGTGCTGCTATAACGTCTACCTCCTAGGACGACTGGGCCCGGTGCTCCGGCGTATAACCAGTCTAGGCAGAAATCCTTGTCGACAAGGTGTCCAATGACCACGTACCTACGGAACATCTAGACTCACGTAAATGCATGGCCTAATTTGTTGGTACGACGGAAACTATACTTAGCAACTCGTGCTCTGAACCACCCTTTGCATTACGTGCATCGGGACCGCGAGACTCCCAACCGAGGGACCGCCTCGAAACACCTTAACGTGGATAGGAACGCGAGACTCCCAACCGAGGGACCGCCTCGAAACACCTTAACGTGGATAGTAACGCGAGGCTCCCAACCGAGGGACCGCCTCGAACTTCTTTGGCTCTCGAGGGAATGACTACTACGTACCCTTCAAACTTAACTTGAACAAAACATTTTCCTTAAGTGCCATGGACCGTGGCTAACTTTACATCGTGCCAACCGTGGCTCGTGCCTTTAACTGACTTCTGCATTACGCAACGCTATCACCCAAGTCAGATGTTATATGACGGCCCTTGAGATCGTGGGACTATTTAACTTGACAATCGCAGAAAGAGCAGGACGGCACTTGGAATGACTTAGGTCGATCGGCATAACTTTGCCTAACTTAACCAAGCCTACAACTTAACTTGAGGGACGAGCCAAGGCTATGTCAAGCCTTGTACAGTGGAAACGTGCATGCTTTATCGAGCATTTACGCGGACGACGTCTATGACTTAGGCTAACTCATCGTTTGTGTCGAATACCAACTTTTCCCTCTCCCAAGCCACGGGACGAAGGATCGAGTGTTGTTTTAAAAGCACGCTGAGCCGACTTCTATTGAGACCGTGGGACCATTTTCCATGTTCTAAGATATTCCGACAGGTTGGGATTATTCCCTTAGCTATGTGCGTTCGTAGCTTTTATATTAGCCTACTTGTGCAAGTTAAAAACACACGAATTATTATGTGAAGGCAAAGATGAGGCAAGTTCACCGAAACTACCCCACCTGAGCGATGTCTTCGAGTCGCCGTTGTAAGGCCAAGTCCGAACGCCGTCGGCATTTTGATTCCTATGATTGACTTCGCGGGATGGGACACTACAGTAATGACCCACTCTGCCTTAGCGGAACGCCGATTCAAACGGCAAGTGCAACGACTCGAACGAGCCGTCGACCCCAAGAGTTGGCATCGACCTGATGAAGAATCGATGCAAAGCTTACATTGGCCCGTCAAAGATGAATACAGACTTAGACTTTCAAAGGCGCGCTCGGAGTATCGCTCGGCCAATGCGAACATCGCTAAGGTGGGTGGCACCGATGAACCCGTCTTTGCTTAGCCTAGGCACATAACAATACGGACACTATTACTAGAATCGCTAGGCGATAACATCGCGCATGCTAATAAATAACTCAACACACCTAGCTAAGGGAATAATCCCATCTTGTATGCTTGTGTAGAACATAGAAAATAACTTGGAAAATATGCGAACTCTCGCACCACGCACCACGCACCACGCTCGTGCTAAGGCACGGGTTTACATTTCGAGTTTCCTATGCGTTCAACAATGAAACAATAAATGGTTTACAACAATGAAACGGAAGACTATCGACATAGTCGTTCCGAGTAAAGTATAGCAACATTGAAAGACTTCGGGACCGATGGGTCGCCAAGGCGACTCCCGTACGGGGAGTTGCATAATGTGTGAATAAAAGAATGAATGGATAAGTAAATGAATGAATCAACGAATGAATGAATCAATGAACGAATGAATAAGTTAAAGAAAAGAAAGAATGGTTAGCGACAGTTGTGACGGGCACGTGCAACGGGGCTCGCTACCCGCGCTGCGTGGACGCCAACCTGGTCGATAACGCATTAAGGCTAAGGGTTAGCCTACGGCTCAGAGACAGCCGTTAAGTTAAAAAGACAAGTTAATACGAAATGGTCGTGGACAAACGGCACGGGCGAGGGGGGAATATCGTGGCCGTGAAGAAGAAGGGATTCTGCGACATGATCCAAAGGTGGGATCTGCCGGCCTAGGCGGAATCAAAGGGGCTTATGGGCAACCTGGGTGCGGGCTTAGCCCCCACAGGAAACGTAAGTGTGGGGTATTTCAAAGAGACTATCAAGGTGTTCCAGCCGCATGCTATGATAGGTAGAAAATTACCAAGGGGGAAAGAATGTCCAAATTGGCTTGTGATGCCAGCGACCGATGCATATAGATTAAGTGGGCTTTGTTGGTGGCAATCCACGTGCAAGTCCTTTCATTGAAATCAAAGTAGTCTAAGTTAACTAAATAAAGTACCTTCTGAACATGCTTGAATATAACACATCAGATAATCGAGAATACTTCGGTAAAGGAGTTAGAAAATACGCCTACGACGTGCTAGGACTCGAGGCAGGGACACGCCCTTGACATTGAAAGTTCACATGAATCACGTCAAGTTATTTCCTATGAATTGTTGACTAACCTGGTTTACTTTGGACAGGGAAGGCCGGACGGTAAGTATGGATAAGTCGTGTATGTATTTCCATGCAACACATTAAATTTGGCAATACGAGATAGGTTATGAAATATGCATGAAACTGATCCTAAGACAAGATTAGAAAGACAATGAATGATAGATGGTGCACGAAAGTAAATAAAACGTGTTTGGTAATGATAGCATAATGGGCGAGCTGGCCTCCCCACCAGTGCATAACAATGTACTGATAACCCCACAGTCTGCTTGCAGGATGCAGGAGACGTCGTCGAATGCGGAGCTTCCCTCGAACGTGCTAAGGCGCGGAGCTATCTCTGGAGCCTTGGAGCGTTGCAAGGAGCTGGAGCACCATATAAAGGACATAATGTATCGGAACATCGCCATGAATCATTCCATGTTGTAAGCCACTTGGCATACCTTTTATGTTTCAGAGAGAGAGAGAGAGAGAGCTTGAGCGATTTGTAAAATCGGTCCAGCGCCACTTATAAACTTCTTGAATATCAATAAAGAGTTGAATTCGCTTCATTTTGTGTTCATTTACTTTTTGCTGCAAATGGGGACACTCTGTGCGACTCTGTGGCCTAGCTCAAATTGGTCGTTTCTAGACATAGCCTTGCACGGGCGCACCTAGGCCCGTGCGGCATCACGTCTTAGCGAGGACGATCGCTCCTGCGGGAGCGAGACGTGACAGATTGGTATCAGAGCACGGCTTCACGTCCTTGGACTTCATTTCGATTCTCTCAGTTTTGAAAGCTCGTTTTGAGACAAAAGAAGTATACGCTCTCTCTCGTTGTGCCTTGGGATGTTCCATACAATAAGTCTAATATTTTCAAAAGCTCGTACAAGTAATCGGTTGGACATGATCGGTAGGCGAAGGCCTTTGTGCCAATACGCGACGGATTTGAGTTGGAAGGAACGCATGCTAAAAAGTTAGCAAACGCAAGGCGTGCTTGAATAACCTTACGCTGATAATAGCGAACGAGTACACGAAATCGAAGTATAGTTCGAACGGGATGGTTATGCACGCAGCCTTTTGGCTAAGTTGTGCCAAGTATCGCGCACCTAGACTTTATGATGCAAACGAGTTACAAGCGAGATTGACTATCGCTCGGACGAGAATAAGGGAGACTTAGAATGTATGTTGATAGAGACGCTACTTAACCGGCGCTAAAGCGAACACGGGGAAATGGTTCTTAGATTTTGAGGAATGAGCGAACGCGCAATTGGACATGTCGATCGGGAGTCGAATAACCTTTCGAGGATTTGTAGAATGACTTGACTCCGAGTGGTGTATATGATAGCTTCGAAGAAAAATAAGAGTGAGCGTCGACGACCAATCGAGTGGCTCGAACCCTGAGTGGTGTATGGATGTTATAGAAAATCGTTCAAGCAAAACTAAAGGATTTACAGGTAAAACGCGCATGTCGGCAAGCGATGATATCGCGCAAAGCCTTAGAATGAGTAACGCTTAGTTGGTTTCGACTTAGAGAGTCTCAAACGAGATATCATTCGGACGAATTAAGAATGCGTAGTATGAATCATGAAACGAATGGAGGTCTTGGTCGAGGAAATATAGAAGATCGTACATGCGATTTTGAATTTAGTTGAATGGATTGAAACTTGAGTTAAGGTGAATTACTCATGGACGAGATCAGGAATAGCACGGTCGAAAGATAGCGTGCATGGGAAACGTTGATTTGAAGATACAAGAATGACTAAGAAATTAAAATTAATGTTGCTCGATGAAGAGTTAGCACGCGACAATGTGAATTGAGGAAATTAAGTTGCACGACTTGGAATTCATTGCAAAAGGAAGATCGTCAGGTTATGTGCATCATCGATGGTATTGAGGCGTATCAAAGATCGATGTACGATAACTCGGGGGTACTCTGATTCGATGAATGATGACCGTGTTAGAAGTTATTGTTTTGAAGGATGCTATGTTGGGGATCGGATAGAAATGAATGTTGGATGGAGAGGAAAGTGACTTGATTGTTCGGTGATAACCATAATGACAACGATCTTGTCTTGTGCGAGCACAACTCCAGCCTCGCACATGCGTCACGTCGGATTTGGGACGATCATTCTGCATGAGCGTTGGCATGGTGATTCATGTCCAACTGGAATGGTCGAACTCAAAATATCATGACATGGCAATTTGATTGTTTCGACTTGTGGTTTGAAGCGAAGGTGAATTCGAGGATTGTTAGGACTTGCGATTGAAGAATGAGAAAACTTGAGGATTGACTAGACCCAATTCGTGTATCGAAAATGAGCAAGTCTAGACGCAACGCAAGAGTTACGTCCCGATGAGGACGATTATTCTGCGAGAATGTTGACATGGAGATTCATGTCCGTCGTGGATAATCAGACTTGCGTGAGATCGGAGCGCGACATATTGCAAGGCTAGACGACCTTGTGATCGACTACTTGAATTGGATAGGTGGATTGTATCAAACATACTTGAAGGGATAGACTACGATAATTGTTATTGCGGACGCACGATTTGATTGAGGGCAACCTATCATAGGATGACTTTCCTAAACGAGCTCAAACTTGGAACGGAGAATATGTTGATGCGAATAGGGTGAACGCTGCTTGATGTTTAGAAATTTGAGCGAAATGAACTTGGGTAGAAACTCTCGTACAAACGAACAAATGGTTTGACCATAGGATTTGGGGCGAGCGTCATTCAACGACCTTGCACGATGAGCCGAGAACTTGACTTGTAACTATGACCCTGTGAGATGACCTAGCGGATAGGCGGACGACCCTATGCCGAGTGATTGAACTTGTGTGATTGACCTTACAATATCGTCTGGACGGATGATTGTCTTGGGGCAGCAAGACTTAGAGTAGGACGGGGAACAGGGAGTGTGCGTAAACGACGACGAGATTGGCCATAAACAAAGTAAACGAAAGAAATCGATGTCTTGCAAGTAAAGTTGGGATAGCGAATCGAATCATCTCGAGGACCGAGATAAACGATATTTGATACACACATGAGTTCGATTTTAAATCGAAGTTAGTGAAACAATCGGCAAATCAAAACTATCACGAGTAGCTTGTCCGACTTTGCTAATCGCTAAGCTTGGTTGAAATGTACATATTCAGGGGACGCCTTGAATGCGTGCACGATCCAAACTCAGCGATATGATATACTCGAATGCAGCTGCAAGTGGGTGTTGAGATGCGCATGAACGAATGAGTGAGTTTGCATCAGCTTACGTCTCTCGTATTTGATAAATTACAACGCACCTTGTGCGACCATTTCATTCCCATGACACGTCGAAATAGCAACCAAGTCGAAGAAACACTTGAATTGAATAAGTACCATCAACTCTAAAATGAATGAAAAGTTATTCAATAAAAAAAATTGACCAAACGTTTGCTGACACGGAACTTGGAAAGGTATCGAGTATAGTTCGATGCCATTGAGCGATAAAGCCAGTCGTTAGGAATTGTCTACGATACGCACACGACATATGTTAGGGAACGGTAGGATGACCTGCACTCAGGAAGTCTCGAGGACGAGACTTGTTTTGAGTGGTGTATTATGTAATGACCCGCTCCGCCTTAGCGGAACGCCGATTCAAACGGCAAGTGCAATGACTCGAACGAGCCGTTGACCCGAAGAGTTGGCATCGACCTGATGAAGAATCGATGCAAAGCTTACATTGGCCCGTCAAAGATGAATCCAGACTTAGACTTTCAAAGACACGTTCGGAGTATCGTTCGGCCGATGCGAACATCGCTAAGGTGGGTGGCTCCGATGAACCCGTCTTTGCTTAGCCTAGACATATAATAATACGGACACTATTGCTAGAATCGCTAGACGATAACATCGTGCATGCTAATAAATGACTCAACGCACCTAGCTAAGAGAATAATTCCATCTTGTATGCTTGTGTAGAACATAGAAAATAACTTAGAAAATATTCGAACTCTCTACCGCGCACCACGCTCGTGCTAAGCACGGGCTTACATTTCAAGTTCCCTATGCATTCAACAATGAAACAATAAATGGTTTACAACAATGAAATGGAAGACTATCGACATAGTCGTTCCGAGTAGAGTATAGCAACATTGAAAGACTTCGGGACCGATGGGTCGCCAAGGCGACTCGCGTACGGGGAGTTGCATAATGTGTGAATGAAAGAATGAATGGATAAGTGAATGAATGAATCAACGAATGAATGAATCAACGAACGAATGAATAAGTAAAAGAAAAGAAAGAATGGTTAGCGATAAGTGTGACGGGCACGTGCAATGGGGCTCGCTACCCGCGCTGCGCGGACGTCAACCTGGTCGATAACGCATTAAGGCTAAGGGTTAGCCTACGGCTCAGAGACAGCCGTTAAGTTAAAAAGACAAGTTAATACGAAATGGTCGTAGACAAACGGCACGGACGAGGGGGGGAATACCGTGGTCGTGAAGAAGAAGGGATTCTGCGGCATGATCCAAAGGGGGGATCTGCCAGCCTAGGCGGAATCAAAGGGGATTATGGGCAACCTGGATGCGGGCTTGGCCACCATAGGAAACGTAAGTGCGGGATATTTCAAAGAGACTATCAAGGTGTTCCAGCCGCACGCTATGATAGGTGAGAAATTACCAAGGGGGAAAGACATGTCCAAATTGGCTTGTGATGCCAGCGACCGATGCATATAGATTAAGTGGACTTTGTTGGTGGCAATTCACGTGCAAGTCCTTGCATTGAAATCAAAGTAGTCTAAGTTAACTAAATGAAGTATCTTCTGAACAGGCTTGAATATAACACATCAGATAATCGAGAGTACTTCGGCAAAGGAGTTAGAAAATACGCCTATGATGTGCTAGGACCCGAGGCAGAGACACGCCCTTGACATTGAAAGTTCACATGAATCACGTCAAGTTATTTCCTATGAATTGTTGACTAACTTGGTTTACTTTGGACAGGGAAGGCCGGACGGTAAGTATGGGTAAGTCGTGCATGTATTTCCATGCAACACATTGAATTTGGCAACACGAGATAGGTGCATGAAAGTAAATAAAACGTGTTTGGTAATGATAGCATTGTGGGCGAGCTAGCCTCCCCACCAGTGCATAACAATGTACTGATAATCCTACAGTCTGCTTGCAGGATGCAGGAGACGTCGTTGAATGCGGAGCTTCCCTCGAACGTGCTAAGGCGCGGAGCTATCTCTGGAGCCTTGGAGCGTTGCAAGGAGCTGGAGCACCATATACAGGACATAATGTATCAGAACATCTCCATGAATCATTCCATGTTGTAAGCCACTTGACACGCCTTTTATGTTTCAGTGAGAGAGAGAGAGCTTGAGCGATTTGTAATATCGTCCCAGTGCCGCTTGTAAACTTCTTGAATATCAATAAAGAGTTGAATTCGCTTTATTTTGTGTTCATTTACTTTCCGATGCAAATGGGGACACTCTGTGCGACTCTGTGGCCTAGTTCAAATCGGCCATTTTTGGACATAGCCTTGTACGGGCGCACCTAGGCCCGTGCGGCATCACGCCTTAACGAGGACGATCGCTCCTGCGGTAGCGGGGCGTGACAAAGTTCATCAAAGCCACCCATCTGAGCGAGGAGTTGCTTCGACCGAGCGGAACTTCGAGCAAGCCATTGCATGGCTAAGTCTAAACGCCGTTGCATTTTGATTCCTCCAGTTGAACTGAGAAGGATGGAACATTACGATCACCGCGATCTCCATGTACTTGATGCAAATACACTTGATATGCAAAAGCTTCATGGGGTGTTTTGGTTCTTCACGATCATTTTGGTGAACTTGCAAAAGGCATCTTCCTGTGAGTACCATTAGAATCACTGAGAAGAAATATGATAACTTTGTGTGGAGGGGACGGGTCCATGCGATCGGTTAGGAAGATATGTATCGTTTGAAGAAAGAAGATGGTGAAGGCTTGCGGTCGCTTAGAACTCTCAAAGAAACTGCTAATCTCAAGCGGCTTTGGCGCTTTTTGACGAGAAATATCTATGGGTTGTCTGGGTAAGGAGAAGATACCTGACTAAGGCTAGGTTTTGGACCAAGAAAGTGGACAACAACCAATCCTTTTACCTTCAAGGCCATCCTCAATCATAGAGCTATTGACAAACATATGCTTTATAGACTCTGTTGATCTATATATGAGATGAATGGCAAGGACGAGCCTCTGAACACTATCATCCAAGAAGAAGCATTCGGAGTGGAAAGACACGCCTATATGATATTTCAATTTTAAGCCTGTGCTTTAGAAGGTCCTCGACACCCTACGGTCAATTGGGTGGAGATCGTCTGGGTCAACGACTCAACGGTGCACTTGCGAAAACCAAACTTTGTATGTACAAATCGATATTGCTGATATCGACATCCAAGTAGCTGACATGCATGTACTATAATCTTTGTGGTCTAGCAGTAAAGAGCAAATATCACCTCTTCTACGGTTGCACGGTTACAAGTGAGGTGTGGGGAGCGGTTAGAGACCGGATTGAGCTTTCAGGGATGACCAAAGAGGCCATGACGACAAAAGTGGACGAGCTGCACAACATTAAGGCAAAGGGCTGTAGGTTGAGAATTGTGTTAGACCATCTCCAATGGGGGTTTCTATCTTCCCTATTTCTATGGAAGAAATCTATTTTACAAAAAACTTTTTCCAATGGTGATTTCTATCACCATTTCTATTCCAGGTGGCAATGATGTAGGATAAAAACTTTTTAGGAGAATTTTTACGTATAGAAACTCTCATAAAAATTTTCTATCTCTCATAACAATTATTATTGGGTCCCACATCATTAAATTGGTCCTTTTACTATGTGACACATAGGATAGAAATGGAGGAAAACCATTAGAGAGCATTTTTGTATGTCTACAATTTCTATGTAGAAACTCTTCCAACTAGGATAGAAATCTCCTTAAAGTACAATGCCAAGTAGGATAAGAACTCAATTTTAGAAATTACCATTGAAGATGGCCTTTGTTACCATTGTTTGGCGCATCTGGCGTGAAAGAAATAGACAGATTTTTGAGAGACTTGCTATCTTGATGATCAAACTGCGAAAAAATATTCTTCATGATGTTAATACGATGCTCACTGCGTAGATTTGGGAGATTATAGAGAGAGTGTGGGCAAGTGTACGTATCTTTGAAATATTATTTTTCGACAATAAATTTTAGTGTTTCAAAAGTTAAATATCTATTTCTAAAACAATATAATTTCTCACTTCTTATATCCACTACGATGCATCCGTTAAAACTAAAGAAATGATTCAAAGATGTCGAACAGAACCGGTTCTCTTTTTTTTATTCCTGAAAAAAATTAGGGTGAGAATATATTACCATGTTTGTTTGAGCAATATTTATCCCGGGAATCAGAAATATCCGAATAAATAACTTACCCATAAAACATGAGAATCATATCCCTTAATAATAGGTGGATATTTTTTTTTGCCGGAGAAAAAAAAATTGTTTAAAATTTTCTTCTTTTTTATCATTTTTGAACTTTTTTTAAAATCTTTTTTATCTTTCAGTTTTTTGTTTTTTTTGTCGTTTTTTGTTTTTTTTAGCTTTTTGTCGTTTTTTTTTACCTTTTTGTCGTTTTTTTTGGTCTTTTTCTTGTTTTTATTCATTTTTGTTGCTTTTTTGTCGTTTATCTTTTTTGTAGTATTCCTTCAGTCGTTTTTGTAATAGTTTTTTTGTCATCTTTTGTCGTTTTTTATTGTCTTTTTTTTCTTTTTGTCATTTTTAGATTTTTGTTTTTTTGTCTTTTTTGGTCATTTTTTATCGTTTTTTGTAGACCTGTCAATGGATGGTCAAAAATTCGAATCCGATTCAATTTTGTATCCAAACTTTCGAAGTAGCCAATTAAGCTTACTGCTAGCCTATCGGCTAGAGCCAAGCTTCGACTGCTCGTCGCTTCTGGCTGCCTTATTCCGTCACCCGAGATCCAAGTCAGCATCGGCTCCATTACCTCCCTATCGGTCAGATTTACGGATTCGTAGGGGGCCGAAGGCCCTACTTAGTTGACTGACAATGACAAAGGCGACCAGACATCGTCTTTTGACTTGAATTAATCTTTAGTAGTCTATTAGTGGCGCGAAGCGGCTTTACCCCGGGGAGCGAAAGGTTATACCGCCCCATGGGTAAAGTGGGTAACGACACTGGGTGGACGATCTATCCGCCCTTAAGTGGTATTGCCAACCATTCTGGCGGATGTTGGGTTGTAATAAGTCATTTTTCCTTTCACTGCTTACAAATTTTTGGAGAACGACCTTAATGTTATTATTCAAAATTTCGGATATCCGATTCGGATATCCGAATATTTTTTCGGATATTCTCTTTTTTCAGATACAAATTTGAATATTAAGGTACTCGAATCCGTTAATATCTGATCCCACTTTAAATTGTAAATTTCGGACGGATATCCAAAATTTTATATATTATAGTATAACGTATATGTGATATATATTAATTAATAGAGAAGATTAAATGATTTTATTCTCAACTGACTTTTACATAAATCAGTTCATTTATTACTTTTTTTAATCTATATATTATAATATAATTTATATTAATAGTAATATATATTAAATGTAACTTACAACAGAAGATTAAAGGGCTCAAATATGTAGAGCAAAAAAAAATATAAAAAAAAAATAAATATAAATATATATATATATATATATATATATATATATATATATATATATATATATATATATATATATATATATATATATATATTCTACTATATAATAGGAAAACGTAGATGGTGAAACTTTTGAATTCTGAAAATACCCTTTGTAGAAAGTAATAGTCAGATAATTTTATTGATGGACTACTTCACTACTTATAGGGAGTCCAGCTCCTCTACATACTACATATTCTGATGTGGGACTAAAGTCCCTTATTGATTCTCAACACTCCCCCTCAAGATGGGCGATAGATATTGATCATCCCCATCTTGTTACATAGCTTCGACAGACTTAATGAACTAAGACCCTTAGTCAGACAGTCTGCAACTTGTTCTTCTGAGCGGACATGGTCAATCTTCAGTATCCCTTGTTCCAGCTTCTCCTTGATGAAGAATCGATCAATCTCGATGTGCTTCATTCTGTCGTGCTGAACTGGATTGTTAGCTATACTTATTCCAGCTTGACTATCGCTCAGAAGACGCAATGGTGCTCCCTTATCTAGCTTCAACTCTGTCAGCAACGCTTTCACCCACAGCAACTCTGACACTCCCAGAGCCATTGCTCTGTATTCTGCTTCAGCTGTCGACCGTGCTACCACAGACTGTTTCTTGCTTCTCCATGAGACCAGATTTCCTCCTACAAAAACACAGTATCCCGTGGTAGACCTTCTGTCGTCTATGCAGCTTGCCCAGTCTGCATCACAGTATCCCTCAACTTCTATGCGTCCATTCTTCTTGAACCATAGCCCCTTTCTCGGCTTTCCTTTCAGATATCTCAAGATCTGAAATACTGCTTCCATATGACCCTTTCTTGGATCATGCATGTAGCGACTCACTACACTCACCGCAAATGAGATATCAGGGCGAGTGTGCCCCAGATAAATCAATCTTCCTATAAGTCGTTGATATCTTTTACGATCAACTGGCTCTCCTGCTTCTGCTCCCAACTTGCACTTCTGGTCAATTGGAGTGACTGCTGCTTTGTATCCTAGCATCCCTGTCTCCTTCAGCAGATCTAGTGCATATTTTCTCTGTGAGAGAACAATTCCTTGTTCGCCTTCACACACCTCGATACCTAGAAAGTACCTCATCGCTCCTAAATCCTTCACCTCAAACTCCTTCGCGAGTTTTGACTTCAGCTTAGTGATCTCGACTTCATCATCACCTGTGATCACTATATCATCCACATATACAGCAAGTATAGTGATGTGGCCTCTTGCATGCTGGAGGAAGACCGTATGATCTGCATTTGTTTGACGGTATCCCATGCCTGTAACAGCCTTTCTGAATCTGTCAAACCAGGCTCGAGGAGATTGCTTGAGCCCGTATAGCGACTTCTTCAGTTTACACACCTTTCCTTGCGACGTTCCTCCGTTTGATTCCGTCGCGTAGCATCCTGGCGGGAGCTCCATGTATACTTCTTCTTGCAGGTCCCCATAAAGAAAGGTATTCTTCACATCCAGCTGGTACAGCTTCCATCCATAGTTTGCTGCAATGGAGACCAGAGTTCTCACGGTGCTCATTTTTGCTACTGGGGCAAACGTCTCATCATAGTCTATGCCATATGACTGTGTGAATCCTTTTGCAACCAACCTCGCCTTGTATCGCTCGACCTTTCCTTCTGGCGTCTCTTTCACCGTGTACACCCATTTGCATCCCACAGCTTTCTTCCCTTTGGGTAATGGAACCAGCTCCCATGTCTTATTTTTCTCCAGTGCCCCAAGTCCTTCCATCATTGCAGCTTTCCACCTTGGATCTTTCTTTGCTTCCTGCCAACACTTGGGCAACGAAGTAGAGTCTAACGATGCAATGAAGGCTCGATAATTCGAAGAAATGTTAGAATAAGACAAGAAGTTGGCAATATCATGTTCGTAATCATCAAAACGAGCAGGAGCCTTACCCGCATTGATGCGAGAAGATCTCCTTAAGGGAGCAATAGGTGGTGGAGAGATCATACCATCCGAGTCGGAGAGATCCGCATCAGAATCCGAGTGATTCAGTGCGGGGGCAACATCTTCAGGAGTTGGAGCAGGAGTAGACGAGGGACTTGGTACAGTAGGCACAGGGCACGGCATAGGCACAGTACTGGACTTCTGTTGTCTCCTTCTGTAGACTTGGAGCTCCTTTTCCCTTGTCTGTTGCTCCCCTTGCGTAACATATGTATCTTCTTCTTCTTCATTTGTATCTGAGTCACTGTGCTCTCCCCCTTTCATCCAGTTTTCTACAACCGGACACGGAACCGATCCGACGACCACATTTTGGCTTATTATCTCCCCCTCACATCGAACACCACCTGTGTTAGATGTGTCACCAAATGCTGAACCTTCATCCGAACCATAGTATGGTTCGAGTTCTCTGAATGTAACGTCCATGCTGACAAACATCTTCCGCTCGACTGGACTCCAACAGGCATATCCCTTCTAAGTCGCCGTGTAACCAACAAATACACATTTAACTGCTCTAGGATCCAGTTTGCCAACGCCATGCCTATTATCTTGGACAAAGCATACACATCCAAAAACTTTTGGTGGAACAGTGTATGTAGTTGCCCCAGTAAGCATCTCCAATGGTGTCTTCCAGTCCAACACTTGAGACGGCATTCTGTTGATGAGATACGAGGCCGTCAAAATAGCCTGCCCCATAAGTGCTTCGGGACATTCATAGCCAGCATCATCGTCCGTGCGACTTCTAGCAGATGTCTGTTCTTTCGTTCAGCAACACCATTTTGTGCCGGAGTATAAGCACATGAAGTTTGATGTAGTATTCCATGGGTGAAAAAATACTCAGCAACATGCTTATTAGTATACTCTGTCCCATTGTCAGACCGGAAACACTTAATTTTAGCGCCATATTGTGTTTTCACCCGGCGATGAAAGTCCCGAAAAGCCTCAAGGACGTCACTTTTATTCTTCAGAAGGTAGACCCATGTCACGCGGGTATAACAGTCAATGAAGGTGACGAACCATCGAAAACCGTTAATCCCGGTTGTAGGACAAGGGTCCCATACGTCCGAATGTATCATGCCAAAAGCAGCTGAACTCCTATTTCCCGAGCTGATATACGAGCTTCTGGTATGTTTTCCCAACTCACAAGCATCACAAAATAACTTCTCTTTATCAGCCCTTTGATATAAGGACAGATACATTCGACTAAGAACTTGAAAAGAGGAATGACCGACACGCTGGTGGTGGAGTAGCAAGTCGGCTTCAACACTGCGACAGGAAGCTTCTGGTGGTACGGATGCTACCAAGGATGCCAATGCGTTGTCCAGTCCAGTCCTGTCTAAATACCACAGTCCCTTATGCCATGTGCCAGTCCCAAGTCGTCGTCCTGTCCCCTTCTCCTGAAAAGTCACCTTAGGAATGTCAAAGGAAACAGTACAGTTAAGATCAAGTATAACGGCACTAATGGATAAAAGATTGACAGGAAAAGATGGAGCATGTAAGACATTGGTTAGAGTGATGGAAGGGGTGCATGCGACAGTGCCTGTACCCACGACAGGTCTGGATGTACCATCAGCGGTCTGAATACTCTCCGGCAATGGTAGGTGAGTATAGCCCTGAAATGCATCACGGGACCCCGTGACATGGCGAGATGCCCCAGAGTCCATAATCCATCCTGACTGATGGATAGAGGCAAGAGCACGTGCAGAATCATCGGTGCTGGTTTGGGCAAAGCGAGTGAGGTGATCTCGCGAGGATGAAGACGTCCCAGGACAGTCGACCGAACCCAGCTTTGTGCCTCGCAACTTCTCAAGGAACTCCCGCTCAAGCGGGATTATTGCAGCCAGTTGATTCTCTCCCCCTTCCTCCGCCAGATTTGCTTTGTGTCCGTCCCTTCTACCGGCATATCCTCCTCTACTACCACGCCGGCCTCCACGACCCCGTCCTCGATCAGTAGACTGATTGCACAAGGGTTTTGGACAAAATCGGATGTAATATCCGGAGTCACCACAATTGTGACAAACACCACCCATAGAAGGAGGTTGATTGAAGGTAGCAAGGGCAGACTTTTCAACCGCGGCTGGCTCCCCCTGGGAGGAGTCCTTGTTGGGCATCAACTTCAGTCGAGCTTCTTCCTGGGTCATGATGGCTATAGCTTCTTCCAAGGTCGGAAGCGTGGATTGGGATATGAGAATATTCCTACGCTGCTCAAACACAGGGTGTAGTCCCTTCAGGAATTTCATCATACGCTGACGCGAAATATAAGCCAGAAACGTCTGAAAGTACTTTGCGAACGCCGGTTCGACTTGTGCAACATCCATCCCAAGAGGATCATAATGATCCAGATCAGACCAGTACTTCTTCAACAGGGCTGCGTACTCAGAGATGGTACGTTCGTCTTGGGCCACCCTATCGAGTTCATCCTGCAGTTGGAATACTCGCATAGGGTTGCCCGAGCCGGAGTACATATCTTTTAGAGTCCGCCATATATCAGCAGCAGCCTCCATGGCCTCAACATTGCCCGACACCTGGTCGGTTAATGAGGCAGTCAACCATCCAGCCACGACGTTGTTGACAATCTCCCAAACAGCAAACTCCTTGGAGGAGTGATCAGCTGGCGCCGTGGCTTGGCCAGTGAGCCAACCAAACCATGTCCCTTCAGCGTCCGCATCGCCTGCCGCGACCACTTCAAGTAGTTGGACGTTCCTTCCAACTTCGTCTCCAGCTTCTCCAGCTTCCCTATTTTATAGGGTGACGGATCCACATCAGTATGGATCACACGAGGGGTTGCCTCGGTTAATCTCTTGGATAAGATATCATCAACCAAGGCCTTCATCTCTTCTGCCGTCAGTTTGCCACTGATCGAATCCATGGCTTCTTTAACTGTGAACAATATTCGTCGTCTTCTTCGTCGTCTTCTACGTCGGAGGCTGCAACGTTGGAGTCTACAACTTACCCAACTTCGTCGTCTTCGTCGTCTTCGACGTCTTCGTCGTCTTCGTCGTCTTCGACGTCTTCGTCGTCTTCTTCGACGGCAGAGACTTTACGAATGCGCGACAAACTTGGCCAGCACCGGCATGCGCATGTAAAGTGAACACGTCAGGTCACCAGAGAAGACATGATCAGTCTCTGTAGAGATCCCGATGTGAAGAAAGAATAACAAATAAAGTATTTGTTAGTTCCAAACGGCGTAAGCGAGGATCAGAGTTGGTGCAAATAAAGCATTTGGCAGCCGACTGTCTTCGAAATACGCCATTTTTTTTGGTAAAAAAAAGGCGGCTAGGGTTTGTAGGAGAAGGAAAGACTAGGGTTATGGTTTGGGAAGGGGGGGCTGTAGATCAGGGGAGGGGGGTCGGCTGCTGTGGTCGGTTGGTCGGCGGGTTGGGGGTTGTTCGGCGGGGCAGCAGGGTGAGGGTCGGCAGGGCAAGGGGGGGTCTGTAGATCAGGGGAGGGGTTCGGCGGGGCAAGGGGGGTCTGTAGATCAGGGGAGGGGTTCGGCGGGGCAAGGGGAGGAGGTCGGCGGGAGGGGTTCGGCGGGGCAGCAGGGTGAGGGTCGGCGGGGCAAGGGGGGTCGGGCGAGTGGTTCGGCAGGGAGTCGTCGGGACAAGGGGGGTCGGCGGGAGGGGTTCGGCAGAGGGGGGGGTTCGGTAGAGGGGGGGTCGGCAGAGGGGAGTCGGCGGGATGGGAGTCGGCGGGAGGGGTTCGGCAGATGGGGGTCGGGATCTTTTTTTTTTGTGTGTGGAGAGAGAGAGAGAGTTATGGCTCTGATACAATGTAGAAAGTAATAGTCAGATAATTTTATTGATGGACTACTTCACTACTTATAGGGAGTCCAGCTCCTCTACATACTACATATTCCGATGTGGGACTAAAGTCCCTTATTGATTCTCAACACCCTTATATACTTGTACTAATTAAAAGTAGTTCATTAATTTTAATAAGGACAACTTAGTAATTAAGAAGACTACCCTTTGGTCTTCCTAAAGAGTCTTCCTAAACTAATTAAAAAATGTTAAAATACAAGACACGTGCATATATATATATATATATATATATATATATATATATATATATATTGGTCGACTCAAATTGAGCATTCTTAGAATTTTTCGACTCAAATTGAGCATTCTTAGAATTTTTCAGTAGAAGATGAAAGAACTCAAATAAATCAACATGTAGAGCAAGTCAATTGAGCATTTTTGAAATTTTTAACAGAAGACGAAAGGGCTCAAATAGAGCAATTGAATTTGGTTTTCGGATATTCGGATAATAACTAAATTTTTAATATTTCGGATTATTGATTTCAGATATTGGAATTATAGCAATCGAATTTTTTTAGCTACTTGGATAGAATATTATCTGATATCCGTTAAACTAGATGAATACGAATTTGAAGTGTGAAAAGAGATCCGTTTGGATATCGGATCGGATTCGGATATTACAACAACAAAAAATTCGAATTCGGATGGGATATTGCTCTGTCCGTACCGACATCCGTTGACACCCCTAGTTTTATGTTGTTTTATGTCATTTTTTGTTGCTTGTTGTCGCTTTTCGTTTTTTGGTCTTTTTTGTTGTTTTTGTCACTTTTTGATTGCTTTTTTGTTATTTTTTGGTTTTTTGTCTTTTTTTTTTGTCGTTTTGATCTTTTTTGGCTTTTTTGTTTTTTGGTATTTTTTGTTTTTTTATTTTTGTATCATTTTTTCGTTTTTGATCGTTTTTACTTTTTTTCCTTTCCTTTTTTTTTGATGTTTTTTCCTTTTTTTCTTCTGAAAATATTTATATAGTCAATAAACATGAAAAATATAATTTTTCAGTAAATTTAATACAATCATTAAACATAAAAATATAATTTTTCAGTAAATTTAATTACTTAAAATTTAATTTTTCAAAATATAAAATTTTCTACTATACAGTATTCCACCTAACTGTTTTTTAAAACGCATGGGATGGATGAAGGGAATGGCCGTTACTTTTGCGCTCACTATCTACGACTGTGTTATTGCGTTGGAAGGATTTCTTTACGGTGGCCCATGAGACCAGAAACCGATACCCGCCATTTTTACTACCATCTGGCCGCGTGAAGAGAGAGAAAAGAGTAAAAGAGAGAGAGAGAGAGAGAGAGAGAGAGAGAGAGAGAGAGAGGAGTTTGTTGCTATGTGGAGCTCCTGTTTGAAGGAGGAATTATGGCACCGACCCATATTCCACAAAGATGAGCTTATCTACTTCATGCACTTGCTTTTAATATCTATTTGAAATTATAGGCATCTTCTTTCTTCTTCTTTTTTTGGGATTTTTTTTAATGATGTTTAGATTATTAAGTTTCTATTTATGTTGCATGCATGTTGAAGATTTTAAAAGATCTTGGTCTAGAGCTATTAGCTGAATATTGTCATAGAAAAATTTTGGTTGGTCAATTTTTTTCTTCTTCTTTAGTTATGTGAATGTGGAGGAATTAAATCTGGAACTGTATATTTGGGGGTCTTGCAGATTATGTTTTTTTTTTTCATATGGTGGGTTTTGTTTTTTGTTTTTTTAATTTTTTTTTCTTCTTCTTTATTTTAGGAGTGCATTTGTGAAAGTTTGGTTGGTAAATCCTTTTTAAGTGTATTTGGCTATGTGAATGTGGAAAACAATATGGGTTCCTCTTGTTTTTTTCCCATAATCTTTAGAATAAGTTTATTTATTTTGGCATGTATGGTGGGTATTGGGTCTTTATTTCTTTCTTTCATAGGGATGCATTTGTGTTAATTAGTCTCAATTTGGGTAAACAATTTGGGGATTACTTTGTGCTCACTAGCATGAGAATGGATTTGATTTTGATTATCTATGTGTATTAATTAATCATAGAAAATATTTTAGTTGGTAAAAAAAATTTCTTAGGTATATTTGGTTATGTGAATGTGGAATACAATATGGACTCAGACTTTGATAAATTTATATGTGGGTTTGTTGCAAATTTTGGGTTCCTCATCTTGTTATGTCTAGAGTTGGGGTTTTTCCCTAATCTTTAGAATAATTTTATTCATGTTAGGATGTATGGATGGGATTGGGCCTCGTTTTCTTTCCTAGGGATGCATTTGTGTTAATTAGTCTCAGTTTGGGGAAACAATTTGAGTTATTGATTCTACTATTTCTTTGTGCTCACTAGCATTGGAATGGATTTCGAAAATCTGGGTCTAGAGACTAGAGTTAATTTTTCCAGGAAAAGAGTTTTGTAGGTAACTATTAATTTTCTAAGTGTATTTGGTTATGTGAATGTGGAGAAAGTATTTGATGTTAGACTTTGATATTTGGGGTTGTTGCAAATTTGGTTTCCTCTTTTTCTTTAAACCTTTTTTTAGAACTTTTTTTCTAGAATAATTTCGGGGTCCTCTTGTTATGTGTTGTGTTGGGGTTTTTCCTAATATTTAGAATAAGGTTATCTATGGTTGCATATATGGTGTGTATTTGGTCTTCTTTCTTCCATAGGGTTCGGATATGGAATGTGAAGTTCTGGGTCTAGAGTTAAATGTCATAGAAGATTTTGGTTGATAATTTATTTTTTGAAGTGTATTGGTTGTGTGAATGTGGACAAACTTTGATGTAAACGTCACTGAAGCTGGGTTCTGTGAGTGTGCTCTGAGTTTGATATGTGGGATTGTTGCAAATTTTGGGTTACTCAACTTACTCTTGTTATATATAGAGTTAATTTGGATGTACAATTTGAGGTTTGATTCTAGTATTACTTTGTGCTCACTAGCATGAAATGGTTTTGAAGATCTGGGTCTAAGAGTCAATTGACGAAGAAATTTTTTGTTGATAAATTTATTTTTAGTGTACTTGGTTATGTGAATATGGGGAAAATACGGATATAAACTTCACGGAAGCTGGGGTTTGTGAGTTTGCCTTGATATGTGGGGTTGTTGCAAATTTCGGATTCCTCTCGTTGAGTTTTTGGGTTTCTTCATATGTTTAGAATAAGAAAAGTTATCATGCGTTTAGGGGAATGCATTTGGGTCAGTCTCAATTTTGATGTGCAATTTGAGGTTAGATTATATTACTAGTTCGTGCTCACTAGCATGCGAATGGATTTCAAAGATCTAGGGCTTTTCTATGCGCGAATTTAGGACTTCTTGTGGGAACTTGCATGATTGGTAATTGTTTTAAGGTGAAGTGGATGTAGACTTTACTTGAATCTGGGCGTGCATTTGCTCTGATTTGTGGGGTTCTTGCTAATTATGGGGTTTTCTTATTGTATATAGAGTCTTTTAATCTTTGGAATATGATTAGTTATGTTGCAGGTTTGGGGGGTTTGGATGCTTTTTTTTTTACTTTTTTTTAGGACATTACTCTCAATTTTGACGTACAATTTGAGATTTATTTCTAACTTAGTCTGTGCTCACTAGCATGAAAAAGATTTCAAAGATCTAGGTCTTTTCTAGTCACATGACTCCTCCTTTGTTAGAAAAAAGGCTGGTAACTTAGTGTATTTGGTTGTGCGAAATTGGAAAAAATGTGAATATATTTTATACATTTGCTTTGACTTGTGGGGATGTTGCAATGGGTTCTCTTGTTGCATAGCGAGTTTTTTTTTTTTTTTTTTTTTTTTTTTGTATCTTTTGATTAAGATTTGTTAAGAGTTGTTTTTTTTTTTCTGTATCTTTTGATTAAGATTTGTTATCTTTCATGCTTGGTGGGTTATGGGTTTTTCTTTTTTCTTCTTTTTATTTTAGGACATTATTATCAAAATGTTTTTCTTTTTTCTTCTTTTTATTTTAGGACATTATTATCAATTTTGATGTACAATTTGAGGTTTCTTTCGAGCGTTAATTTGTGTTCATTAGCACGAAATGGATTTTGAAGACCATGGTCTTTTCCAGTCATGCATAATTAGTACATTTTAGGACTTGTTCTCAGAAAGAAAAAAATCAGTTGGTATTTTGTTTAAGTGCATGTGGTATGTGAATGTGGTACATGTAGATATAGACTTTACTGAAATCATTTTCTTGGTTTGATTCACAGTCTAGGTCAACTCTGCTTGGATTGTTGCTATTTTGAAAGAGTATCGTAGAATGGAGAGAATGGCAGGACAAAATCCGGCAGGGGAGAAGACGAGTAGAATGTTGTATGGGGAAGAAATCGAAGATTTAGCAACAGATGGATTTGAGGGCTCAAAGGAGGAATACCGAATTCTTATGGAGGTTCTCTATCGGACCAGAATAAATGACGCAAGCAGTAGCATTTTCTTACCTGGGGCCATCGGTTTCCAGCCAGATGGTGGCAGTAATATTAGATCTGGAAGCTCAGTTCTCACAAGTCCTTCCTTTAAAGAATCAGGTCATGGTGGTTTGGCGCATTCAAAGATGAACGTTGGAGAAGGAAATGGTATCAGGTTTTCTAGAGAAACGTATTCATGGACTGGATGGGATGCTGGTAGTGCAAATGTGAAGCAGCCGAAGCTATCTCATGCATTGGCAGAAACTAGCAATGACTTTGCTAACTTGAGCTTATCGAAAGTTGGCACGAATATGTGTTCCCCTGATTCTTCTGGTGTTTTCCCGAAAGTACCCTGCCGGATAGTTGAAACTTTCGGTCACGGTGTCCTATCTAGTTATTACATGCCTTGTTTACGGAATATAACCTTGGGCTCCGATGTTACTGATGACGGCGTTCATTCAAATAGCAAAGAGAGAAATCAACACAAAAAGGATGGAGAAACACTTGTAGAAGAGAAATCTAGAGCCTCACCTGGTTCTCACGGTAGTCATGCTTCTCAGCTTGTGGTGTCAGGCACACGAGTTGTTCTTGAAGAGGAACGTCGACCCATAAATGATGAAAATGCGCTTTCAGAAGAGAAATCTAATCACTCACCTGGTTCTTATGATGGCTATCATTCTCCGCTTACAGTGTCGGGCAAGCCCCCAGAGCTTCTAGAAAAGACTCGTAAAGCACTTGCCAGCCGAAGAGCTGAAGAATTTAGAATCGCAGATGTAAACGGTGTTCATACTCCAAAGAAGCAAGACTTCATGAAGGAGCTTCCCGATCACCTCCGAGACCATGCATATCATCTTCTTAGAAAGGCGGGCTGGGAAGTTATTGTTCGTAGAAGGAAACAAAATGATAAAAAGGATAACTATTACAGGTCTCCTGAAGGGCACCTTCTGTACTCTCTGGCAAAATCTTGGATTTTATGTGGTAGGATGTTACGTTCGGCCTTTATGAACTCACAAGGTGATGAATATGGGAGACAGTGGTCCAATATTGATGATTTTTTTGGTGACTTGACGGATACTCTGGTGTACGTTGAAAAGGAGTTACGGCATGGTGAAAACAACGCCCAGTCTACTCTACTCGAATGGCAGCTTCTTGATCCCTTCATGGCTGTTGTGTTCATTGACAAGAAGATGAGACACCTGCAAGATGGAAACCCACTGGGAGCTGCAAAAAGTGCGACATTTTGTTTAGGAGAAGACAGGAATATGATGGTGGAGGAAAAGGAGGATCATGGAGTTGAAGGTCGGACTTACATTTCGTATTCAAGAGGTAGACCAAGAGGCAGACCGAGGAGGAGTCTTCTACCAGCTTTTATGTCTGAAAGAAAGCCTGAGATGATTGAAAGTTTGTGCAAGCAACAAGTGTCTACCGTACAAGTTTGTCCTGAGCCTGAAAACAAGCACAACTTTGCACAAGAGGAAAATAAAGCTCTTTGTGATGCATATATACGCAATAGACGCTTGAAAACCTTGGCAAGGCGCATAGGGAAGGGATTTTACAGGGAGTTGCATGGTATGAACTGCAAGGGCTCATCAAGAGAGCACAAAAGTCGAGAACCAAACCGTGGTGTTTCTACCCGTAGAAGTTCAGGCATAAACTCTTCTAAAGATTTCCCAACTGATGTTGTATTAGCCCAGGAGGCTCCAAGACTAACTTCGGGAAAATCAAATTCTCATGCTAGTCGTTCTTCTAAAGCTGCATGTCCAAATAATAACACAAGTGACACAAACCTAAACAGTGAGGTTTCTTCTGGTTCTAAGGAGGAGATTCTCATGGGAAGACCATGCAAAAGATTCAAAACTGATTATACTACTGCGACAAGGTTATTCCAGGAAAAGAATGAGCACTCTATGGAAGGAAGACTTGTTCACGAAAATACACTTCACTGCTCTCTGACTGCTGCTACTCAGGTGGAGGGATTGGACTCTTTTGTTGCACAATATGACGATGTCAGTCAAGGTACTGTAGTTGAGGAACGTGATAGAAGTGGGCGTAATTCTGGGGCTGAAGCTAACACTGAGAATGCTAACATACAGGTCGGAGAAATTGCTCATGGGAATAAACTGAATAACTCAGTGACAGCAGTTTCTCAGTTAGAGAGCTTGGAGGACTCTTTTATTTCACAGTGTAGTGTCAGACAGGTTTTTGGTCCTGAAGAATATCATACGACTGGGCATAATTTAATTTCTGAAGTAAACACTGAGAACAGTACTAACATAAGCGTCCACAAACAGGAGTTGGATGAAAGAATTCAGCAGGACACAACTACATCTGGAAATGATTGTAACTTTTACTTCCTAAATCAGCCATTTGAGCATCCACTTCAAGAGCAGAAAATCTCACTTCTTTGTCCTCAAGAGGAAAACGTAAGCAGTGCGGTTGAAAAGTGCAGGCAGATGCTGCTTGGTTGTTTGAATAGCCCTGACGAGATCAAACGAGTTATTATGCAGCATGAGATGCCCTCTTCCGTCTATCTAGCAAGTCTCATGGGAGATGATTTTGTTTTCGGTGGAAACATAAGTGATGTTGATTTTCAAATCCAACAGGAAGAACTCAATTCACTCGAGGAAGATCCTTTTTTGGTGGAGAAGGTTGTGACCGCAAGCAAGTCAAGGAACTATAGATCTTGTAAGGACATTGATGGAGCCTCAAGGGCTTCAAAATCTGGAAATAAGCAAAAGCGTGGGCCAAAGCCACAACCTACTTCAATTAGAAAGGCAAATAAGAAATCTAAGAAGATATCGGAAATTGAAGAAAGCAAGATCAGTCTGAAAGGAAGCTTGGGTCATGAAAACTGCGGAGAGGCTTTTGGTCTTGGTATGGATTATACGATCAATAGTAGCGACTTTTCAGCTCCCTTGAAAGGCAACATTCTGTTTCCAAGTGAGCCATCTCTAGAATGTTTGGGGCATGAGGAACAGAATGGTGAAGTTTCAAAAGCGCATGCATCTGCACTACCGGGTGGAAATTCATTTAAAAAGGCACGTAAGAGGTCTGCAAATTCAGATACCAAAGCAAGACGACCTACGAAAAGCAAGAAGAGCATCCCCATGCCACTGGAGGATCAGCAAGGGAGCACATTGTTTAAAAGTAACAGAGACCAAGAAAGTAATAGAGAACAAGAAGATAGACAACATGCTAATGGCGATATCGATTCGAAAGTCCATTGTGAGAAAGAATCTGTTGGAGCTGCAATTGTTGCAAACGATGAGCCCCCAGCTATTGAGTCTGAAGCCTGCAAGGAAAGTGGCCAGAAGAGACTGCTCGGGTGCAGGATATATGATAATGATCTTCTGGTTTCTGCTATCAATAAAAATAAAGAATCTGGCTCTAAAAGAAGTAATTCTGCTTCCAGAACACAGCTTTCTCAACCAAGAACATACAGGAAGCAAAAAAGAGGTAGAGGAAGACCGAGACGTGAGTCGACTCCAGGAACAACAAGAAATAGACACGACCCTTCCATTGATAAGAAACAAACCATACTGAGCCCAAAAACTGTGCTGTGCTGGTTGATTGAGATGGGTATTATTTCTCCAAACGATACTATCCAATATCGTGACCCAATGGGCAGTGCAGTGGTGAAGGAAGGCAGGATTAGTAAGGATGGAATTATCTGCAACTGCTGCAACGATATCCTGTGTGTCTCTCGGTTTAAATTCCATTCTGGTCTTAAGGTAAATAGACCCGCTCCTAATCTCTTCCTGGCATCTGGTAGAACATACACCCTTTGTCAGCTTCAGGCTTGGTCTGTTGAGTACAAAAGGCGAAAACATGGTATTCCAGTGAAAGAAGTAGAAGAGATGGATGAAAATGATGATGCATGTGCACTTTGTGGAGATGGTGGTGAATTAATATGCTGTGATAGCTGTCCATCTTCTTACCACCAAACATGCTTGCCTTTACAGGTTTGTGCGTTGCAAATATGTATATCTTCAATTATCTGGTTATTTAATATGAGAATGTTTCATTAACTTATCAAGTGTTACATGGTCAAGTATCCTTATTAACTAACAAAAGAAGGATAGATATTATTTCTTACCGTTGCTATATATGTTGGTGATTCAATCAGGCTTTTCAGTTAAAAGTTTAATGCTTAAAGTAGAGGATGCACAGTCTGAATAAATTATCTTACCACCATTGCCACCAAATATATCATTGCCGATCATGGATTTATCTTGACACCTTTAGGGAAACCTAGAAACTTGAAAGAGTTTTCACCAACTGCTAGTGGGAGTGACATACTTAGGCAGTTCAGACAGAATCCGTGTCCGTGTCTCCTACAAGTTTTTAGGAAGCAGCAGCATGCCATTGCCTCTGACAGAACTAGGGAATTCTAAAGAATTAATTCTAAGGTACCAGTTTAATTACACATCATGTCAGATATTATGATATCCATGACATCTTTTGTTATGTCTACGAAATTTGTCAATTCTCTCACTTACATTACGGTTGATTAAAATTTTTGTTTTGAATGATGCTCGTCCTTTCAAGCCTCTCTAACCCCATCTCCTGGACTTCCAAATCTTTGTTGCTTTAATGGTGCTCTACTTCAGGGAACTTGGTATCTCAATAACAGTTCTACATTTTTGTGGGATTTATTCCATAAATAGTATTATCATAGTTCATTTCTCCTGGTATTATGTTGTTAGAGTAAAATAATATAATTTTAACATTACCAGGATGAGGCACCATTTTAGCTGTTGGACTTGGACCTGAGAACCAGACCCGGCCTAGACCGGGTCGGGCATGGCCGTCCCTATGTGGGTCGGTCCATAGGTGTGCCCATGTGGGGTGCACCAAAAGGGTTTGGGTTTAGTTGTAAACTTGGAGAGATCTCCAAGTTAGGTTTTCCTATTAGGTACCTAGTAAATCCTTCCTATTCCCAATATATGGAGTTGTCGTTGCCTCCATATGCATCACTCTTCTTCTCACAAAGTCTCAAGTCCTGAAGAAGAAAGCTTGATGCGGGTTGGATAATGAGGATTCTCGAGTAGTCTCCTTCAGGCCGTTGATCTGGAAGAGTGGAACATGGCAAGACAACCTACGAACTGCTAAAGTAACCTGCTGCACTCATGCGGTTCATGTTATGATCTAAACCTAGTTATAGATCTAAAATAGCTTTCTCTAAAGCAAATTCTGGGTTGCACTCAAGATGCAACAGGGATAATGTGATTTTCTTCCAAGATACAATAGCCACAGCTCATACTCAAGTTGCCAAGTTTGCACTCTCAGAGTTGTCCTGTACTCAGGGGATAATGTGATTTTTTTTTTTTTCCAGGATACAACCGCCACCGCTAGTTTTCAAGTTACTGAGTTGCCCTCGCAGCCTTGTCATGTACAACTTGGTATTAGAAATTTAGAAATACCAAGATGGGGGTGAATACAATATGCTGAAGAACTGGGAGAAGAGGACATAAAACATGTACAACCGCTAGCTTTATAGCCTCAAATGAAGCACCTCTTCTTGATGTCTTTTGGTAACTGAAGACAACCTTTACAGAAAATTCTCCCCAGATATAACCGACTCGAGAGTCGAAAGGATATTAAGTTTTAAATTTAAAATTTAGCAATATAGTATGTGGGAACGGGCTAAGGTGCTAAGTTCTAAGTGCAACTCATAGTGCACTAACATCATTCGTTTCCAGACGACTCTGTTCTCTGCATGATTTGGATCAGTTAACATGTGGAAAGCATGTATTATTTGGTTTATTATAACCTTGTACAATGGAAACCTCATCTGACATTGTTGGTCTTTGACTATTATGATGAGTTTCTGGCAATACATACTTTATGTTTATTTTCAGGATCTTCCGGAAGGGAGCTGGTATTGCCCTCATTGCATATGTGATATTTGTGGTGATGTCATCAATGCGGCAGAGGCTTCGGGTCCCTCCGTTGCGGTAAAGTGCCTACAGTGTGAGAAGAAATGTAATAATCTCTCTTTAGCCTTTTCATTTAATTTTTGAGCAACTATCTTGGTCTCTGTGGAAGTTTATGTTGCTGTGGTTGAACGCATCCTCTACTTGATTAAGATCTCTTCTTTACTGGACAAATTAATATTGGTAGGGTATCATGGTTGGATACTTTATTTCACAGGAATTTGAACGGCTCGAGTATTTCATAGTTATGTTCCGTATTTTCTACACGAAAACAGAAAACCATAGTGCTACAGCAGTGCAGTATGAAAGGCTCTTACTCATGAGAAAAGACTGTTAATCCTTACCTCCCTTTAGACCTCTAAAAATCCAGAGTGAAAAGAAGAAAGAGCACTTTTAAGTTAAATGAAGTTAACATGGTGCTTAATTATTTTGCTACGTGCCAAATTTAGCACAACTGTGTATGTATATATAAACAGGCAAAGAGGCTAATTATGATATGAAGGCACTGAGACCCATTTTCGTGATTAGGTATATTGATGATTTCCCATCGGCAAGAAGACAATTTAATTGAGCCTTTAATACTTTTTGAGCTTCGAAACGCTAATTTTTTTGAAGATGCATTCTTTTTCTGATGAGAGCTGCAGTCTGTTACATGAGAAGGTTCTTCCACTACCATATTTCTTCCAATTATCTGAGTGCATGCATGTATTTGCGCGTGGATCTCTATGGAAGGAATTGTGTTCACCATGAATCAGGTTCAACTCATAGCCAATAAATTTGTTTTTGGGTGAGTGAAGAATTTGCAACTCTTTAGAGCATAGCATATAAAGCAACTTGCCTGATTATTCATTTCAGCATCTTTGTTAAGTCCCTTGACACCTATTCTCCATCCTTTGGTTGAAATGTGACCTCATACAGATCTTGTATTTCTTTTCATGCTTCTAATTTCATAATTAGCTTATCAATGACCTACACATGTATTTTGTTTAGGAAAGTAAAATATCCTTGAGCTTTTGACATGAAAGTTTGTTTTTTCCCCTTTTTTTGTTGTAGAACATGATTCTTTATTCAATCTTATGTTGACTGCCGAGCAGTTCTTAGAGAATATATATGTCCAAGACTCTAGAATACACAATATTAGCTGAAGGAGCCCCTAGACTTAGGGCTAGGCCTAATGAACTTGGATTGAGACTGTGAAGAAGATTAGTTTTGTTAGTGCTAGGAAATGGCCCTTAGCAGAGCTGAATGGAAGAAAAAAAGTCAAATAGCTGAACCCAAAATATTGGAATAAAGTCTTTGTTGTCCCTAGAATACAAGATATTCCTCTTCTATGTCCAGCGTAAGTGTCAGGTATTGGTAATACTTACCGTAATCTTCTAATGTCACAGATCACCAGACATGCGTAAAGGAAAAGATTTCATGTAAGGGGGAAGTTGAACCTGAGTCTTGGTTTTGTGGAGAAAACTGTGAGGAGGTATGATCCTACTAAACTTGTAAAACATGTGGTTTATGTATAAAAAGTGAATTAGCATAAAGCATTTAAATTCTGGGATAATACTGTTTATTTTTCGCTTCATTCAGTAGATAGAATAAAAAAATTAAACATAAAATAAATTCCCATGTGCAAACGGAACTTAAAAGGAAAAGCAAAACAAGGAAAAACTGTGATGCATTGTATATGTCATTCATACTTTCGGGATAAGGATCGGTAAAACACTATGAAGCTCGGACACTAAAAAATGTGGGACATGTCTGTGTCGGACACGTATTGGACACAACTTGTACCCTCCAAAATATACTACGACACACCAAAATAGGTGTCGTGTCCTTGTTGCAATGTCTTACCGTGTTGTATCCGTATCCATGCAACATCGATAAAATATAATCACATTATCATTCTACTTTCAGAAAAGAAAAAAGAAAAAACTAGTTTGGAAAAGAAAGCTTGATATGGTTTGCATTTCAAATCCACCACCTGGTGACCAAGGGGTTATTGTGAGAGGAGGCGGGGTCGAAGTTGGAAAATGGAGCAAGTATTTTCCATTTCCATTGTCTGGATGGAGGTGGAGGAGAAAGTGTTGAGCATTTAATTTAATGCTCCCACTTCTTGTCCCCTCCATGTCTACCCCTTAAATCCAACTTCCCACTTCCTCGAAAAAAAAAGAGGAAGTGGATTTGATCTTGATGTTATTTATTTTTAATTGTATTAACTATTTATTATTTTTAATTAAGATAATTCAATAACTACCTCCAAATAGTACTAACTAATTAATATTAATAAGTAATTAATAAAGAATATTAATTAATATACACAATAAAAGTAATAAATTAATAAATAATTAGTTAATTAATAATTATTATTCAAAAATAAGTAGTTAATAATTTTAAATAATAAATAGTATTAATTAACTTATTATCATATTACGTATATATTAATTATTAACAAATAGGTAATTAAGATAATTAAATATTGTTAAGTAATTAGTAACTCTTAATTATTATCTTTCAATAATTATGTCAAAATATTAATATTTATTTATCATCTTATTAGCCATTAATTATTATTTTACTAATATTATTATGCACTTCTTCCATATTGGCTATCCAAACGCATTCTAGAAGAATGAGGGGACAAGAAAGTGCAACCAAGTCCAATGAATTTCTCCATATTACTTTTCTGCCTTCTTGCCCTAATAGCTAAGAAGACACTCCAAAATTCATGTCGTGTCGTGTTGGACCCACTTTTCGGACACGTCACAGAAACTCTGAAATACACTAGTACACACCAAAAATATGTGTCGAATACGTGTCGTCGTATCTGAAACATGTTTTGTCGAGTTTGTGTACATGCAACATAGACGGCTAGTGATTCTCTTTAGTGTTGCTACCTAGAACTTTCAGGAAATGGTTGTCAAGCAAAGTGGACATACTGATGTAAAGAATGCAGGTAGAAACAACAGACTGGGGGTCTGTATTGTAGGTGTACTGTAGTTGCCCATCAGTAACAAGAAAGGGATCAAGAATCTCCTTGTCAAACTAATCTCAGAGTAAAAAAGAGTTCTTTTGGAAAATCTTGATATTATATTTGCTAAGACAATTATGTTATGCTGCATGGATACACATAAGATCAGACATGAATGATGACAACTCTCATACCAAAACAGATCCCAGCTAGCGTTGATACCAAATCTGATGCAGGACAACCAGCTCTGGTACCAATTTTGTGGAGGACAATCAGCTCCAAATATGACGTAGGACAACTGTGCAACTGAACTGTGCTCAATTGGAAACAAAAAAAAAAAGGTTTTTAAACTTTGGGTATTGTAGATATTAGGGTTGAAAGTTACGAAAAATAAAAGAGATGTTGATTTAAGGGTTGTTTTAGGGTTTCCTAATAAAATAAAGGGTTGTTGCACAGAACTGAAAACTGGACTTTAGGGTTTGACAAGAAGTGCTTCTTTGCTGAAAATTTAGGAGACAGAATTTGATGGCGTTTAAGTTTGAGGGAATAATGATTGAATTCAGCCGTAGAACAAGTTGAACAACCACTCATACATTTGATCTTCAAGAAAATTGACCTTTGAGTTTGTTTTTATCAGCTGTCTTCATTTCTCCTTGTCGCTGATCTATCTGGAGTATTAAAGATGGTTTATACCTTAAAATGTAAATATGGGTAACCTGAATAGGTTCAAATTTCAAATTTTGTGTATGAGAGGTGTTGGAATATGTGTTGGAATATCCTATTAGTATATTTGGTATATTGGAATATGCTATAGGATATTCCTATAGAGAGTTAATGTAATGAGGAGGTTGTAAGGCTATAAATAGCCAAGAGATTATCAATAAAATATAACAACTATTTCAACATGGTATCAGAGCCACCTTTCCACAAACCCTAACCCTAGCCGCCATCAAACCTTCCCCCCTCCTCTTTCCCCTCTTCCACAGCAGACGTCCCCCCCCCCCCCCACCTTGCGCACAGCAGCCCCACCCCCACGCCTCTTTCCCGCCGCTACTGCCGCTGCTACGTCGCTGATGTGGCTGCCGCTGTCGTGGCACGTGTGCGCGTAGGCCCCCCTCCACCGCACGCAACAACGTCAATGTTGCCGTGGTTCGGATCATTCCGAAAGAGGACACCGATGCCTAGATCTGATAAAAAATAGACATGTTCGGATCTAGGAGCGGACGACGAAGACGAGCATAAGTCGTGGAGCGGGCGTGACGTGATCGGAGAGGAGAAGCATCGATGGAGGAGATTATCAAGAAGCTGGATCCTGCAGAGGTTGCGACGTTGATGAAGTTGATGAATATGTCGGCTGGTGAGAGCACGACACGAACGTCGCCGAAGTTGGAGCTTCCCTCCATCGATCTGAAGCTGGATGGACCAGCCACCTATCTGAGTTGATCACGGCGGGTGAGAAGAATCCTCGCAAGAAAGATCCTGGAGGGGTTCCTGTCGGGCGAGAAGACAGAGCCGGACGAGGGCTCGGCGGGACGCGACGAGTGGAAGTCCACTCATATGGTGATCTACATCTGGCTTCTCAACTCCTTAGTCCAGTCTATTACCGTCACAGTAGACGGCATTGAGATGGTGAAGGACGTATGGAAGAAGTTGAGGAGGACATACGATGGCGTGGGGAACAACTTACGAGTTTTTCAGATCAAGGGGGAGATCGATGACACCATTCAAGAAGAGAAGACGGTGCAAGAATACGCCACAGAGCTGGAGTGACTGTGGTTGGATTACGATCACTCCTCAGATCAGGCAAGATGTGGGAACCCGAAGTGCAAGGAGAGACAGGTATGTCTGCAGGAGAGGACAATGAAGTTCCTTAAAGGACTGACTGCAGTATTTGTTCAGAGGATAGCCCTACTTCTAGCCCAACCGAAGATTCCTACCCTTGAGGAGGCTATCTTGGCAATGATCCAGGAAGAAACACGCATCAAACTGCAAGCAGGGACAAGTGGCCCTCCTGAAGAGAAGTCAGCACTAGTGGCCACCAGTTTGGGCGATACTGTCCGAAAAGGGAGTATTGGCAGCACAATCGGCAGTGCTATAAATGCCTTAAGTGCCATGGACCGTGGCTAACTTTACATCGTGCCAACCGTGGCTCGTGTCTTTAACTGACTTTTGTCTTATGCGACGCTATCACCCAAGTCATACGTTATATGACGGCCCGTGAGATCGTGGGACTATTTAACTTGACAACCGCAGAAAGAGCGAGATAGCACTTGGAATGACTTAGGTCGATCGGCATAACTTTGCCTAACTTACTCAAGCCTACAACTTAATCCGAGGGACGAGCCAAGGCTATGCCAAGCCTTGGGCAGTGGAAACGTGCATGCTTTATCGAGCATTTACGCGGGCGACGCCTATGACTTAGGCTAACTCATCGTTTGTGTCGAATACCATTTTTTTCTTCTCCCAAGCCGCGGAACGGAGGATCGAGTGTCATTTTCAAAGCACGCTGAGCAACAACTCTAATCAAACCGTGGGACGTTTTCCATGTTCTAAACTCGATTTCGCTCCGTCGGGATAATTCCCTTTAGCTATGTGGATTCGTCTCTTTTATCATTAAGCCTACTTGTGCAAGTTGAAAACACACGAATTATTAAGTGAAGGCTGAGATGAGGCAAGTTCACCGAAACTACCCCACCTGAGCGATGTCTTCGAGTCGCCGTTGTAAGGCCAAGTCCGAACGCCGTCGGCGTTTCGATTCCTCCGATTGACTTTGCGGGACGGGACACTACATCAAACGAGGGAAGCGAGGAGGCGTCTACCTCATTCTCTGCCATGTATGCCCATATATCTGAAGGTACTAACTATCTACTTGCTCTTGCATCTATGTATTTTCCTCGACCGTCAGACTGGATAATTGACTCGGGAGCATCTCGACACGTTACGGGGAAGGCTAGTGAGTTCTCCTACACTCACCTACCATCGACAGACAACATTCAAACAGCTGATGGGACATTTCAGCTAGTGGTCGGTAAGGGTACTGTAAATTGTACGGGTTCAGTAAAATTATCCAATATTTTGCATGCTCATTTTCCAGTCAGTCTTTTGTCCATTAGTTCCATCATCCTTCAACTAAAGTGTATTGTTTCCTTTAATATTTCCAAGGTGATTGCTTAGTGAGTTCTCCTCCTACACTCACCTACCATTGACAGACAACATTCAAACAGATGATGGGACATTCCAACTAGTGGTCGGTAAGGGTACTGTAAATTGTACGGGTTCGATAAAATTATTCAATATTTTTCTTGCTCCTTCTTTTCCAGTCAGTCTCTTGTCCATTAGTTTCATCATCCTTCAACTAAAGTGTATTGTTTCCTTTGATATTCCCAAGATGATCTTCCAGAAGAAAAGACGGGACGAAGACTTGGGACTGACACTTGGCATGATGGACTGTGGTACCTGGATAGAGAAGGGCTGGATTCAGCATTAGTATCTATGGCGAAAAAGTCAGGGATGGAAGGACTGAAGAAGATGAGTGCGGAAGATACATTGCAACTCCACCACAGGAGGTTGGGACACTCTTCATTTGATATTTTAAGCAAATTGTACCCTGCAATTTGTGAAGAAGTTAATAAAGAGAAACTAGTTTGTGATGCTTGTGAGTTAGACAAACTTACTAGGAGTTCATATGTGAGTAGCGGTCATAGGAGCTCGTCTGTTTTTGATGTGGTACACTCTGATGTCTGGAAGCCTTGTACTACTCCTATGAATGGTTACAAATATTTTGTTACCTTCATAGATTATTTTTCTCATACTACTTGGATGTATTTGATGAAAAATAAGAGTGAGGTCTCCTTCTATTTTGGGGACTTTCACAAACATGTCCAGACTCAGTACAAGGCAGTGTTGAAGGTACTGAGGTCTGACAATGGAACGGAGTACACCAACAAGACACTTGCGAAATACTTGTCCGCCCAAGGGATACGACATCAGACCACCTGTGCATATACACCAGCACAGAACGGAGTAGCGAAAAGTAAGAACTGACACCTCCTGAAAGTGGCGAGAAGTATGATGATAGACATAAATGTTCCACAGAGTCTGTGGGGATATGCAGTATTGACAGCAGCTCAACTAATCAACAGGATGCCTTCGAAGGTGTTGGGATGAAGGTCTCCATACGAGATGTTGCAGAAAAATAATAGTGGGATGCTCCCACTAAAGGTGTTTGGCTGCGTATGTTTCGTGAAGGACAACAGACCGTGGTAGAGAAGCTTGATCCTCGAGCAATCAAGTGTATCTTTGTGGGCTACTCGGAAACTCAGAAGGGCTACGTATGCTGGAGTTCAGTGGAAAAAGGAAATTTGTAAGTATGGATGTTCATTTCAGGAAACATGAGCCATACTACAGTCAGGAGGAAAATCCGAATATCTCACCTGATACTGCAAGTATGAGACGAGAGGGGGAGTTTTTGGGAAGCATTTCGACTGATCTCGGAGTATGGCTTGGAGGAACAAATAGGATACAAGAAGGTAAAAAGGGACCGGGGGAGAAAATAAGATGTGTTAGGCCCACAGCTCAGGGAAAAATACTTACCTACAACAGGCGAGAGAAGCAACATGCAAGACCAGTTCCTACAATGCCAGTGCTAAGTCCCTTACCTGCGTCCGTATTGACTCCTGAGACACCTACACCACCACCTTCCCCTTCAGGTGATATCCTTCCTTCTCCTCCTCCCCAACCATCATCAGTATGGAGGTCTACTCGCAGCAATACGGGAAAACCTCCTGATAGATATGGTTGGGATCTTGCTAAATTTGTCTCATATAATCATATCTCTTCTTCTCATGGAGCTTTTATTGCATCATTGGATAGTGTTATTGTACCTAACAATTGACAGGTAGCCAAGAACGATCCAAAGTGGAAAGCAGCGATGCACGAGGAGTTGGGAGCTCTGGAGAAGAACTGAACTTGGGAGCTGGTGAGACTGCCAAAAGGGAAGAGAGCAGTCGGATGTAAGTAGGTTTTTACTGTGAAGCAGAACCCAGATGGACAGGTTGAGCGCTACAAAGCTCGACTGGTGGCAAAAGGATACAGTCAGACGTACGGCATTGACTATGACGAGATCTTTGCACCAGTGACGAAGATGAGTACTGTCAGGACCTTGATCTCTCTGGCAGCCAATGGAGGATGGAAGCTACACCAACTGGATGTGAAGAATGCATTTCTTCATGGAGATCTAGTGGAGGAGGTGTACATGGAGATACCACCATGATTCGGCACCAATCAGACAGAAGGCAAGGTCTGCAGGCTGAAGAAGTCCCTCTATAGACTGAAGCAGTCTCCTCAAGCGTGGTTTGACAGGTTCAGGAGAGCAATGATAGGGATGAAATATTAGCAGATCAATGCTGATCATAATGTGTTCTTAAGATGAAGTGGAGGCCACATCACCATGCTTGCGGTGTATGTGGACGATATGATTATCACAAGCGATGATGAGCAGAAGATCGTCCAACTCAAGGGGAAGCTTGGCAAGGAGTTTGAGGTGAATGATCTTGACCCTCTTCGATACTTCCTTGGAATTGAGATTGCTCGAGATACAGAGAGAATTGTTCTTTCTCAGAGGAAGTATGCACTGGACATGCTTACAGAAACATGGATGATGGGATGCAAATTAGCTACGACACCGATAGACCAGAAGTTCAAGCTGGATGCTGAAGCCGGAGAACCAGTTGATCGGAATAGATATCAGAGATTGGTGGGCCGCTACATGCATGACCCCTGGAAGGGTCATATGGATGCAGTGTACCAGATTCTGAGGTACTTGAAGGGAGGCCCCGGGAAGGGACTGATTTTCAGAAGAAATAATCATGTGAGCATCGAGGGCTATTGTGATTCTGACTGGGCTAGATGTGCTGACGACAGAAGATCTACCTCGGGATACTGCATATTTGTAGGAGGCAACTTGGTCTCTTAGAGGAGTAAGAAGCAGTCGGTGGTGGCCAGATCAACAGCTGAAGCAGTGTATAGAGCTATGGCCTTAGGAATCACAGAACTATTGTTGTTAAAGAATATGCTGATGGAGCTGAAGCTGGACCAAGGAGCCAAGATGAAGTTATGGTGTGACAACCAGTCAGCTATTAGTATTGCCAACAATCCAGTACAGCATGACAGGACCAAGCATATCGAGATTGATAGATTCTTCATCAAAGAAAAGCTGGATAGTGGATTACTAGAGCTGGACTATGTTCCAACCAAAGATCATGTAGCAGACGGACTGACCAAGGAGCTTAGCTCTGTCAGCATGATGAGAGGATGTGACAAGATGGGCTTAGTGAATATCTTTCGTCCATCTTGAGAGGGAGTGTTGGAATATCCTATTGATATTTTTTGGTATGTTGGAATATGTGTTGGAATATCTTATTAGTATATTTGGTATATTGGAATATGTCATAGGATATTCCTATAGAGAGTTAATGTAATGAGGAGATTGTAAGGCTATAAATAGCCAAGAGATTATCAATAAAATATAACAACTATTTCAATCAACAAGAGGATTAGGTGGTGTGCTTAGAAAGGCATTGTACGTACAATACTGAATGGATGCTCAGAAGAAAAGGATTATCATGTCAGAGTTGAGAGGAATGGAAAGAGAAAGAAGATATTGGGCCTGAGGCCAGGGGTATATATACCTGACGGTCGGCGGCAGATATATCGTCCGGACGATGTGGGACTAAAGTATATGTCTCTAACCCACCCACCTCAAGTTCAAACTCAACCTCCCCCACCCCACAACCAGGGGCGGCCCTGGCCCAGGGAAGGCCGGGCGACGGCCCAGGGCCCCCCGACGAAAGGGGGCACCAACATGGATCTATCTACAAGAGGACTAGTACTTATCATGTGCTCTTCTTAACATAAAAACAGTGTAGTGTAGTGGTTTTAATGTCAGACTTTTGCTTTAGAGGTCCTTGGTTCAAATCTTGGTGGAAGCAAGTTTTTGTTACACTTACTTTTTTTTTACACTATGTATAGGGGGTCCATTTTGAAAGTTTCGCCTTGGCCCCCCATCAACTCAGGGCCGGCCCTGCCCACAACCCACAAAAGGAGGAAAAAACAAAGAAACAACTAGCTAGCTAACATGTCATACCTGCACTTAAAACCGGGTGTGAGAGGGATTAATTAAAATGAAAAGAAATCAGTTAGACAATGTTACATACTATTCATTTCTTCAAATGGTCGTAACTCTAATTTGATGCTTAATAATATTGAACTTTTTATTTATACAAGCATCCTTTATTGAGACAAACTTACTGGAGTATTTTTGGTGTCGGCAGCTCTTTGTAGGTCTGCATTCTCTTGTTGGAGAGATGAACTGTATTGGTGATGGATTTTACTGGAGTATTCTGAGATGCACCCATGGCGATCAGAAACTCCATTCGGCTCATAAAATTGCATTAATGGCAGAATGTCACACAAAATTAGCAGTTGCTTTGAAAGTTATGGAGGAATGCTTTATTCCCATTCTAGATCCAAGGACAGGTGTGAACATGATAGCTCATGCTTTGTACAATTGGGGGTGAGTTTTCCCTTTTCTATTGTTTCTTCAGTTTATAATTTTTTCTTTATTTGGTACATCAGAAAGTTCTCTAATTTCTATTTAGTTCGGCACCCTTCAATGTTCTTTTTTCTAGATAAAAAATGTTGGGAGAAAGGTCTCCACCCCCCACCACCACCACCACCCCAACCCACCCACCCACCCATATGCACACACACGCAAGGGATCCCTACCGCATGGGCACAAATAACGTACTAGAAGGACATAAAGATGAAATTATACTGGACTTGTCTTCCAATAGGAACGACAAGCCAGAAGTAACATTCAATAAAGAAAGCTAAATACTGATTCCATATGTAACCAACAAACCCCATCCCCATGTTTCCACAACCTTGACTCACCTCAGTCTCTTCTTCATTGTTCGTCTTGTCCATTGTCCCCTGGTGCATCACCAACCATGAATGAATTTTAGCCAAGATGACATAGGCTAATTGTTGAGTACCTTTTGCTTTATTATTAAAGATTCTATTGTTTCTTGTGCCCTACAATGTTTCTCATTAAATAATTTCGCGGACCGTTTCAATGTTCTGTGATTGATGATAAAATGTCTCTTTTGCATTTGTATTTCTGGTTTCATGCTCTGATGCTGCCTGCTTTAGTTCTATTTCAGTAACTGGACCTATATGTCATTCGATATGGAAACAATTCCCTGCTTGGTCGTGTGAGAAGACCCTAAAACCTACATATTTTTCTGGCTATTTACCTCCACTTCTTTGGAAGAATTATTTTTGCATCTTCCTCGATCTAGATATCAGCAAAGCTATTGCCTATTGCCAACAAATCTTTCAAATGACAGAGTACTAATCAGCAGATTATTGACAAGTAAATGGAACACCATTTTTTGTGCCAATGGGTTTCCTAAGAAACTTTATTAGACAGACACGCACACACACACAATTAGAAGAGAGCACATCCTTCCAAGGACAAGGGATATATACATCCTTGGTAATGCATTACTTTTAAATAATTGTTTCTTGCATAAACAGACTTCTTTCAGTTGGAAGTAGTCTTCAATGATGCATTACTCTAAATCCAAGAAATTCTTCAAGTGCTCCTCACACTTAAGAACAGCATTTCCGTCTATTTGAAAATGAAACTATCTTTGGTGCTTGGTCTGAACGTGGTAAAGTTTGGATTGCTTCCAACACCGTTTACTTCACCTGTCTGTAAAATAGTTTGACCATTTCTCATAAAATGCGTTCTTCTCATTTTTTTTTCTCTCTAAATTTAGAGTTAATATAGTGTCATAGTTTCCTTCTTTAGCATTCTGTCAACAGGTTGGATATATATATATATATATATATATATATATATAAGGTTCAGATAGCGTGTTTACGGGTTCCTAATTTGAATCTCAGGTCTAAATTTGGACGCTTAAATTATGAAGGGTTTTACACTGCAGTCCTTGAACAGGATGATGAAATTATATCTGTTGCATCAATCAGGTAATTCCTAACTGCATATATCTAGTGTCTATCCTTATAAAGATGAATTATGCTTTAGATTCCATATTTATAAAGTGAGATAATTTCCTGAGTATCTTATCCGGCTATTTTCTGCATCTGAAGTTTCCAGTATGTATGTCATGGTGTGCTCTCATTTACTTTAGGTGCACAGACTTAAGTCAAAGATAGAATGCAAATCACTCTTTCAAGTGCATTAATGACATACATGGAGGATTTCTGTTGTTTATTTTTGTTTTTTGTTTTTGTTTTGTTTTGTTCTTTTTCTCATGGAGGATTTTTTATTTTCCAGATGTTACTCTAATAAAATTAGTGTTGAGACTTGAAGTGATTTTATTGTGAATGGAATAACAACATATATATAGGAGAGGCTAGCCTCCTCTCCTATCATTCTAGCCAATGTGGGACTAAAGCCCAATAACACTATATATATCAACACTCCCCCTCAAGATGGGCGAAAGATATTCACTAAGCCCATCTTGTCACATCCTCTCATCATGTTGATAGAACTAAGCCCCTTTGTCAGTCCGTCTGCTACCTGATCTTTGGTTGGAACATAGCCCAGCTCTAGTTCTCCTTTATCCAGTTTCTCTTTGATGAAGAATCTGTCAATCTCAATATGTTTGGTCCTGTCATGCTGCACTGGATTGTTGGCAATATTAATAGCTGACTGGTTGTCACACCATAGCTTCATCTTTGCTCCCTGGTCCAGCTTTAGCTCCGTCAGCATATTCTTCAACCACAATAGTTCTGTGACTCCCAAGGCCATCGCTCTATACTCTGCTTCAGCTGTTGATCTGGCCACTACTGACTGCTTCTTACTCCTCCAAGAGACCAAGTTGCCTCCTACAAATATGCAGTATCCCGATGTGGATCTCCTGTCGTCAGCACAGCTAGCCCAGTCAGAATCACAATAGCCCTCAATGCCTACATGATTATTTCTTCTAAAGATCAGTCCCTTCCCGGGGGCTCCCTTCAAGTACCTCAGAATCTGGTACACTGCGTCCATGTGACCCTTCCGGGGGTCATGCATGTAGCGGCTTACTACACTCACCGCAAAGCTGATATCAGGTCGAGTGTGGCTTAAGTAGATTAACTTGCCCACCAATCTCTGATATCTATCCCGGTCAACTGGTTCTCCAGCTTCAGCATCCAGTTTAAACTTCTGGTCTATCGGTGTCGTAGCTGGTTTACATCCCATCATCCCTGTTTCCGTAAGCAGGTCCAGTGCGTACTTCCTTTGAGAAAGAACGATTCCCTCATTATCTCGAGCAATCTCAATCCCAATGAAGTATCGAAGGGGGCCAAGATCTTTCACCTCGAACTCCTTGCCAAGTTTTACTTTGAGTTGGGCGATCTCCTGCTCATCATTGCCTGTGATAATCATATCATCTACATATACTGCAAGCATGGTGATATGGCCTCCACTCCATCTGAAGAAGACAGTGTGATCAGCATTGATCTGCTGATATCCCATCCCTATCATTGCTCTCCTGAACCTGTCAAACCATGCCCGAGGAGACTGCTTCAGTCCATAGAGAGACTTCTTCAGTCTGCAGACCTTGCCTTCTGTCTGTTTTGTGCCGAATCCTGGTGGTATCTCCATGTACACCTCCTCTACTAGATCTCCATGAAGAAATGCATTCTTCACATCCAGTTGGTGTAGCTTCCACCCTCCATTGGCTGCCAGGGAGATCAAGGTCCTGACAGTGCTCATCTTCGCCACTGGTGCAAAGGTCTCGTCATAGTCGATGCCGTACGTCTGACTGTATCCTTTTGCCACCAGTCGAGCTTTATAGCGCTCAACCTGTCCATCTGGGTTCTGTTTCACAGTAAAAACCCATTTACATCCAACTGCTCTTTTCCCTTCTGGCAATCTCACCAACTCCCAAGTGTGGTTCTTCTCAAGAGCTCCCAACTCCTCGTGCATTGCCGCTTTCCACTTTGGATCGTTCTTGGCCACCTGCCAATTGTTAGGTACAGTAATACTATCCAAAGATGCTATAAATGCTCCATGAGAAGAAGATATATGATCATAAGAAACAAACTTAGCAAGATCCCAACCATATCTGTCCGGAGGATTTCCCGCATTGCTGCGAGTAGTCCTTCGTGTAGGTAGTGGTATGGGAGACATCGGAGGAACGATATCACCTGAGGAGGGTGGTGGTGTAGATGAGGAGGATGGTGGTATAGGAGTCTCAGGAGTTGGGACAGGCGCAGGCAAGGGACTTGGCACTGACACTGTAGGTACTGGTCTTGGCACTGACACTGTAGGTACTGGTCCTGTAGTCTGCTTGTTGTTTCTCCTGTTGTAGGTCAGTAACTCCCCCTGAGCCGTAGGTGTAACACTTCTCGTCTCCTCCCTCTGTTCCGCTTCACCTTCATGTTCCTCCTCAACCGTGTCTCTATGCCAAACTTCTAAATCGGTTACCACCAGGTTCTCCAAGTTCTCTATCTCCCCCTCTCGCCTTATACTTGTAGTATGAGGCGTGTTATACGAAGTTCCATCCTGGCGGTAATATGGCTCATGCTCCCGGAAGTGGACGTCCATACTAACAAATTTCTTCTTCTCTACTGGACTCCAGCATACATACCCCTTCTGAGTTGCTGAGTAGCCCACGAAGATGCACTTGACTGCTCTAGGGTCAAGTTTTCCAACAAATGGTCTGTTGTCCTTCACAAAACACACACATCCAAACACCTTTAGTGGAAGTATTCCACTATTATTACCTTGTAATACTTCACATGGAGACTTCCATCCCAGGACTTTTGAAGGCATCCTGTTTATAAGTTGAGCTGCTGTCAACACCGCATATCCCCATAGGTGTTGTGGGACATTCATGTCGATCATCATACTTCTTGCGGTCTCCAGAAGATGTCGGTTCTTCCTTTCTGCTACTCTATTTTGTGCTGGTGTATATGCACAAGAGGTCTGATGCTGTATTCCATGTGCTGACAAGTACTCTGCAAGTGTCCTATTGGTATACTCCGTCCCATTGTCAGATCTCAGTATCTTCACCACTGCATTATACTGAGTCTGGACATATTTATGAAAGTCCCGAAAACAAGCAAATACATCACTTTTGTTCTTCATCAAATACAGCCAGGGGACACGAGATGCACAGTCGATAAACGAAACAAAATACTTATACCCATTCATAGTGTTAGTAGCACATGGGCCCCAAACATCAGAATGAACTACCTCAAAGACTGAAGAACTCTTATGACCATTTCCAACATATGAACTCCTAGTAAGTTTTCCTAACTCACATGCATCACATACTAATTTCCTTTTATTTGATTTTGCATACATATCTGGATACAACTTATTTAGAGTATCAAAGGAAGAATGCCCCATCCTCCTATGATGAAGTATCAAAGTGTCTTCAGTCTTCTGCTGCAGCTCCTCCATTCCAGCCTTCTCTGCCATAGACACCAATGCTGAGTCCAGTCCGTCTTGATCTAGGTACCACAGTCCATCATGCCAAGTGCCAGTCCCAAGTCTTCGTCCCGTCCCTTTCTCCTGGAAGATCACCTTAGGAATATCAAAAGAAACAATGCATTTTAGTTGGAGAATTATAGAACTAATAGACAAGAGACTGACTGGGAAGGATGGAGCATGCAAAACATTGGATAACCTTACTGAACCCGTACAATTAACAGTACCCTTACCGACCACTGGTTGGAAAGTACCATCCGCAGTCTGAATGGTGTCTGTCGATGCTAGGTGAGTGTACGAGGAAAACTTACTAGCATTTCCGGTCACATGCCGAGATGCTCCTGAGTCGATAATCCAGTCTGACATTTTAAGGGAAGACATAGATGCAAGAGCGTGAGACTCGTCAGTACCTTCTGATGGATGGGCATACATAGCGGCGTTGCCTCTGAAGAATGGAGTGGATGCCTCCTCTGCTACGCTCCTCCTGTCTCCTTCGATTGACGCTTTTTGCTTTCTCTCCAGCAGGTCTAGTAGCGTCTGATCCTCCTCAGTAAAGGCGCCGCCAGCTCCTCCATTCCCATCTGCCACCAGCAGGTTTGCCCGATAGCCTCCTCGACCGCCTCGTCGGCCTCCTCGACCACGTCCACGTCCAGCATATCCTCGTCCACGTCCACCACCTGAGTCTCCCTCCTTAGGTGGTTTGGTACAAGCATATCGATGGTGGCCCATCTCCCCACAGTTGTAGCACTGTCGATTCTGTTGCCAGAGCTCTCCCTTGGATCCTGTATCCCCCGAACCGGTAGCTGCTAGTGCTGACTTCACTTCGGGTAAAGCACCTGTCGATGATGCGCCTGTCCCTGTCTGTAATCTGATCTGCGTCTCCTCCTGAATCATGGCTGAGATAGCCTCCTCGAGACTAGGGATCGCTGGCTGGGCGAGGAGTAAGGCTGTCCTCTGTGTGAATGCTGCAGTCAGTCCCTTAAGGAATTTTATCGTCCTCTCCTGCAGACACACCTGTCTCTCCTTGCACTTTGGGTCCCCGCAGCTTGCCCGTTTGGAATGGTGATCATAATCCAGCCAGAGACGTTCCAACTCCGTAGCGTACTCCTGCACCGTCTTCTCGCCTTGTACGGTGTCGTCGATCTCCCCTTTTATCTGGAAGATCCGTAGATTGTTACCTATGCCATCATAGGTTCTTCTCAATTTCTCCCATACGTCTTTCACCATCTCAATGCCATCTACTGTGGAAGCAATAGACTGGACTACGGAGTTGAGAAACCAGATATAAATCACCATATGAGTGGATTTCCACTCGTCGCGTCCTGTCGAGCCCTCTTCCGGCTCTGTCTTCTCGCCTGTCAAGAATCCCTCCAGGTTCTTACCTGCAAGGGTTCTTCTCACCCGCCGTGACCAACTCAAATAGGTGGCTGGTCCATCCAACTTCAGATCGATGGAGGGTAGTTCCAACTTTGGCGGTGCTCGTGTCGTGCTTTCACCAGCCGACACCTTTATCAACTTCAGCAATGTCGCCACATCGTCAGCATCCAGCTTCTTGAGAATCTCCTCCATCGATGCTTCTTCTCGATCACTTCACACTTGCTCCACGACTCACGCTCGTCCTTGCCGTCCTCTCCTAAATCCGAATATGTCTGATTTCATCGGATCTAGGGATTATAGGCATCTCCTTGAGATTGATCTCAAGAACGAGCGTGAATCTTGTACCCGCAATAGCGGTACAATGAATCCTGCAGCCGTAAAAACGGTACAGCAACGAGCGTGAATCTTGTACCCGCAATAGCGGTACAATGAATCCTGCAGCCGTAAAAACGGTACAGTAACTTTCAGGCTGACCTACAGCGTAGGTGCCCTAAAAGTGGTGTGCTCGAAGGCAACCACGGCAGCAGCAGCAGCAGTTGCAGCCGCAACAGCGGCACAGCAACGGCAGCAGCGCGGCAGCGGCGGCGGCGGCGCGGCAGCTGCAGCAGCAGCAGCAGCGGGGCGGCGCTGCGGCGGCGGCGGCGCGGCAGCAGCTGCAGCGGCAGCGGGCGGCAGCAGCTGCAACGGCAGCGGGCGGCAGCGGCGGCGTAGAAGGGGGATTAGGGTTAGGGTTTGTGTGGAGGAGGGGTCTCTAACGGTATTCTAAGCAATTTTAGGCTCTGATACCATGTTGAGACTTGAAGTGATTTTATTGTGAATGGAATAACAACATATATATAGGAGAGGCTAGCCTCCTCTCCTATCATTCTAGCCAATGTGGGACTAAAGCCCAATAACACTATATATATCAACAATTAGACATCTTGAAACTTGTATAAGCAAATTGAAGAACGAAATACACTCATGAGGTCAACTGCCAAGTGATTATTAGTTCAACTCTCTTATAAATTCTACTCCTCTCTCCAATAGAGGTTTCTACAGTTCTTTTTCTGAAGGTCAAATCCTGTGGAGTTGGGTTGTTATCTTTGGGGCATATTTACTTGAGCAAATGTTTGTTTCAGATAAACATTCAGGTTTACGAGTTTACCCTGTCCTCCTTGAAGCAAAATAAATATTTTCATAGTTTAGAGCAATTTGATGCACTTTGTGGTGTTCGTATGTTTTTTGTCTACAATCATATGGAATTTCTGATAAGCAACCATGGTGATTGTTTGATTATTTTCTTCAAGAAGACTGAAGACGCCATGTCATGTCAAATTCTTGTTGTTTAGTATCTTTAAATGGGTATGATCCAACTCAGTATGTGCCTGAGGGAACCACGGGGGTGCAGACAATATCATGTTCTTGACCAAAGATGGAACAGAAAAATGTCTTTTCAATTGGCGTCAGATATAACTTCCCACAAAATAGACTCATTTCTTATCCTATCCAACATCTTTATGTGCTCCTTAAAATAATCATAACGTGAACAAAGTTGTGATTATAACCCCAAAACCATTAACGAATTATTTAGCACTTAATTCGTGCATAACATTCCAATATTAGCACTTTTGCTTCAAACAATGTGATACTTAAGGACTCTACCTCTTCTTGCATCTTCAGGGTGCACGGAGTCACGGTGGCAGAAATGCCCCTCATTGCTACTTGTACTGAACGTCGGGGCCAAGGAATGTGCAGGCGCCTTGTGCGTGCAATTGAAGAGGTCATTACAGGAACTCTATAGAATTTTATTTTTTACTATTGTTTCATATGCAGTTAAGAGAACATAAATTTAGTAGTGCTCCCCCATCTTAAAGTTGAATTGACATAAGCTTCCTTGTGAACTGAAATTTGAGGGTGTGCACATAGCCTCCTCTTCTACTTTTTGATCTATATGTTGAAGAATTAATCTCAAGCTTTTTTATTTGTTTAAACTTTTCCAACTGAAATAAAGACAGTTTTCATGTGTTATCAGAGCATTTTAGACAAACAATACTTTGGAATATATGGAAATGATCAGTTTCTTCTGATACCATATTGAGAAAGAGGCTCAACTCAATCGGATGGTTTATTGATGTGGTCTAAGTGCATATATTTAGTAAGAGAGCCTTCCTCTTTTGTACACAACTGATGTGGGACTAGATAAGGAGAATATATAATTATTAAGTCTAACAAAGACTTTAGCTATTGAAAATTGAAGCCTCTATACGCAATATTTTTCCATTTATAGTAATCAGTTTTTATCTTAATTTGTTGGATCTATTTAAATTAAACTACATCAGACTAAATTGTGATAGTGTGGTGAAAATCTTACCTCTAGAATAGCATAACGCAAATATAGGTCAAAGATTGGTTGACCTTTACTATGTGCATATATTCATAGATTGGACTGAATGCATACAATTGGATACCTTAATGAATGCTACATTGCTAGTTAACGTCTCCTTCTTTTAGCCATTTGACTCTAGAGCATTGCCTCAACATGATTTTGTCCTTGGTATAAATATTTTTAATCTCCTCTCAACCCTTGAGGATGAGAAAACTCATCCCTATCGAGTTGGCCCATAGATTGTCTCTGTTTCTGTCTTCCTACCCCTTACACTCGCAATGGTTTCATGAGCCCATCTCCTGATATGATATCTATATGATTACGTAGTCTACGAATTTTCCTAACAAATGTTGCAGTTGCATTACCCTAATCCCTTTTCCTCCTGTCCAGGAGCTCATTACAATGTCCCGGAAGTCTGCCCTCAATTTGAAGCTACATTTTCTCAAATCTGAAACTTTTCCTCGGTCCCTGATAATTTCCTCCATCATTGAGGCAAATTGGGATATAGTCTGAGGTAGGTTTATAACCTGAGTGAACTGAGACGAAAGGAAATTCTCTTTCCCGCTCTGTACTAACTAGAACCATGTCTAGTTTAGCAAGGCAAGAATATTTCCTGTGATTGGACCAAGCAAATTCTATCTTTAATAGGGATCAAGGTTGTAAAAGGTGCTAGGCGCAAGTTGGGAGGGCACCAGGCGCCTAGTCAGCCTAGGCGGCCGTGGTTCCCAAAAAAAAATAACTGAAAATTGCAAAAAAGTTTCCATAAAAACCAAAAATATGGGACTAGGCGGGCACTAGGCGCTGTCTAGGCCAATTTTTAGAACAGTATTAGAGATCTCGATAAAAAACAAACAACCGATTAATTAGTTGGTCAAACAACCGATTAATTTGTTCATACCATAATCATTCAATATTAAAGTCCCCTCCTATAATCAAAGGCAGATTTCATTTATTGTGAATCACCTTGATCTCCTCCTAAAAATTCCTTCTATCATCCCCCTTATTTGGCCCATAGTCGTCCACGATCTTGAACACCTTCTCATTAGTCCCTATGATATGCGCCCCCCCCCCCCCCCCCCCCCCCCCCAACACTCCTGCTCCTCGAGCATTCTTCACCGGCCACCCCTAAAATCTACTCCCGCCTATTGAGTTAGGATATTTTAGCCAGGATCTTCTAGTTTGCTCTCGGATAAATCTACAATGGCTATGTACTCGCTATCTATGACTCTCTAACCATACACCTTTTCCTCCCATCCCCAAGCCCCCTCACATTCCAGAAAATCGTATTCGTTATATATAATTTTATATATCCCCTCCCCTCTCACCTTGATTACTCACCCTCATGCCCTTTATCCTTTCAATCTCAATAGTACGTGCGCACGTGATATGTTATTACTACTATAAGAGTTATTATTTGTAACTACATGGACCTCTATTGAGATTTCTACTTTTGTTAAAGTTGTTGTCAGCAATATTATCAAATATAGTTAGTGATTTGAGGAATGTATATACCTGAACTGCTACTGTTGTTCCCACGTTTGTTGGCTTGTTCCATAAGCCCTTGGAGATTAAAACCCCTCTCTCCTTGTTTTGTTGTTCAGTCAAAAACTTGAGCTTCGGGTGTTCTTCTTTTACCCCCCATCCACTTTTGTATCCCCGGTAGGCCCCCTGTACATAAAGATAAGATCGGGGATTGTTCATCATCATTTCCTGAGTCTTCTCATCGATGTGTCGGATGGTCTCAGTCTCCTCCTCCGAGGATAGCTCAATTCGCTGCCCTTTTCCTGACTTATACCGCATGGATTAGTGCAGATGACAAAATCCATTATTCCCTGCAATAGGTGATGCACACAATCCAAAAATAATAGGAAGGAGGAATGTTGAACAATTTATACTTTGTTGCAGACTTGATTGGAGTAAACTCTTACTTATTGATACTTCACTAAAAATTTTATTTTTATTTTGATGAACAGGGTTGGGCTAAAGCCCATCTCATCATCAAAATAAAGCAAAATTATTTACCTAGTAGTTTAAAATTCATGCTTAACATAATAGCATGAAAAAACAAAGAAGCATTGTGGCACACGGCCTGGAGCATCAACATGACAGACAAAAGGAGACTAAAATCCCAAGCTACAAAAAGAAACTACTCCTGGGAAACCACAAACATGTCCAGAGTATTCCTAATAGGGGCCATATGGTGTCTCCATACCCTCCTCCTCCTCATAAGGTGCAGCAGAGATGCCAGGGGCAGAAGGAGTGTCCTCTGGAGAGAAATCATGACATCATCTCCAGAGAGAGAGATGGTAGCTGATCTTGTTTTGAAGACACCATAGCCGCTGTCCAGGTCCTCCTCGGTAGTAAGGTAGAGTCTGAAGGAGTATCCCAATCTTCGTCTTCTTCTTCTTCTCATATTCCTTAGCAGATACCTCCGAGACCTAAGGTTGCAGCCTCTCCGATTTAGTCTCCATCTTCTCGCGTATGGCTGCATTCTCTCTTTCAACAAAGTCCATATGGGCCCTTTTAGCTTTGAGGGCACCCTCCATGTGGTCTATGTCGTCCATGCACTTGTCAATTAGCGTGTCCACACATTCATCAATTAGCTTGGCACATCCTTCATATTTATTTAATGTCTGCATATTTGTTAGTTTGATTTTGTTCTATTTGTTTCTTAACTTTTTGTTCCATAATTTTTCATTTGTCCTGTTTGTTATAATAGATGCTGAGATATTACAAGGTGCAAACACTAGTTATAGCAGCGATACCGGATTTGGTTGATACCTGGCTATCAGGTTTTGGGTATGAACTCGTTGGAGAAGATGAAAGAAAACAGCTAAGTGAAATGAACTTGATGTTGTTTCCTGGAACCATATTACTGAAAAAGAGCTTGTACGAAGACAAAGCGAAAGAACCTGGTACTCATAATAGTTCATATGCTTACTTTCATATGTTATTTTCTTTTCTTACTCGCAAATATGATTTATTTATTTAGTTTTCTTTCCCTACACTAGATATTGGTTTTTAGATAATTTAGTTACTAACTTTGGAAATTTTTCTTAGGCCATGCAAAAGAGAAAAATGATTTGCTTTCATGGAAACAGGAAAATCCATCTTCTGATGTTTTCCACGACACTTGTGCTGGAAATGGACATCAGTCTGCTGATAATGCTACAAAAGAACAATTGGATAGCCACCAGAGAATTTCACCAATTCTTCCCAGTGGAAACCCTTCATCAACCACCAAGTATAGCGGAAATGATGAATTTTTAAATACAAACTCTCTCAATTCTAAGTCAAGAACCTCTGAGACTTGTAAAGAGCATCAAAGTTTTTCAGCGGAAGAAGCTTTAGTTACAGAGAAGTCGACTCCTATTACTTCATCTGTGTATACTTGTTCCAGTTCGGTCTCTCAACGAGTTACTAGACTTCTTACTGACCCAATATTTGATGCCGTCCACTCGCTGATGCGGAAATGGCACAAAGGTGAAAATGTCAACGATGATACCGTTGTTAGTCCTATAGGTGTCAGATTGGAGAAAAGATTAACATGTCTTGCTGAAGGAGACGGAGTTCCAGATGATGGCAGTTCTGAATATTCAAAAGAATCATGTGGTTACAAAGCAGATACACTTAAAGATGAAGGCCCGAACAAAGTGGACTCTGCAGAAATAGTAGGAACTTCGCAAAATGGTGTTTGCAAGGGAAATGCTTCAGTCATAGTGGAGGAAAAGGTTCTGAACAATGCTCGTTTAGTGGAACAACACATTGAGGAGCATCAAGAAGCTAACGGATATAATCCGGAAGCTAGAACTTTGTCAGTTAATACTGAAAGCTCCCATAGCAACAGCGATCAACACTAGGACTCTCTTCTACCACAACTACGAAAAACAATCCAAGGAAGATTTGTATTCTAATTGGCTCAAACCAATAGATGTCTGATTTATGCTGCAATCCATCAGTCACCGGAAAACTGAAGCTTACTGCATCCTACAATTTCTGCTTCAGGTTTGTTCTTCAGAGAGGTTACTATCTCTTCCTATGCTGCCTCCTGAAAACTCATATTGCATCGAGCGATGAGAGTCCATGTATGATATCTAATGTTGCTTTGCTGACATGACGTCGATAGTATTCTTCAGAGGAATAGGTTGCAGGAGAATCAGTTTCGAGGTTGTTTCTTCTTTCTCTAAGCTATGCAGGTGCCTTTTCCTACCGGAGAACCAGCCAGGCCCTTAGTTACAGTTCTTCCTCTAGTTGATTTAGTTTCAGACAATGTATGCCCCCTGATGGACAATAACCACTTTGATGTAGTTATGTAAATTTTAGCTATGTAATATAACAGGATGATTAGAAGATACTAGGAGGATACTAAACTCTTTTGTTCAGGTCATTACATTCTCTTGAAGTGCTTTTGTTTTGATTTGCCATATATTTTATCATTCCTCTTTTCATGATCATTTAGTTAAGAGGACTTTAGTGTACTGCAAATTCATGTTACTTATCGATCATTCGTCAATGTGTGACAATCTAATCTACCTATTTGGTTGTTATAATGTATGTAAGATTGCAAATTTTTATGAATGCAATTTCTTAACCTATAAATAATAGGGAAACATAAATGGTAGATAATATACATGATGCAGTGTAGCAAGCATATAAATTGAGGGGGGGGGGGGGGGGGGGGGGGGGGGGGGGGGTGGGGGGGAACTGAAACCTTATTATTTTTGGATTTGATGTCAAAATTGTTTTCCGGCAGGACTAAAATACCAAACTTTAGAGGTATATGCATTTTCCTTTTCTCCCTTTTCGTTTTCATTTGTGTCTTTTATTTTTCAAATTTCAAAGGCGCATCTTATATGCATATTTTTTTAATTTGTTCTTGTGATAATTGTGTAAATCCCCTACATTGAAGATGAAATGGCCAGTGTACATAATTAATATCCAACCAGTATCTCCAAATAACTATACTCAACATAAAATACACCACAAGATCCTACATTTTTTAAATATTCCTGAAGCCAAAACTCAGGTGTCGCTCTGAGTGCAATCTAGACTTGCAAGTGCTTGCTTTGTCTTTTCTTTCAGCTGGTACTAGCAGATAATTTATAACATTGGAAAATGCATCTTTTAAGAGTATTTTAACTTCTAAGCGTCTAACATTGGAAAAGTTGCAATTTTTACAGTATACTTCTATTCTTTATGCAGATAAAACAAGGAGAGTAGATTTAGTAAAAAAGTAGGAAGTGGAAACACCTGCTAGAAGAAAAAAAAAATACACTATTCTGTGTGAAGGGTTATAGAGGAAAAGGTAAGGTGTGGCTTTTGCTTTTATGTGAAAGGACTGTATAATAGACAACAACAAGAGTCTGGCTGGGACAAGCTTTGCTCTCCAATTTCATTGCTAACATTTGAAGGACTATAATGAGTAGTAAACAGTACACATCCAACGTAACCTTCACTAGAAAAGGGTAAAATCAAAGCTTCACATCCCTCAAGTTCACAAAAAAAAAAAAAAAATTTACTATTAATCAGTTTAATTGCTGCAAAACGCATCCCAACAAACGTCCCCAAGTCCAGACACTACTATGCACAAGAAAAATGCTTGCAGTCTTAAAATACCGGGACCTGTTTAGTACTAAAACTGAGCATTACAGACTCAAAACCTCTAGACATCACATAGTCATCAAAGATAGCAATCTTCTACAAGGGCAAGATGGTTTTTATTATCCGCATACAGCATAGAGGGTCAAAAGTCAGAAGACGGAAAAAAGACAGACATATCAGCAAAACTTATGCAGTCTCACTTCTAGTATGGTTCTACGGGGGCTCTGAACTTGGCTCCAGCATAGACTGCAGCAGCGCCCAACTCTTCCTCGATCCTAAGTAGCTGTGGTGGTGCCAACAAGAAATGTTGGTGAGCAAAGAGAAATACAAGAACGGAGTAATGATTTAATCACTGTTTTGGAAATTAAGATGGCCGAACTTGCCTGATTGTACTTGGCAAGACGTTCTGACCGGCATGGAGCTCCAGTCTTGATCTGCCCCTGAACCATTAAGACAAGCAACAGTTAGAGGCAGAAGTCTTATAATAGAGCATTTAACATGTTAAATTATAGTGACAGCGCTGAGGTGCGCTGGAGGAACATACCGTTGACAGACCAACTGCGAGGTCAGCAATAAATGTGTCCTCAGTTTCACCACTGCAAACCAGAAGCACCGAAGTTAGTTTAGAATTTAATATTTCAAACATTGTGAATAATTGGAGCGTACTATACCCCTTAGATAATTAGATTAAAAGGAAAAATATGGCTACCTTCTGTGACTTGTCATTACACCCCACCCAGCTTTTTTAGACATCCTGACAGCTTCAATGCTTTCTGTGACAGATCCTATTTGATTCACCTGTTCGACATTAAAAACATAATACTATCTTCAAAATCCTTCTAGCAAAAGAAAAGTGTCCTCAAGATGCTGAAGTAAGTGCATTTGGCTAAAACCCAAACAGAAATATAATCTAATTATTACCTTCAAGAGAAGAGCATTGCAACTCTTCTCGTTTATTGCCTTGGCAACCCTCTGAAACATTAAAACAGGAGGTGAAATAAGTATGATTGTGTAATAAGTTCATTTACTTCTTAATGATCTTTCTAGCCGATATTTACCGTGGGGTTAGTGACAAGAAGATCATCTCCCACAATCTGTACTTGCTGCCCAATCTCCTCAGTCATCTTAGCATAGTGGGTCCAATCATCCTGGTCAAAAGGATCTTCTATGGATACAATAGGGTAGTCAGCAACGAAGGACTTGTACACATTTTTCAAACTGTCCCCAGATATTTTCTGAGAACCATCATTGTTCTGCAACGAAAGAACATGTTATTTCAATGTAAAGCTAGTTGGAGCCTGGAGACTAGAAACCACAACAGTAGATAGAATGCCATCTCACTGTATTTCTTAAATCCTAATATGCAAAGAAAAAAAAAATACCTCTTCCTTGAAATTAAGATCAGAAAAAAAATACCTCTTCCTTGAAATTAAGATCATAAGTCTTATCCTCCTCGTTATAGAATTCTGAAGCAGCTACGTCCATACCAATGACAACCTGATAAGATCAGAGTATATACGTCAGTTCTGTGGATTAACAGGTTAAGACATGGGTTTATATAAAAAGAAAAGTAAAGGAGACCAGCAGTGTAGCATACTTTGCCGGTGTATCCAGCTTTTGCAATAGCCGTCTTCAACAATTCAAGGCCCTCCTTGTTCTCCTGTAGTTCAATCACGGGTTAAAACATCATAAACTATTCACAGTTTTCATCAAAAGAATTTGCTGTGAGTAAAAAAATGAGCATATTTGATAGCATTATTCAAGCCTATCATGTCAAAATGGAGTCAGCTAATGATGCACAACTGATCTTAGAGAGCAGTTCATCAAGCTAATTAACAAATTTCTACAAAGGCTATCTTTACATATAGTCTAGAGCAAATATGGGTGGCTGCCACAAAGTAGTTCAATTTGCAGGTAGATTTACCTACCACATTGGGCAGTCAATTGATGTTCTTGGAACAAGAGTGATATATTGTTCAAGATAACACAATAGTAACTTTTCAGCTCAAAAAACATTCAGAATCCTACCAACGCAACCACATAACACTAGAGTGTCCTTATGTTTAAGATATTGAACTACACAAATTTCATATCAGACTAATTTCAAAAATATAATCGCTTAATAAAAAATATAATTCAAGGATTACAGCTTTTTGGTGTAATTGGTAGACAACTATAAGATCCCGTATAACTTCGGGTTACCTCTAATAAATAAGATCATATAAGTGTAGGAACATAAATGAATAAAGGTTGATGGTACATGCTGAAGTCAGAAAAAGGTTTCATAATGAAAAAATAAGGCTTTTTCTAAGGGCACTCCCATTTTTACTTGGGGCTAGCCCAAAAATGTTCCAAAAAATTACAAGTTTGTCATTCAATTTCTTTACTTGGGACTAGTCCAAATTTTTCCAGCAAGTAGGACTGCAACTAAGCTGGCAGTCCTAAAAGGTCGATAGGGTGCGGGATGAACCTGTTGCTGCTCATTGAAGCGGAGGAGGAGGAGGAAGAAGAATAAGAGGTCGATGGGGCCTTCCTGTAGCCGAAAGGGGAACTGCTCCTTCTTCTCGGAGAAGGACCCGCCATTAATGGTGACGGGGAGCTCGATCGAGATCTGAAGTTGGGGACTGCCAGGGATGTAAGTGATGAAGGAGGCGGTGCCTCCCCCTCCTCCTCCCTCGCCCCCTTCGTCACCTCCAGTTAGGAGAGGGGGCTGGAGGTCGTCGGCGGTGGCGGAAGGAGACGAGAGAGAAAACCCTAATTTTAGGGGGTGGGCCAGCCCAAAGTAAATTTTGGGTTGTCCCTAGCGAAAGTTCCACCTTCTTGGGTTGTCCCCTAGTAAGGGCTAGCCCCAAGTAAACTTGGGAGTGCCCTTAGAAAAAACCGAAAATAAAGGCAGTAGGGAATTGCACACAAGAGAATACAGAAGTGGCGTGCAGTGATGGGAGCAGCTTAAGGTTTCGAAAAAAAGCTCCAGCTACAAATATTATGCAATCTAAACCAATGTTAGTAACATTGGAAACACACAATGCTGGAAGAAGATGGCGATCCAAAACTGGGTAAACAAATTAAAAAGTTTAAAAAAGCCTCAAGGTTGACACAATTAAGATTCTCCAAAACAAGGACACATTCACCATAAAATGCCCCACTAAGACATCTACCATAGTACCATGTAATAATTTAATTTGTAACATATGAAGATCTATTAAAATAGCAGCAAACCTGAATATTAGGAGCAAAACCACCTTCATCTCCAACATTGGTGGCATCTTGACCATACTTCTTCTTAATCACAGACTGAAAAAGAAAGTGAAAATTAATTAAATGTTTGTAATTACTAGATATTAATTCAAAAACATAAGTTGTTAATGTGTTGATCACCTTCAAGTGGTGATACACTTCTACACCCATCTTCATGGCTTCCTTGAATGAAGAGGCTCCAACAGGAAGAATCATGAACTCCTGTGTTATTCAAAATTAAGAGAATGAGCATATCTAGGAGAAGCGCAAAAGTACTGGGCTACTGAAGGTTGCCCGCAACTGTAGCAATTGTGAATTTTTGAAAAGCCCGGGCAGGAGCAATACAGGATGTAAAAAAACAAGCATTGCAACTGAAACCGCAAATTATACAATAAATGATGGCATTGGCAGGGGAAAAAGTATGTGCAGTGGTCTAACTGAAGCTTGGAGAATTACCTGCATGGCAAGCTTGTTACCAGCATGTGATCCCCCATTAATAACATTAAATGCAGGTACAGGCAAGACCAAGTTCTTGTTTCCAGCAAGATTGGCAATGTGCTGCGTGAAACAAGATGAAAACAATCACTTAGGTAACACATGGGAAGATGATTCCAGTGTATAATAAAATCAGTGGCCTTAAGAACCTGGTAGAGAGGAATCTTCTTCACAGAAGCTCCAGCTTTGCATACAGCAAGTGATACAGCCAGTATAGCATTTGCACCTAGCTGAAATGAGATAAATAGCAATCGACTCAACAATGTATTTAAGTATACTACATAATAATGTCCACATGAAGGTTGGTACAAGCAAATTCCTAAACATACCTTCTGTTTGCACCAACCCCACTGGTTCTTGGTTCCATCAAGTTCTTGAACCATGAAGTTGTCAATCTGGGTCTGTTCTGTAGGATCCTGTAAATAGCAGGAGAAGTTTCAGTAATCAGGAGATACAGTGGAGAATAATTAATCACACACTACCCTAGAAAATTGTAAGTATGGCCTACCTTACCAACCAAAGCTGGTCCGATAAATGCATTCACATTCTCAACAGCCTGATGTACAAGAAAATAAAAGGATCAGCTAAGATCCTTAATTACTACAAATTAAGGTAACAAATTACAATCCAAAACCTTTTTTGTCAAAACATAAAAAGAAGGAAACCACAAAGGAAAAGTACAAACTAAGGCTTGTTTGGTACTGCTGCTGCTTTTCAGAAAGCAGAAGCAACTTACGAAAGTGGCTTTCCTGCTGTCATAAGCTGTCCCACAAAATGAACTAGCTTATCGAAAGAGGGAAAAAAAACAGAAGATAATTTTACCATAAAGCTTCCGCTGCTGCTTTTCAAAAATAAGCAGAAACAGCCCAAATTAGCTGCACCAACCAATTGACCAAACAAGCCCAAGTCCTCCAAACAAACGAGTCAGAAAATTGCTCAGTTAAAATTTTCTGTGACAGACTAACACAATAAATCAAACACCTGTAATCATCGTAGAAGATGAATATGGCCTAAAGAAGTCTGATATCTACATGGTATTTACATTATATTTAATATACTACAATTAATGGATATAAACCAAATTAATTGTATTCATGGCCAAAGGAACCAAGTTCACTAAACCATTTTTAGTCAGAAACTTGTTAGTTATCTGACATCACAAATTATGTTGGCTGGACACGAACATGGCATGTTGCAGACAAATATATACTACAATAATGGATATGAGTCCAATTAATTTTATTCCTCGCCAAAGGAACCAAGTTAACCAAACCATTTTTAGTCGGGAACTCATTAGTTATCTAATATCACAAATTATGTTGCACGGACACGAATAGGGCATGATAATACAAATATGGCATGATATGGAATGATTGGAACTGGCACAAAACCGGATTTATTGTCATAGTATAATTCTGAGTGATGGTGCCACATCTGATACACGGACAAAAAACCAGTTTGGTGTGCACGGTGCTTCCTAGATCACAAGGCTAACACAATATTACAAACACTCGTAGACCATCACAATAAATGATAATTGGCAAATGCCATCTCAAAAACTTTATGATATATTCATAGTATTTAGATTAAATTTACAATTACAGTTAATGGAAGAAAAAAAAAACCTGCCAAATGCTTTTATTATTTTAGATGAGGGAGTCAGAAACATCATAAAGTTAGGCTTCTAGCAACAGTGTTAATCTGCAAGTAGTTCTAGTAACAAATAAGAATCACAGATATGACAGCTATCAGACAAGATTTGAAGTAAGGTGCATTTGAGTAAAATATGATGCAAATTTAAAAAGTTTAAACATACAACAAAAATAACAAGTAGGATTTAAAACAATAAAACAACATCATCCAAGCATTCTCACATCAGAATGGGGTCAGCTATGTAGTATGAGAAAGCTCCATACAAAACATGACAAAGAAATGCAGAATATGTAAAGAAAGTAACTTAGTGCCTTCTAGACAATGAAGACACTGACCTTGCCAACACCTTTGCCAAGATAATCAGATCCTCCATCCCTCAATTCCAAAGCTTCATACACACCTTCATAAACAATGTGGAGTACAAAATATAAACTATAAATATTATCATTGACCAACTGCCAAATAGACCAATAATTACATAACTATCTACTCCCTTGCCATCAGTAAAGTATGTGTTCCATGATCTAGCATAATAAAAGCTTACATATCCTGACTTTATTATGCAATTTACTGAGAAAAAAGGAACAAATATTACTATTGCAGCTATGCAGATTGTTCAGTTATTAAGCTTCAGATGAGATGGGGGTTTAAAAGCTACAGATTGGTGAAGTTTGGAATCAATGGATGGATAAGATTGTGCAGTTCGGCATAGGATGATCTGACTTCACAAAATATGTTTAATGAACAGTAAACCGAAAAAACAACTCTAGATTGATCGACCAGACAAGTCGCAAATTATTACTGAGAAAGAGGAATTAAAAATCTTTGTAGGTCAGGACACCATACCAGTTGAGGCACCGCTGGGAACTGCTGCCCTAGCAAAGGTTCCATCACTGAGGAAACATTCAGCCTGAAAATAAACAAGGAAAAAGAGCTTAAACTTCAGCATTTATAATATTACCAACCCAAACAATTTTGGAACTCGTAAGTAACAAGTGGTGAGCCGATGATTATAGTTGAATGTGTTGGTCAAGCTGGCAGGTCAAGTCAAAAAATGCTAACGGGCACGGCAATAAAACAGGGGTCAGTGTAGTTGTAAGGATTTATGCTCTGAAGTGCGATCATTTGACTTAGAAAACAATATATACAGTAATTACATCCGGTCTATGTTGCACAGGGACGAATATGTTTGGGACTCGGACACGAGCACAGAATTTTTTTGTCCTAGTAAATTTTTGGAGCCTGTCATGTCCGGCACAATGCGACAGAAACTTTCAGAGTTGTGTTTGTGCACCCAGTATCTCATGAAACCTCATTAACAGAACCAGCTGCTTAGAGCGGAGAGGATCTCCAAGGGATTAGGGAAAGTTTAAAGATTGTGGTGGCTAATTGGCTACTGATCTACCGACGTTGAGGGCTCTTTTTCAGTCAATTTGGCATAGAAAATTGAACGACAAAGATGATAGGTTCCCAAATGAAACTGGTCCGGAACAGGGAAATAGTTGGAGTAATTTGACATTTCTAGGTCAACTTTGAAGAAGAAATTTGAATGTAGAAGAGAAATTTGGGGAAGAACATCGAATATATTTGAAATAAGAATGATGCGGAAACTACAGTTGTAAAGTAAAATCAAGTAAAATGCTAAAAAGAAGAGAGACTACAAATCAATTCCATGGCTCTTTCTGAGTACATCGTCCTATTTATAGACTTCCAAAGTTCCATCTGGAAGAATGAGGTAGCAGCTATGATACTTGCTCTAAGGGGCTGTTTGGATAGATGTAACTCTTTGAAAGTGTGAAAGTGGAACTTGCAGCAAGTTGAGTTTCCGTGGACTTGCAGCAAGTGACACTTTCCAAAATGTGTTTGGATGTAGTACTTTTTGTCTCCTGCAAGTGGGAGAAAAATGGGTTTAGTGTTTGGATGGTTGTTGAAAGTGGGAAGAAAATGAGTTCGGTTGTTTGGATGGTTGTTGAAAGTAGAAATTGGAGTTGAAAATATGATAACCCATAATTAAATTAATTACGATAATTTGACACAAATATTAACTATCATAGTTAAATTAATTATCATAATTATCGATTAATTATTGTCATAATTACCATAGTTACCTATTAATTAAACGAAAAAGTATATTAACTTATGTTTGGATACAAGTAATTTTTTATTTGTAAAAACAAAAAAATTATGGTAATTATGAAGTGTTCCATGCAGCTGCTCGAATTGGATTTATATTTAATTCTTTCCACATGGTAGAATTTGGTTCTGAATGTTCTTTCCACCACAACCTCCTCTCTTTCATTCCAGACTCTTCTTCTCCTCTTTCTTCCGACTTCCTCCGCCACATATCCTCACCACCAGCCTCCTCCTCCTCTCTACACCCCACTCGGAGGCCCCTCCTCCCACGACGCAGGAAAGCCTCGCATCACGGCTCAAGGATCGTCGGAGAAGCCCCTCGCCACCGGCGTCCTCCCTCCTCCTCCTCCGACTAACGCCTCTGTCACGACGACACGGTGCTCGGTCAGCAGCAGAGCTTCATCGGCATCGGCTGGGGGTGGCGGCGTCGGTCCCCCGATCTGCAGCTTTCTTCTTCCCCAAAATTTCTCTCCCACCAGAGCAAAAAATTATGGATTGCAAAAAAAATTTCCACTTTCACTGCACTTCCCTCTTTTTGTTGTAGTCGAAATGGAAAGAAAGAGGGGGGGGCGGCAACTGAAAATGTGTCGGAGATTCTTCACTTTCAGCATAGATGGAGTGTTAACCAAACGCTGAAAGTGGCATTTTGATCGATCAGTTGCAGCAGAAAGTGGGACTTGCAGTCCACTTTCTGCTATCCAAACAGCCCCTAATACTCCTCCACCTCATCCTGCATTCTGATTGGATAGGAATAGCTATTTGTATGCCACTTGTATGCTGAGCTGGACACATTGGGCCACCTCTGTACTGGACTGGACAGTGTACTGGAGAGTGTACTCAGTGATTGATAAAAAAAAAGGGATCGTATCAAAAGACCAATCATCAAGGGTGTAACATGTAAATGAATAAAACTTATTCATCTCAGCTAAACCAATATGCAAGGGTGAGTATAACTTCATTTAATTTCAAACTACTAAGAAACAATACAAAAATAATTAAAATTATGCTTAAATGCATCAAACATTTTCTAAAATTTTATAATTTTATAATTATTATTTGTTTTCCAATACCAAAAAATCTACACTCCGATCAAAAAACGTTGATACTGCCGATACCGATACTCATAGGATAGGAAGGGTCTGATACCTATTCCGAGAACCATGCTAATGATACGTGGAAAATAGTTGATTCTCACTTTAGAACTTACAAAGATGAAAACTTTAATTCAAAGTATCAAATTAAACAAAACAAACAAGGCTGTAACAATGTAACGCGCACTTGCCAAAGTGATCTGGTAATTTTATAAAAGAAAATCCCCTTTTTTTTGTTAATATATCATTTAAATTATACTCCTCTACATAAATCTTCCACAAAGTTCCATATTATTGGCAACCCTTCTCTAATAAATGTTTTAATAACCATATTTTGTAAGTTTTGTGATCGCCGCTGGCCCGCCCACCACGTGCCCCCGTTTTTAAGGGGTGGGACCCGGTGCTAGGGGGCCAATGGATGGATGCCTCGTGGCAGCGGGCCGATGGGCGCGGACAAGAAAAAGCATTTGAAACCTACTAAGAGCATCTCCAACCCTATTGTCTTGTTAAGTGTTGTGAATCTTAGGTGGCTCCTATGTGGCATAAGCCACAAGACAATGTCTTGTTTATGTGGCAAAATTATATCTCAAAAGACAATGAGATAGAAAGACTCTCTCCAATGCAAAAGTATTGAGGAGACTAAAAAGTATTTTTTTCAACTTCCAAGACAACTCCTCCACTTCTTCAACTTTTTTATAAATATTTTTATTCACAAATGATGATGTGGACATAAAGACATTGTGAAGTGTATTGTCTATATCTAGACAACCAACTTCACATTGTCTTTGTCATGTCATTGCCATGTCAACTCTATACTTTATTTCACATTTGCATTGGAGAAGTACTTTTGGAAAAAATGGTTGTCATTCCTATGTGGCAACCATTTTTTTCAAACTCACAATAGGGTTGGAGATGCTCTAAGATGATCCGAAGGAAAGCCCCAACTCTACTTCCTCAAATCAAATACAAGCTGCACCGACACCTATACGACATGGACACTTCCGTGCGTGTCCGAAACCGATTTTCCGAACATCCGTGCTTCCTAGTAGTGTCCGATCTGGGGTTTCCGTTCGGATTTCCTTATATAATTCAGAAGAAGAAGAAAAATTCAAAATAATTCTAAATCGAGATGTAAACAACTCGACACCAAATCCATGGATCAAAGTAACAAAGCCTAGGGTTTGAGTGGAGAGAAATGATCATCACCTCGACCGTGGGATTCCCACGGCTGTCGAAGATCTGCCTAGCCTTGATCGACTTGATCGTCGCCATTTCCCCCTCTCTCTCTCTATATATATATATTACGTACTTTCTCTCTCTGGAGAATATTCTTAGGGAAGGAGAAAAATTATGATGAGAGTGAAGAAACTGAGTGGGGACTTTTATAGTGGGAGATGAAGGGAATCACGTACAGTGAAATCTCCGCCGTTGGTTTTCGTTTTACTTATGGGCGGGGCGGGGGCGTGGCGGAAAGATTGATGGGAGAAAACACAACACCCGGTTTTCGGAGACCCAGATATTGACCCGAGTGGGAGAAATTTTCGCACACTTTTTTTCTTCCTCTTTTATTTGGCTCTACTTGGCCCACGCAAAACAGCGAATAGGCGCACGCCGCAAGAAATTTTGGACCTTAGACCATCTCCAATAGTGATTTCTAAAATTGAGTTCTTATCCTACTTGACATTGTACTTTAAAAAAAAGTTAAAAGGTGTGGGATCCAATAATAATTGTCATAAGAGATAGAAGAATTTCTATGAGAGTTTTTTACATGTAAAAATCCTCCTAGAAAGTTTTCATCCTACATCATTGCCACCTAGGATAGAAATGATGATAGAAACTACCATTGGAAAAAAAAAAATTCTAAATTGGATTTCTTGAATAGAAATAGGGAAGATAGAAACCCCCATTGGAGATGGTCTTAGTAATACTAGTGGAACCCACTCTAGAATTTTTTGTGGCATTTATATGTCAATGGTGCTGCTTGACACGCGTCATGGGCATATGGCATGCGTCCGACAGAGGAGGATCGAACAGTACGGAGGAGACCTCAGAGCACGAGAGGGGTGGCGGCGACTAGAGCTGAGCATAATTCGATTTTGGGCCAAAAAACCGAATCGAACCGATACAAACCCAATAATAATTTTGGTTCGGGTTGGAAACCTGTCGGTCCGGGTTTGGTTCTAAAAGTACAAAAAAAAAATCGATTTCGGTTTTGGTTTCGGATTTGGACATCGGTTTCGGTCCAAAACCGAAACCCGAATTATAATGTGACATTACCAAAGTACCCTTACCACTATATAAAACCAAAAAGAAAACCTTCACTCATTTCTCATTCTATCTCCTCTAAACCTTCTCCACCGCTGCTGTTAAAAAATAGATCTAGTCTACAGAGAAAGAGAGGAACTAACCCTAATCCGATCTTCTCTTCCTCTCTGGAGCTTTTGAGACTCTTCTTTTTCTCTCTGGAGGATCTCTTCTCTTTCTTTCTGGAGGATCTGGACTGGAGCCCTCATTTCTCCAAGGGTCAAGGCTTGAGAAACCCTAACCCGAAATCTCTCAAGGGCTTCACCTCTTCTTCGTGCTGTGTTGTTGAATCTGTAGTAGCAAAAAGAAGAATTTTTTTTTCTTTTTTGTGTTGTGTTGTTGGATCTGGAATAGAAAGATCAGATTTTGACATTTTTGCGATTGTGTTTTGTGATTTGGGATTCACCATAAGGCCTCGTTTGGTTCGCGGAATGGAAGGGAAAGGAAATCAATTTCTTGTCATCTAATTTTCCTTCCATTGGGAATCACTTTCCTTTCCTCCTCAATTCCTTGGACACCCAAACATAGGAAAGTAATCACTTTCCTTTTCCAACCGGAAGATTCTGCGAACCAAACGAGGCCTAAGAGGAGAAAAATAATTGGACTTTTATCTAGTGGAAAGGTGATTCATTTCTTAAATTTACAAACTAGAACCTGAAAAGAGGTCATGTTGTATTCTAGGTCATGAGCATACATTGTACTCGATAGAAATATTTTTTGGTGTTTTTCTTTTTCGGGTATTGGATTTTTTTTAACAGAAAAAGATGATATTTTGATTAATTTTTCTTACATGGGTTTCTCTTTTTATTCGTATTATGCAAGTGAAATGATGTGATTTTCTGTAATGATTTGAGTTTGGCAAGATCATATTTTGCATATCTTGGGGATCTATTTGGCTTTGGAATTCCTGGCTCTATGTTTATAAACCGAATAAACTGAAAATTGAACTGATTATTTCGGTTCGGTTTAAATTTGGTTTTTGTTTAATTCAGTTCGGTCTCGGTTTCAAAAATTTCTAATTAGGTTTTGGGAAATTCGGTTCAAACGAACAAAATAAACTGAATGCTCACCCCTAGCGGGTACTCTGGCCTACTCGGTCGCGCACGAGCATCGCGACGTAGGGCTGCAAATGAGCCAAGCCGTTCGCGAGCTGCTCGAAGCTCGGCGGATAAAAGCTCGTTTGAGCTGGATTCGTTTAGTAAACCAGTTGAGCTTAAGCTTCATTTTTTGAGCTCGTTTAATAAACGAGCCAAGCTCAAGCTGAGAAGTACTCGGCTTGTTTGAGCTCACGAGCTAGCTCGTTTATGAGCTTGCAAGCTGCCTCGTTTAGGATCTCGTTTAGGAGCTTGTTTAGAAGTTTGTTTATTCTTTGTTGCATTCTAATTCTATATATGTTTGTATAATAATATGGTTGTGTGGTTATATATTTATGTCCTTAATTATTGATATTAAGAAACTTTTTTAAATAAATTTTTATAGATAAATTATTAATATTACATGTATTTGAATTCAAACCTAACTAAGCTCGTTAAGCTTGAAATGAAACTTAATGAGCTTTAAATCAAGCTTAACGAACTTGATTTTGAGCTTATCGAGCTTGTTTATCAAGCTTGAATCAAGCTTGCTTATCAAGCCAAGCTTGAGCTCAAAGTAAGCCAAACTCAAACTTAATATAAACAAGCTTGAGAGCTCAAGCTCTAAAATAAAAAATTTATCAAGCTCGAACTTGATTAATTCTAGTCAAACCAAGCTCAAGCTTACAAAAATTTGGCTAGGTTTGGCTCATTTGCAGCCCTACCCCTTGTTAGCAATCACCCGAATAAAACTCGTATTATAAGCGAGTTTTTTTTTATATATTTCATAAATGTATAATACTTGCGTACTTTTGACAGATCCAAATCAGTATGTAACTTTTATGCATGCGAAGTTTAAACGTGTTCTGTATAAATTATTGAAAAAATTGGCACAAAAATTATGCTGGAAACCTGTTTAATTAACCAAATTTGACAACATATTTAAGAATGTAAAATTTCTAACCTTAATATTTTTATTTTTTGAATATTTGACCGAATTTTTGAACGTATTTTATTTGTACTAAGTCGATTTATACTCGTATTTTTGTCGTCCCAAATTTTTTCTGTTTGCCGAATTGCTAGCAAGAGCCCTACCGCGATGTACACACGCACGTACCAAATATCATTTTCGTTTCTATGTAGGACCTGTTTGGTACTGAAAGTGGCTTGAAAGGACTTATTTTTGGATTCTCAGCTGAATTCAGCTTACCCCTACCATTTGGTTACTTTTCAACATCTCTCTCTTACTATCGTTACGAAATATCCCAAACATTCTTAACTTTTTTTTTAATTTATTTGTCTAGAATATTAGTTTTATTATCTTCAATTTTATTATTATTTTATTATGACATATTATTTTTGATATTATATTTTGTTTTTTTTTTATTTCTTAATTTTTTTGTTTATAATACTATTGCATCATCGTCGATGAAAAAAAAATTATAGGAACATTAAGGGCCTGTTTGGTTCTCCATTTAAACTCCGGTTTTTGAGTTTAAACAGAGCCACATCTTCAAAATCTGTTTGGCTGCCAACACTTGGTTTCCACGTTCACAAAATTTTTTCTAAAACCATGAGTTTAAACTCTGTTTTCAGAGTGGAGGAAAAACCTCTTTTCCGGATGACTTTTTTCCTCTACATTGGCGGGTCCCACCCGAACCACCCCCCCCCAACTCATCCATCCTCTCTCTCTCTCTCACCATTTCTCTTCCCCTCTTCCTATTCATTCAGCTCCCCAAATTCAACCCCCCCCCCCCCCCCCCCCTCCCAAACCCTTTCTTCCACCACAAAAATTCGCTCCTCCTCCTCCAGATCGACGGGGACGAGCTCGAAGTCGACGGGGACGAGATCGACGGGGACGAGCTCGAGATCGACGGGGACTTGGACGGGGACGAGCTCGAAGTCGACGGGGTTCACGATAATTTACCAAACAAAATTTTAGAAAATAATTTCAGAAAAAAATCGACGGCCTTCACTTGGACGGGGGACTTGGACGAGGACGTGCTCGAGATCGACGGGGACTTGGACGGGGACGAGCTCGAAGCTCGAAGTCGACGGCCTTCACTTGGACGGGGACGAGCTCGAGATCGACGGGGACGAGCTCGAAGTCGACGGGGACGAGCCAGGACACGGAGTGGGAGGGGGTGGACACAAACTGTGGCAAGGACACAACATAAAAAATAATTTCAGAAAAAAATTTACCAAACAAAATTTTAACAATTTTTTTTTGAAATTTTTTTTTCAGATAAAAGTAACCAAACGCAAACTCAGAAACTTATATCCAGAAAACCATTTTATAACATCATTCTCTAAAAACTGTTTTCAGAAAAAATTTTCAGAAAAGCTATCCAAACGGACCCTAAACTTTAAGGCGTACCACATTTATAATTCGCTCATATCTCAAAATTTAAAGTCCAGCACTTATTCCGAAGAGCACTGTAAGGTGGGAAAAATAAATTTAAATTAATTTTTTCTATGTTTATCCTTCTGCTTTCCTACTACTTTCTCTTTGGAACTTTTAGATCTACTAGATCGGTGTTGAGTGAATTTTTTTCTTAGTATATAAATTTGAGTAGATCAAAAAGATCTTCAATCGGATCTAATTTTTTTTGTAAAATTTTAGTTGATCTAAAAGATCTACAAATTGTTCTAGATTCTTTAGTAAAAAAAAATTGATTTGCAATTTTTTATGCGATGTGCATAGTCGTAATTTTATTTTCAACATTGTTCGATATATCAACGAGGACTACTAGGAGCTATTAAATGGATCTACTAGATCTACCGACTGGATCCAAGTATATCGGATTTTACATTATTTTTTGAAGTATTTTCTTTCCTTACTCTCGAGTTTGTACATGTTTCTTTGTAATAAATTGGGTAAAGTGCAAAAAATCCCTCCTTAAATTTGTTACTTTTGCTTAGAAAGACCTTTTAGATTTTTTTGGCAGTTTGGCCCTCCTTAGATCCTAAATCTGCTCGATTAGGCCCCTCCCATATTTTTGATTCCTAAAATACCCCTACCCCTCTCCCCCCTCCCCCCCCCCCCCCCACCCCCACCCCCACCCCCACCGACTGTGGTGGTCGGCCGACCACCCCGACCCCCCCGACCCCCCCGACCCCCTCGCCCCCCCGGCGAGCCACCCCGACCCTCCCTCGCCGGTCCCCCACCACCCCCCTCCTCCCTTGCCGGTCCCCCACCGCCCCCCCCCCCTCCTCCATCGCCGGCCCCCCACCACCCCCCCTCCTCCATCGCCGACCCCCTCGCCCCCCCCGGCGAGCCACCCCGACCCTCCCTCGCCGGTCCCCCACCACCCCCCTCCTCCCTTGCCGATCCCCCACCGCCCCCCCTCCTCCATCGCCGGCCCCCCACCACCCCCCCTCCTCCATCGTCGGCCCCCCACCACCCCTCCTTCTCCCTCGCCGGCCCCCCACCACCCCTCCCCCCCTCCTCTCTCGCCGGCCCCCAGCCCCCCCCCCCCCTCCTCCCAACAGCCAAGAAAGCAGGGGGGGCAAAATCGTCATTTGGGGGCAAAACGAGCATTTTTCAATCTAGTGGTAATAAAAAAAGCATGGGGTCTTTTAGTGCAAAAAACGGATATCTAGGGAGGGGTTTTTTGCACTTTACCCGTAATAAATTTATAGATCTATGGGTCTGTGTGTGGTAGGAAATTTGATTTCGAAATTTCTTTTGAAGTGTGCTTGACAGTAAATTTACCAAACATTTGGATTATGCATGGACATGCACATCAATAACTGCTGCAACTGGATGTAAACACTTTAGTAAAAATTATGTTTTAAAATCTTATTTTCGATGTTGTTCGGTATATCAACTATGTCTGCTAGGGGTTGTGTGTAAATGTTGAATAGATCTACCAACGTGATCTATAAGTAGATCGGATTTTATATATTGTTTAAAGCCTATTATTGTGGTTACTCTTGATTTTGACAAGGTTTCTTTATAAATCTCTAGATCTATGAATTTGTGTGGCAGAACAATTGGTTTCGAAATTTCTTTTTAGGTGTGCATGCATGACAGTAAATTTGAAATTGTTTGGTAGATCAACTAGTAGATCTACTACTTTACTACAAGTTTCAACTAGATCTAATTCTCTACTAAATCCATAGATTTTCTAAAAGTTTTGTTTTTTATTAATAGTTGATCAAAAGTAAGACCACTTTCAAGCCACTTCCGAGCAACCAAACAGTAGTGGTATGAATTCTAAGACTAGTGAACTACTAGTTTAATTTCTAGTTTATGGTTATCTAGCTATATTTTATGTTGCTAAAATCAAAATCAGTTGGATTTGTGGATTTTCTTGCATTCTGTTTAATTTAAAATCTCATTTATTTGATAATGTTAGCTACTATTTCATGCTGGAACACATAATTTCTTCATGAGTTCCTCTATTTGTTATAATTTCTATTTTATGTAAGTTGGTCTTGTTGATGAACTTAGGATTGCCACAATTATACTAAAATCCAATATTTGGAAATGTTGTTGTTTCATATTTAATATTGCCACAAGTGTGCTAAAAGTTCCTTTACATGTAGTTGATCTACATTTGGAATTGTCGATTTTTCTACTGTGATAAAAGTTCCTCTTATGTTTGCATGTTCTGCCAAATAAACGACGGGTGTCTATGAAAATGATAATTGGGATTGTCTATGCTTAGTTGTGATTACATAGGTTACTCCAAGTTTGTATACTAATTAATTTGTCTTTGTTTCTAAGCTACAGCTGTTAAGGTTGTTGTTTTCGTAAGGAATGAAGTTCAAAATTTGTTCTTGCTTCCTTTTGTAAAGCGTACTTGTAAAATTTCTTATAGACTAAATTTAAATCATTATAGTTGGTGGTGTGTCAATCTGGAATGGATGCAGATGTACTGATTATTTACTAGATGTACTAAATCTGCACTTCATTCTTCCTCCTCTTCTTAACCTATTAAGATTTGGTTTTATTAGTGGCACAAGTAACAAGTACTAGAACAATATTATGATATAGTATTGAGTAGTTTTCTGGCTTGCAAATGAAAAGTAGTGATTCTAAGGAGTAGGATGTGTACTCTTAGATTTTCATGTAGTATGCTCACTTTCCCCTTCTTATTGGCAGCATAAATGTATGAGGATGAGACTAGACTAAAATGAAAGTAGAAGTAAATATTTGATGATAGGCTATATGCTCGATTTACATGCAATATAACAATTAGTGCAATAGGGATATGATTGATGAATAGATGATATTCAACAAAGTGTGCATGCTTTGTCTGACCCTAATAATCCAAAGTCAAAAGTTGTTGTTGAAAGTGTAATTATAACGAGTATACTTATAATTACTTTGATAACCTGAAGAGAATGAACAAAAAGGCTTCCAAATGAACCATCTATAATAAGAGATTAATAACACAATGCCCATATATATCGGATCCTTATTGTCGGTCCGCACAACTGTGTCCACTATCTTAAAATGTGTAGTAGTCCCGTATATAGGCTTGTGAACATGTTGCGCGCGATGCAATGGGTCCCTCTATGATACAAAACATGTATGTGTAAAGGAGAAGTTAGCACTCTTCATTTACATGTTGGGACATAAGTCCAAGAATAGAGTGTGTGTGACTGAATTTATTCGTTTTGGCGAAACAATTTCTACTTTAAAAAGGTATTGGCTGCTATATGTACAATTAAAGACCAATTCATTAAGCAACCGAGTTGTGTGATATCCCTATCAAGATTAAAGAGTCTTCTGAATGGTAGCCTTATTTTCAAGTAATATATTATTTTTGTAAACGTTGTTTAGAATTACATTTACTAAATTCTATACATAATCCTTCTCCTTCTCATAATGAATTGTAGAATTGTAGATAGATGTCATACGTGTCCAAGCTAGACTAATGTCGTCGTTGGCGACGAGGTTTAGGGGTAGAAAACAATTAACACAAAATATTTTAGAGGTTGCTATACTCAACAAGATGTTTATGTATGTTCTAGCTAGATGGAAATGTTGTACAAATGACATGATTGTCTTAAATGATGTCCTTTATAGGCCTGCACCCCATGGTCTTAAGGTTATTACATGAAACTAATGTTCTAGATTTAAATATAGCATTATTGGGTTGTTATATAAATATAAGATTGCATTATTATGTGTCTAGGAAAGTAATACTTAGTGGACGTGGGATATACCACGATATATGGTTTCTTTGTCCACTACCAACTGGCCAATCATTTTAGGAGGGAGTGTTGCTATCATTCCTATTGTGTTAATAGTGTGGTTTGTGTAGAAGTATTAAATGTTAGTCCCTGGGCACAATTTTTTGATAGAAAACTGAGAAATAAAACGATTGTAAAAATAATGTTTCGTAGCAACACTTCAAGGAAGGTGCAAGACAACGACCCCGAAGGATCCTGAGAAACGAATTCAAATGTAGAGCTTCTAAAAATAAGTTTACAAGTGAATTATTAACAACAGCAGTGGGGTGGAGGCACTTTTAAAATTTTAATAACAACAGAACACGGTCTTCCTCGCAAACCAGTTGCGATTGAGACAGAACGTTTACAGAAGATGAAGAAGAGAATAAGAAGTAGAAAGCCTGCTGGGGTGTTTAGAACACCGGCGCTCAAAGCTAGATCCGTCCACACGGTCAGCTTTCAGGAACCAGCAAGTTCGAAAGAACTCTGGAACGCTCTGCCAATCTGCTCACGGACTCCTCGGAAAGTTGGAACTCACGAATAGCGCCAACGCAGAAGCTCTCTCTTCTCTCTGTGGAAATTTCGTAAAATCATATGCTCCTGAGAGAGAAGAGAGACTCTATAAAAAGGGTCTCACTATAACCGCCCAGATCCGGAACGTGCGCGGCGATTGAATGTCAGATCTGAAATTATCGGATCTGCTATCACACATTTCGAAACGGTTCAGAACGTGGACAGCCACGTTCTGCGCGAAAAAGCACCACTGAGCGCTACTGCGCGCGAACACCATAGTGCACCACTGCGCTCGTGTGTGCGTGTGCCCAACATCCAGCGCCCCTGCACTCGCGCGCAACTGCATAAGACGCGCACAGTGCGCACCTGCGCCAATCGTGCCCGCGCGCACTTGTGCAACGCGCGCGCACCGCTCATAAACCATGTGCCAACCGTGCGCCAACTGCTGCACCATCTGGCAACGCCAACTGCTGCACCATCTGGCAACGCCAACTGGCACGCCATTTGGTCGCACGATCAGGCCACGCTAGGGGTGCAACTTGGGCGGGCTAAACCCGAGCCCGATCAAATAAACCCGTTAATAAGTTGGATTAGGGTTGAAGATACTTGGGTTTGATTACGGGCTCGGGTTAAATATTTGAACCCGATTGAAAACCGGGTTGGGCTCGGGTTGATGTACCGGTTCCCAAAAAAACTCGAACCCTATATATATATATATATATATATATATATATATATATATATATATATATATATATATATATATAGGCTGAAGCCTAAAACTCTTCAACTTCTCATCAGTATAATGTCACCTCGTAATTAGGATAGTCAATAAATAAAAAACTCAAAAGTCTCTTTGACTTCTCCATTCCAGCCTACAAAGCATTTATTAGAATCTGCTGGTGGTGGTGGCCTCTTATAAATGTGGTGGATTTCTTTTGCCATAGTCCTCACCAACCAAGTCACTTGACCAAAAAAAGTGTGCTGAACTTGAAGGCTTGGCTTCCCTGGAGTTGACAACAGACACCACCGGCTCCTCATCTCCTCGTCTCCCTCTGCCGCCCCTCACACGGTGGTCTCACACGGTTGTCGTATTGCACTCCCATCCGCATGTGACAGATCCGACTTTCTTCCTCGGCTCCTTGCAGGCGATGGAAAGGAATTATATGCTTTTCCTTTAAAGACAACTTCAACTGTTTCTCAAAAAGGTACAAAATTTTATTTCCTTTCTCCTCCGAAATTCATCTTTTGTTCAAATTTTAGGGGTTATTTTGTTAATTTTATGTTTAAATTTAGATTTTGTTGTATTGTTTCCTAAAAGTGGGTATTTTTGATTTCATATAAAGTCCAGATCTTTTTTCTTCTTTTCGTTTTAATCAATAAAATTGAGACTATGTCTATGCATCATAAACTAATCTACTTAATTTCATGTTTTCAGTTGTCTTTGGTTCTGGACTCAAAGTCACAAATGGAGGACACAAATGCACTACTGTCAAATTCAAATATACCAGTGGTAGATTCAATTGTACTAGTTCCAGACTCAGATGCACAACCAACAAATCCAAATGCAAACTCGACGAAGCCTAAGAAATCTTATAACTCAAAATCTCCTGCTTGGGATCATTTCACTAAAGTAATTAAACTTGATGGTTCTTTACCCGATCTAGAAACATGCAATTATTGTAAGAAAGAATTTGCTTATGATAGCACGAATGGTACTAGTACAATGTTACATCATTCAAAACAATGTCCTAAAAACCCTCACAAAATGTCCAAAGATTCAAAACAGAAACTATTAGCTTTTTCATTAAATGAACCTCAAAATGTTGTCGTAAATTGGAAATTTGATCAAAAAGCATGTAGAAATGCACTTGCTAGGATGATTACTGTAGATGAAGTTCCATTTAAATTCGTAAAGCATGAAGGTTTAAAAGCTTTTGCCAAGTTATGCAGCCTAAATTCCAATTGATGTCACGTACAACTATAAGAAAAGATTGCATTGAGTTGTACACGTCTGAGATGGTAAAACTCAAAGAAATAATTTTAGTCTAGATCAGCATGTTTGCATCACCACTGGCATGTGGACTTCAATTCAAAATATCGGTTACATGTGTCTCACTGCACATTACATTGATAGAGATTGGCATTTGCAAAAGAAAATTCTTAATTTTAGAGTGGTTCCAGTCCCGCATCGTGGAGAACAAATAGCAAATGCTATAGAACAATGTCTATTGTCAAGGGGTATAGAGAAGTTATACACCATTACAGTAGATAATTGTAGTGCAAACGATGTTGCTGTCCAGTCTTTAAAGACAAAGTTTAACAAAAAAAATGGTTTGATTATGAATGGAGAATTCTTTCACATGCGATGTTCTGCGCATATTGTTAACCTTATCGTTCAAGATGGGATGGAACCAATTCAAAAAACAGTTCATCGAATTCGTGATTGCATTAAATATGTAAGAAGTTCTCCATCACGATTACAAACATTTAGAAAGTGTGCTATTGATGAAAAGATCACAAGTAAAAAAAGTTGTGTTTAGATGTTAGTACACGATGGAATTCAACATATTATATGTTGGATTCTGCTCTTGTGTTTCAAAAACCATTTGATTGTTTAGAAGAGCAAGATCCACAATTTTAAAATGTATTAAAGAGTGAAACTCCAACTGTTGATGATTGGAAAAATGCTAACATTTTGTGTGCATTCTTAGAAAATTTTTACAAAGCCACAAAAAATATCTGGTTCAAAGTATGTCACTAGTAATATTTACTTTAATGAGGTATTTAAGATGGAAAGACTTTTAAAAGAATGGTCATGCAGTAGAGACATTTTGTTTGCTAATATGGGTTTGAAAATGCTGGCTAAGTTTGACAAGTATTGGGGAACTATTGACAAAATGAATATGTTGTTGATTGTTGCTGTTGTATTAGATCCATGTCGTAAGTTAAAGTTTGTAGAGTTTTGTTATACAAAACTTTACAATGAATAAAAGGCAAAAGCATTGACTGGTAAGGTAAAACTTTTTATGAACCATTTGTTTTTAGAGTACAAGTCTTTGCCATCAGTTAATTGCTTGGGTACAAATATGAAAGATGCATCTAAGTGTTGTAATAGTGTGCAAATTTTTGGTTCTCAAATATTGGACATGGAAGTGGACAGTTTGGAGCTTGAATATCGAAAGTATTTAGAAGATCAAAGGTGTGCAAGTACACAATTCGAGTTAGAAAAGTATTTGGAAGAGCAGGAAGAAAGTTCTCTTTTAAACTTTGATATATTAAATTGGTGGAAAATAAACCAATCGAAGTATCATATTCTCTCTGCCATAGCTCGTGATGTACTTGCAATACCAATTTCAACAGTTGCTTCAGATTCTTCCTTTAGCACTGGAGGTTGTGTACTTGATCAGTTTAGGAGTTCTTTAACACCTGAACTTGTTGAATGTTTAATTTGCACACAAGATTGGATTCGCAACTCAAAAACTCTTGTCGATATTGAAGAAAAATTGGAAGAGATAGAGGACGCTGGGATAGGTAATTGATTTTGTTTTCACATTTCATCTTTTTAGAAAATATATTATTCTACAGTTAATTACTCATTATCTATGATTCTCTGACTTATATATAATTTTGTTTTGCATTCTTTAGTTGTGATCGATGGAGTCGAGAATGGAACTTAAGTTGGTCCCATATGTTTTTATCCTTCTCTTTTGTGAGGTAACTAAATATCTAAATTATTAATTTTAGTGAAATTGAAATGATATCTAAATTCTTATTTCATTTGTAACTTGTAGTGAATTTACATTTTTGTGTAGTCAGTTGGCTTGTTTCTTTGGAAAAGTGAGTTGGGCTTATTTCTTTGGAGATGGGTGACTCCTGAATTCTATGGTAAATATCAATCTTGACTACTGATTTTTGACTCTTTAAACATTCAGATTGTTATATTCTTCATTTATTGCATTGATATGGATACCACTCAATTAATTCTTTTTATCATTCTTTTTTTATTTTTTAGGAAACGTGGTGTTATTTTGATCAAGACTTCAGACCCAATTTTCTTCTTCATAATAGTGCAGTGGAAGCCGTATCGATGGAAGTAGCATCATAGTTTTTTTCTTCTTATTTTTTAGGTTTTGGAGGTGGTGTTAGTAAGGTTGGTAGTAGTATCTTGGATGTTGACTATTGAGTGGTGTTGGATGTTTTTTAGTTGCTGGACTTCAGTTAAAAAAAAGTCAGTTTTATGCCAAATATTTTTTTTTGTCTTTGAAGATTAATGTGAGAAGAATCATAAGTGTGGGGATTGTTGGACCCATTTGGAATGACTAGCTCATGCATACTAAGACCATTGCTAGAGAATTGAAATGCCCTTAGACCATCGCGATTACCATGTGCGAAGGATTATAAGAATATTGGTTTAGTCTTGTTGGGCTTGTTTGAAACAACTAACTCTACTTCAACTTTAAGGAGCATACAACATTTCTTTTCAGTTTAGATTATTAAGACTGGGTTTGGCATTACTTATCATGTCTGCTTCTTATTTTTTGAAAAGCAGTTCTGCAAGCTGTTTGGTAACAACAACTTATCAAAAAACTTTCGAGAAGTCTGTTCAATTTGTTGCTTCTGCTACTGTACTTTGAAAATCAGCAGCAACTCCAAATCAGGCTCAAGTTATCGTCAAATATCTGTCTGCAACCATGTCTTATTTCTGTTTATGCTACTTGATCATAGTACAACTGTCCTAGAAATGTTTTCTGTCTAGGTGTGGCATTTTCTCTCTTAGTTGCGCCATCTTGCTATTTTGAAATTCAACTCCTTAAAAGGCAACTTTTTTAGTATCTCATTTTTTAATTATGTTTTCGGTTGTCCGACATATTAATCTTGTTCAATATTATTTCAAAATATAATATTAGAGCCCCTTAAATTCGATGGACCCGGCCCAACCCAACCCGGCCCGAGTAAATTAGGTTCCTTTCTATTATTCCGTGCTCGGTCTTGGGCTTCAATGTTGAACCCAAGGTCGGGTTGGGCTTGGGTTTGGACTAGGCTTTCGATGCATTGGGTTGGGTTCAGGTTGAGGTCAAACCCAACCCAACCCAACCCGCCCGAGTTGCACCCCTAGGCCGCGCCATCTGGCCACGCCAACTGGCGTGCCATCTGAACGCGTGATCGGGAAATACGAACTGGCGCACGAATGGTTGCGCAAGAGGCTCGCACAATGAGCGCAACTCAAGCGCACTATGCGTCTAGCGACGATGTTATCGTGCTAAGTACAAAGTGTGCCAACAAAATGCCATATTACGCCTCATGAGCCCATGAGCCCGAGTCTGAGTCCGAGTCGCTAAGCCCCTTTGTGGCTTAGCTCCTATGGAATTAAATTGAGCTTGGTCAAAAAGCATGAATGCTTTAAAGGGTGTCTTAACCTTACCTCCATGTAAAATCACCCACATGGTTCCCTCCTTAGGGTCACCACCCCATTTGCATCTCTCTACTCCCCATGAGGAGTTTTATTGCGATACACATGAGTTTTTCTAGCCAATGTGGGACTAATTTACATGGCTTGTTGAGAGCAAGCTAGCTACAAGTCAAAGAAAAACTCCAACAATCCCCCCATATATCTCAATATATTTAGGGTTAAGCGTTCCCCACAGTAACTATCCATCATGCATTAGGATAGATTTTCTTACGACTTGAATCTTTTCGCATGGGTTGAACAACAGTTTGATACAAGAATGGACAAAGCCTTGAATTCTGCACCACAACTGTAATTCTTTCCACTCGCAAAATATAGTTACATGTGCTTCTAGCTGCACATTAAAGGCCCTATGCTAGCCTGATTTCAGTGTATAATTTTGGGCGTCAACAAGTTTATCCTCAAGTGACGGCCTGCTATCTATGTCCATACACTATAGGTGAGTTCTTTATTAAAGAGACATGGCATGAAGCCCTGCACTTCCCTTGCGGTGCTACGCCGCTATGACATGGCCTAAAGCCGAGGCATCATCCCTACCCGGGAACCTTATCGTAGTGTCATACTACTGTAGCATGAGGTCACAGTCTCTTTGTAGTGCCATACTACCCAGCATGAAGCCTTAGGCTCCCTTGCGGTGTTACGTCGCAACGATATGGCTTACAAGGCCGATGCTTTACCCTTATCCGGGTACCTCATCGTGGTGTCGTACCACTGTAACATGGGGACATCCTCCCCTTTGTAGTGCTGTCTACCCCCTCTTTAATTTTATCATACAATACTAGGCTACCTGTCTATTTGCGGTGCTACGCCGCTGTGACTTAGCTCAGAAAGTTGAGACATTACCCCTATCCGGGAACCTCATGGTGGAGTCACCCCACTGTAGCATGGAGTTACACTCCTTCTGGTGCTGCGCTAACGTGCTTCCTATAAAGCACACCAGGCATTCACTCTACCTGAGAACTCATTAAGGCGTTTTAAGCCATCCTTCCCACGGGATCTGTTCTCCGTAGAAAACACATAGTAGACAACAGTGGTTATTGGTCCGTATCCTTTCCAAGTCCTGGAGGAAAAGTACCCATTATTCCTTATATTTTTCCAGTTAATGGTCCTCCATTGAACCAAAAGTTAGATGTCTAGTAGATTTCTCTTTCAACTAATAACATAAAAATTTATGGTAGGATTTCAAAAACACACTATCAGGCTGCCTTCAAGCCCATCTTCCTTGCTGTATCTTCGACTAGCTGGCGCTTGAGGCCCTTTGTGAATGGATCCGTCAGGTTCTGAAGACTCCGAACATCGATCACTGCAATGACACCTCTCTTGATGAGTTCGTTTACTTTCCTGTGCTTTAACCGCATAGTTCTTTTCTTTCCGTTGAAGAGATCATTTGATGTCACCGTCACAGTTGCCTGGTTGTTGCAGTATATCGAAATTACTGGTATCTGTGACCCAACCACTGGAAGATCATACATGAGCTCTCGAAGCCATTCTGCTTCCTCCGCTGCGGTATCAAGTACAAAGAACTCAGATTTCATAGAAGAACGAGAGAGCATGGTCTGCTTCTTCGACTTCCAGGATATAGCAGCTCTACATATTGTGAAAATAAATCCACCTGTGGACCTCTCACTCTCCAACTCTGAGCACCAGCTGGCATCACTGAAGCCTTCTACTACCGACAGCTCTCTGTTGTCGGTAGTAGATTTCTCTTTCAACTAATAACATAAAAATTTATGGTAGGATTTCAAAAACACACTATCAGGCTGCCTTCAAGCCCATCTTCCTTGCTGTATCTTCGACTAGCTGGCACTTGAGGTCCTTTGTGAATGGATCCGTCAGGTTCTGAAGACTCCGAACATCGATCACTGCAATGACACCTCTCTTGATGAGTTCGTTCACTTCCCTGTGCTTTAACCGCATAGTTCTCTTCTTCCCGTTGAAGAGATCATTTGATGTCACCGTCACAGTTGCCTGGTTGTCGCAGTATATCGGAATTACTGGTATCTGTGCCCCAACCACTGAAAGATCATACATGAGCTCTCGAAGCCATTCTGCTTCCTCCGCTGCGGTATCAAGTACAAAGAACTCAGATTTCATAGAGGAACGAGAGAGCATGGTCTACTTCTTCGACTTCCACGATATAGCACCTCCACATATTGTGAAAATAAATCCACCTGTGGACCTCTCACTCTCCAACTCTATCACTGAAGCCTTCTACTACCGACAGCTCTCTGCTGTACTATATTGCATATGTCTGAGTCTTCTTAAGATATTTTATTATACGCTTCACAGCTTTCCAGTGCTCAACGCCTGGATTGCTAGTGAATCGACTCAGCATTCCCACGGCGAAAGCTATGTCAGGCCTAGTGGCAGTAGTAGCGTATATCAAACTCCCGATAACGCTAGCGTACTCTAGTTGCCTGACGCTTTTCCTTGAGTTTGGCTCCAGCTTCTGGTCACCCCGGTACGGCATATCAATTATAGGAAGATCATGATACCCATAGCGAGTGAGCATCTTTTCAATGTAATGAGACTAAGACAGTGCCAATCCAGTGTCTGTCCGAATGATCTTGATGCCCAAGATCACATCAGCTTCCCCCAAGTCCTTCATACTGAACTTGGTAGAGATGAACTTCTTTGTCTCCGTGACACAGCACATATCCATACCTAGGATTAGCATGTCGTCCACATATAGACAAACGATCACACCTCTTCCATCAGTGAACTTTGTGTAAACACACTTGTCCGTATCACTGATCCTATGGCCATTTGACCTTATAACTTTGTCAAACTTCTCATGCCACATCTTGGGAGCCTGTTTAAGACCGTACAAGAATTTTATCAACTTAGAGACTTTGTCTTCAAGACCCTTGACGACAAATCCCTCTGGCTGTTACATGTAAATCTTTTCGGTCAGCTCGTCATTTAGGAAAGCTGTTTTTATATCCATCTGATGCATCACCAGCTTGTGTATTGCTGCAAGAGCAATTAACAATCTGATGGTTGTCATCCGGGCTACTAGAGCATACGTGTCAAAGTGGTCGATCCCCTACTACTGAGAAAACCCCTTGGCCACTAGCCTGGCCTTGAACTTGTTAATGGTTCCATCAGCTTTCATCTTCTTCTTGAAGATCCACTTTCATCCGATGGATTTTTCTCCTTCAGGTAAATCAACCAACACCCAAGTGTTATTGGAGGTGATTGAGTCAATTTTATTGTCTATCGCCTCCTTCCAGAAGACAACATCTCTAGTCTTCATCGTCTTATCATATGTAAGCGGATCTGCTTCCACATGATAGGTGACGAAGTCATCTTCGAAGTTCTTCGTCCTCCTCGTTCGCTTCGTTGACGGCTCAGCGAATTCTGGTTCAATTGTTGTCTCATTACCAATAACTTCATCTTGGACTACTGTCTCATTAGAGATCTCAGTCTCCTTTGCACCTTCATCATTCTCCGGAATGTCTGTGAGAACAATATTTTTGTATCTTGTAAATTTGTCTTCAAAGTATTCAGCATCGTGAGATTCGATAATATGATTTGACTCAATATCAAGAAATATCCATGCATCACTCTTCTCGGCATACCCCAAGAAGATCGTCTTCATAGTCCTCGTCCCCAGCTTTCGAATCTTCAGATCTGGGAGCTTCACATAAGCCAGACACCCTCACACTCGAATGACATTCAAGTTAGGTCTGACTTTGAACCAGAGTTCATGAGAAGTTACATCCGAAGTTGCATATGGCACCCTATTCAGAATAAAAGTGGCCGTCAATACAGCTTCTTCCTAGTAGCATTTTGGAAGACCCGCAATTAACAGCATTGAGTTTATCATTTCTATCAACATTCTATTCTTTCTCTCCGCTATTCCGTTTGATTGAGGAGAATACACAGCAGTAGTCTCGTTGATGATTCCATATTCTTTGTAGAACGATGCGAATTCGTGAGACCGATACTCTCCGTCTCGATCACTTCTTAGCCTATTGAGTTGTTGTCCAATTTGTCGTTCAGCCTTGGCCCTAAACTCTTTGAACTTCTCGAACGCTTCGTCTTTAGATTTGAGCAAGTAGACGAACGCATACTTTGAGAAGTCATCGATGAAGGTTATGAAATACTTCATCCCGACCTTTATAGAGAATTGCTTGAAGTCACAGATATCGGAGTACACCAACTGCAGAAGATTTGTGCTTCGCTTGACCCGATGAAAGGGTTTTCTTGTGATCTTCGTCTGAGCACAAACTTCACACTTCTCTACCTTACCCCCACATTTGGAGATAAGTCCTAGACTAGACATTTTGTATATTCTTTTACAATGAACATGTCCTAGTCTATTATGCCACAACTCAAGAGAGTTATCAGAAAGAACGACTACATTTATTTTACTTGACTGGTTTACAAGCTGAATTTTAAACATCCCTTCGGTTTGAAAAGCCTTTCTGAAGTATGTTTCCTTTTTGAACATCACCATCTGGCTAGCATTGATGTCCATCCTCAAGCCTGTGTCGCTAAGCAGGCTCCCAGAGATCAGGTTCTTGGAAATTATCGGAATATACTTTACACCTTGAAGCATCAGAGTATTCCCGAAGTGAGTTTTAGTTCCACAGTCCTGACCCCAGAACTTCAGCTTGGGCCTGATTCGCCATGATAACCTTCTCAGAAGTTGGCTGGTACGTGACGAACCATTCCTTGACATAACGGACATGGCACGTCGCATCGGTGTCTATCCACTAGTCAGAGTCAGCCCCCACAGCTGTTGTCACGCCCCAGAACCAGAATACTAGAAAGCGGGGGACAGACACAGCCAGCTACGTATTTTGAAGTGCAACTCACCTCGCAATACGGTCACGGCTGTCTAGATGCATGAGGGTTTATCTACAAGCCAACAGTCTCTTATGGTCAAGAACAAGCCTAGTGTCTCAATCTCAAGCAAGCAAATAATTGTCACAAGATGTTGTTTGCAAAAGCAAAAAGTTCTTTTTATTTCACAAACTTTGTAAGAAGATTACAATTGAATTCTGGGAAAGTACAACTATAGAAATCCGATCTGAAGACGATCGCTTTATCCCTTGGACGATGTGAACTTTGAAGACGATAGCCTCTGAAGAATGCAGCAGCACTTGGACAAGAACTCCTGATCTCTGATGATAATAATGATCTTCTCTTCATAATGAAGGACTTGAAACTCTATTTATAGAGTTCTGGAAAATAACTAATTAGTAGTTATTTCTGGATTGTGCAGGCTGGATTGCGCAGGCATTGGATTGCGCAAACAACGAACTGCGCTGGCAGTTACTCGATCGTGGCTCAACTGTATTAGACGCGTGGCATTGTTTGATTGAAATGTGCATGGTCGTGTACAGACGGTTGCCACGTGGTGAGCAATTGATGGCATGTAGGCCACATATAAAATGTCAGTTATCTTGATGGATTGTGCCGTTTGAACTGCGCTAGCTTCAGACTGCGCTGGGATCGAACTGCGCTGAAGTGGATCTGGCAGACTGCGCTTCGGTTGGGCTGGCAGATTGCGCTGGCTGTACAGCTGTCCTCGAGCGCTGTGCTGCACAAGAAACGAAAGGACTCCTCGTTTATCGGGCTATCAGCTGTCAGAAGATCGAATTTTTGTCAGGTAATGATGACGTTGCCACGTCAGCATAGCGCGCCTGGATGTTAGCGCGGTTCGGCCTCGCGCAGTTGATTTGTTGCGCAGTCTGTCTCCTGCGCAGTTCATTTGAAGGGTGCGCAATTTGATTTTCATTGCTTTTTTGATGGGTGCAACTTGATTTTTAGGACCTACAAGACCCCCTTCAAAGTTTTCGAATTTGAAAATATTCAAAGTTTCGAAATACTTTGAATTTCGAATTTAAAATCAAGTTGCGCAAGTGGCGCTTTGACTGTGCGTTTGGAGGAATCAGCTTCGACTTTTGTGGCGCAATCTGAGGTGACTGTTACACTTCTGAAAACTATAAATAGTTTCCATTCTCATTCTGTCAACCTTTACTTGCTTTTGATTTTCTGAAGAGATAGAAGCTTCCCTCCTACTCCGACTACTTCTCCTTCCTCTCGCCGTCGACGTTAATGGCTCCTAAGCGAACTGCCACCGAGAAGGGCAAGGCCCCTGCCGAGCCTTCGACTCGGGTTGCGCCCCGAATCTCTCGTCATAAAATTGGCCACCCAGCGCTGCAAGGTAGATGACAAACTCGATCGAAACCCTTTTTAGGGTTCTTGACATTTTTGAACCTTCATACCTCTTTTTTTTAGAGATTGATGGTATTGCGCCGCCCTGTTTAGGGTTTTGGTTGCACACAGAATAGTTTTCATTTTTATGAAAACTATATTCTTGCGCAATCGGTTGGAAAGCACTGGCAGATGTTCGGTGCAATCCATCGATTTGCGCAAGTCGGTTGAGCCAGCGCAAACTGATGCCTTGCGCAAGTGGGTTAGCGCAACCTGATGTCTTGTGCAAGTGGATGTGTTGGCGCAATTGGATACTTTGCGCATGTGGGCTGTATTGGCGCAATCTGATGCTTTGCACATAGCGCAATTTGATGAACTCTTTTCAAAGAAACTTTATGATTTTGCATGTACTGATCTTTATTTGATGCAGTTAACCTCAAGGAAGATCCCAATTATGAGATCTTTGCAGGATCTTTGGCTGAACCTGAGTTCAAGGAGGATCTTTCCCATGTGACATATCCTTAATATGCCTTGCCGTCATCTCGGCAAGCCATCCTGATGGCATAAGATAATGAAACTCTGCTGTGTTTGATGAACGGGCAGCCACTCTAAACTGCAGACACAGTTACTCATAAGAAGCCGTTGTTCCTGTTTGGTGAGACTTTTGACAAGAACTCTCAGCCTAGACCTCGCATGTGTTGGCACATCTATTTTGATACATTGATCACATTAACCCCTGTATCTCTTTTAGTCTCTGATTTTCACAGGCACTTCCCAAAAGACGCCCTTTGCGGTCTTACATTTCTCCAGTATCAAGATGACGTTTTACTACAAGAGACGTTGGAGTAAACAATACAAAACCTTGCTTAAAGTCTACATAGAAGATGGCGGTTCCTGCTCTGTTAGAGTCTGTATTCTACTAGGAATCCATGTACGTACTTTGCTAAGATGACATTTATAAAGATAGAAATGGTGAAGAAGTCATTCAGAGGAGACGGAAAATCCGACGGATTTCCGGATAAATCCGCCAGATTATCCGATCTCTCACAGCAAGTATGTGTAGAGAAGTTCGGATAATCCGACGGAAATCCGCGAAAATCCGACGGATCATCCGAACCCCTCACAGCAAGTATGTGAGGAAAAGTTCGGATAATCCGACGGAAAACCGCGGAAATCCGACGGATCATCCGAAACCCTCACAGCAAGTATGTGAGGAGAAGTTCGGATAATCCGACGGAAATCCGCAAAAATCCGGCGGATCATCCGAACCCCTCACAGCAAGTTTGTGAGACCACAGTTCGGATCATCCGCCGGACTTCCGCTGAAATCCGACGGATAATCCGCCTAACCTTTTTGCAACTTGAAATTCAAATCCAATGGCATCTGACAGATGCATTTAATGCATCCAACGGCTCTTTTTGTGACCGTTACTGTTGAACGGATAATCCGACGGATTTCTGCGGAAATCCGGCGGATAATCCGCTCGACGGCTGTATTGCCTTTATGATGTTGGATTTGTATAAAAGAGGCTTTGTCTCTCCTCTTAAAGGCTATCTCTTCCAAGCTTTAAATTTTCTCAACAACCAAAAGAGCTTCACCATTACTACTCTACCTAATCTTCAATTGTCATCCAACCCAAAGTGCTAGAGTGTCTCAAGAGCTTTTACTTTCGATCTTCAAGTGTTTAGAAGATCAAAGCATCCTTTCCTTTTCTTTGAAGTTGGCGAGCCTTCGTAAGAAAACTCGTGTGTAGAAGTTGGCGAGTTCTTCGGATCCAAACTCGTGTTGAAGTTGGCGAGTTCTTCGGATCCAAACTCGTGTGTACTATTTGCATAATAGTGGATTAAAGCCGGAGAGAGTTCCGGGACTGGATTGCCTCAAAAGAGGATACCAGGATACATCCTTGCGTTTGCGTTTGATCTTTCTACTCCTTACTCTTTATTGCATCATTTGTTATAGTTTATTTTTTAATTCCCTATTCACCCCCCCTCTAGGGTTCTACAATTGGTATCAGAGCTTCGTTCTCTTGATTTGGATTTACACCCTTGAGTGATCCATGGCCTCTAACCCTAGCATCAACACGTTTCACAATGAGGGACACTCCACAAATAGGCCTCCCCTATTTGATGGTACCAACTATAACTATTGGAAGATTAGGATGGGCATTTATCTCAAGTCCATAGATTTCGATTTATGGGATTGCGTGATAAATGGCCTCCCTACTCCTTCCAGAGCTATTGAGGATATTGCTTCTGACACCCTTCGGGAAACACTCACTGAAAATATCAAGAAGCTTGCTTGTCGAGATGCCAAGGCAATGAACGCTCTTTATTGTGCTCTCGACAGTAGTGAATTCAATCGAATCTCTACTTGCAAGACTTCCAATGAGATCTGGAAGTTACTTGAAGTCACACACGAAGGGACTTCACAAGTGAAGGAATCTAAGATCAGTAGACTCACGCAAGAATATGAGTCTTTTAAAATGAAGCATGATGAATCTATTGCTAGCATGTTTACTCGCTTTGGTGATATTATTAACCCTCTCTCTTCTCTTGGAAAGGAATATCCCGCTCATGAAAAGATAAGGAAGATTCTTAGAGGATTAACGAAAGCTTGGAGTCCTAAAGCTACCGCAATCATTGAGGGGAACGATCTAACCGTCATGAACCTAGAGACCCTCATGGGTAAGCTGATGACTCACGAGCTTGACATGAAGGATCAAGAGGAATCCTCCATTCAAGAGAAGGAGAAGGAGACGACCAAAGAAAAGGAGAAGACTCTTGCTCTCAAAGCATCAAGGTCCTACTCCAAGGATAGCTTCGACGACAATGAGTCGGACGACGATGAAGAAATAGCTCTCACAGCTAAGCACTTCAGGAAGTTCTTAAAGTTCAACAAGGCCAACCGCTCTAGACGGGACAATGAAGAAGATCCGGCATGCTATCAATGCAGAAGACCCGGACACATCAAGAGGGATTGTCCGATGGTATGAAAAGACTCAAGCAAGTACGATAAGCCAAGCAAGGGAAGCTCGTCCTCCAGAAAGTTCGCCAACACTAGCATTTGGTGTGAAAGCGACGCGAGCGACTCTGACAACGACAAGGAGTGCAAACACAATGCTAACGTTTGTCTCATGGCAACCGATGAGGTACTTGATGATTTTTCCTTAAACACTCTTACCTATGATGATTTGGAGAAAGCCATTCTTGAGTTACATGAAGAACACAAAGGTGTTCGGAATAAATACAAGAAATCTCTTAAGGAGGTTGAGGCTCTTCAACTTGAAGTAGAGAGGCTCTCAAGCATCATTAGTGATGTGAAGGGAAAATCTCCTATTTCCGACACGGATGAAATGGAGTCTTTGAGACTAAAATTTCAAGAATCTCTTGACACCATCAAGAAAAAGGATGATGAGATTCAATCCATGAGAAGCTCTTATGAATTTGCTATGCGCAAATGTCAAGATGCAAATAGAAGAGAATATTCCACTTCTATAAAGTATAATGATCTTCTTACACGGAGTAAGACTTTAAGTAATAAGAATACCACTCACATGCATACTCCAAGACACCCCCACACTCATCACAATGCTATGCATAACCATTACATGAACACTACACACAACTCCTTTTCTAACACGAGAAAAGGACCCTTTGTTAAAAAGAAAACATCTCATCATGCATTTTACTATCATCATAACACTCATGGTAGAACATCTCACACTAGAGACTCACATATGCACAACACTCACACTTCTTCTTCTAGATCTTCTTTATTGTGCAACTATTGTGGTTTGATTGGTCATACGTCTAATTTTTGTTATACAAGAAAACAAGTTGACATGAGAGTTCTTAAATGGGTTCCTAAGACTAACACTCAAGGACCCACAAGATCATGGGTACCAAATTGTTCATCTTCAACTTATGTTGTAGGTGACGAATCCTTCTCATGCTAGAAGCAAGTGGATTCTCGATAGCGGTTGTTCACGGCACATGACCGGTGATGCTTCACTTTTTACAACGCTATCGATGAAGAAGGAAGGACACGTCTCCTTCGGTAACAATCTAAAAGGTTATATTATTGGAAATGGTAATATCGGTTCTCCTCCTTATCCTTGTATTAATAATGTATGTCTTGTTACAAATCTCAAGCATAACCTCCTTAGTATTAGCCATCTTACCGATAATGGCTATGATATCAAGTTTGTTAAACTCAAATGCTACATTACCGATAGCTCCAATGGAACTATTGTGTATGAAGGCATTAGAGAAAACAATATTTATGTTCTTTATCTTGTTGAAGGTACTAACAATGACAGGTGCCTAGTCGCAAAGAACGATGAGAGTTGGCTTTGGCACATGAGGCTTGGACACGCCAACATGGATACTATCTCTCGCCTCGCCTCCAAGAAGCTTGTACGAGGACTTCCTAGTATCCCCTTCAAGAAGGATATGGTTTGTGAAGAATGCGAGAAAAGTAAGTTGACCAAGTCATCTTTCAAATCCATCAACTCTGTGAGTACCACAAGACCCCTTCAACTTATTCATATGGATCTTTTCGGGCCTAGTAGAATAGCTAGCCTTGGTGGCAAACTCTATGCCTTTGTTTTAGTTGATGATTTTTCAAGATTTACTTGGGTTATTTTTCTTGCTTGCAAAAGTGATACTTTTCGTGAATTTGTTGCTTTTTGTAAACGTGTTCAAAATGAGAAAGGCTTTTCTATTAACAAAATTAGGAGTGATCATGGAGGTGAATTTGATAATGTTGATTTCAAAAGTTTTTGTGAAAATAATGGTTTTGGACATGATTTTGCTTGTCCCCGTACTCCTCAACAAAATGGTGTTGTGGAGAGAAAGAATAGAACCCTTGGCGATATGGCCCGGGTCATGTTAAACCAATATAAGCTCCCTCAATATTTTTGGGCGGAAGCCGTCAATACGGCATGTCATGTAATTAATAGGGTCTTAATTAGACCTATTACTAAGAAGACTCCTTATGAGCTTTGGTTTAACAAAATTCCTTCTATTGAATATTTCAAGGTTTTTGGTTGCAATTGTTTTATTTTGAATACCAAGGATAACCTAGGCAAGTTTGAAGAAAAAGCCTATGAAGGAATATTCCTTGGATACTCTACTCATAGCAAAGGTTTTCGTGTTTTTAATAAAAGAAGTCTTATTGTCGAAGAGTCAATCAATGTCTCTTTTAATGAACTCAACTCTTCTACATTCTCCTCCTCCGAGGATATTGATGACATCTCGTTTGGATTGGAGAACTCCTCTATTGAGGATCGTGCTTCTTCATCTAACAATGAAGTTGTGACCCCATCAAAAGAGTCTCCTCCTCTCGAGCCTCCTCCAAAGGATCTCCCAAGAGAATGGAGATTTGTCACCAATCATCCTAAGGAGCTCATCATTGGGGATCCTTCCTCAAGTGTTAGCACAAGATCCGCCACTCGTGATCTTTGTGCCAATGTGGCTTTTATCTCTCAAGTAGAGCCTAAAAATGTTAATGATGCTTTTCTCGATAAATTTTGGATGATAGCTATGCAAGAGGAGCTTAATCAATTTGAGCGAAGCAAGGTTTGGGAACTTGTCCCAAAACCTAGCAATCATCCCATTATTGGAACTAAATGGGTGTTTCGCAACAAGCTAAATGAAGATAGGTTAGTGACTCGTAACAAAGCCCGATTGGTTGCCCAAGGCTATAACCAAGAGGAAGGCATTGACTACGACGAAACCTATGCTCCGGTTGCACGTCTTGAATCCATTCGTATGCTTTGTGCCTTTGCTTGTTTTAATGACTTTAAGCTATTTCAAATGGATGTTAAGAGTGCTTTTCTTAATGGTATTATTAAGGAGGAAGTTTATGTTAAACAACCTCCCGGTTTTGAAGATTTTCAATTTTCTAACCACGTTTTCAAACTTCATAAAGCCCTTTATGGCCTCAAACAAGCTCCACGTGCTTGGTATGAGCGTCTTAGCTCTTTTCTTGTTTCTCACAATTTTTCAAAGGGAAAAGTTGACACCACACTTTTTATTAAATCCCATGATGGGACTCTCTTATTGGTTCAAATTTATGTTGATGATATTATTTTTGGTTCTACTAACAACACACTTTGTGTAGAATTTGCCAAAGTTATGCAGGAAGAGTTTGAAATGAGTATGATGGGAGAACTCTCCTTCTTCTTGGGGTTACAAATCAAGCAAGGACCTAAAGGAACCTTCATCAATCAAGCAAAATATACAAGGGACCTCCTCAAGCGTTTCGACCTTGACTCATCCAAATCAATGAGAACCCCTATGGCTACAACGACCAAGCTTGACAATGATGAAGATGGGACATCGGTCGACATTCGTAAGTATAGAGGTATGATCGGTAGCTTACTTTATTTAACTGCTAGCCGTCCGGATATCATGTTTAGTGTTTGCTTGTGTGCACGATATCAAGCTAATCCAAAGGAATCACATTTGACTGCCGTTAAGCGCATTTTTCGTTATCTCAAAGGCACCATTAACATGGGTCTTTGGTATCCGAAATCCTCATCCTTTGAGCTTCACGGCTTTTCGGATGCGGATTTTGCCGGATGCAAGCTTGACCGAAAAAGCACTAGTGGCACATGTCAATTCCTCGGGAAGTCCTTGGTATCGTGGTTTAGTAAGAAGCAAAACTCTGTCGCTCTTTCAACCACTGAAGCTGAGTACATAGCGGCAGGGTGTTGTTGTGCATAAATTCTTTGGATGACACAAACACTAGTAGATTATGGTATTTCTTCTCATTGCATTCCTATTAAATGTGATAATACTAGCTCCATTAATCTCACGAAAAATCCGATTTGTCACTCTCGCACCAAGCACATAGAGATAAGACATCACTTTCTTCGAGATCATCAGCTTAAAGGTGATGTTTGTCTTGAATTTATTGACACCACTCATCAACTTGCTGATATTTTCACCAAACCCCTTTCTGAAGATCGATTCACCTTCATTTGCGGCGAACTCGATCTTCTTCATCTCTCTGATTGATATTTTTCTGCTTCACCGAATTTTCCGCCGGAATTCCGCAACTATCCGCCGGATAATCCGTTCAATTCCAGCAAGTTTTCATGGAATAGTTCGGAAAATCCGCCGGATTATAGCGAAACTCCGCCGGATCTTCCGTATTTATTGCCCTCCGTAATTTCCGGCTGCAAACGGCTACCCTATTAATGGGACATGACTTTTCACCTACCCGCTTTATTGTCCATCAGTACTTGACCCGGATCTTCCGTCGGAAATCCGGTAAAATCCGTCGGATTTTCCGACTTTCGGGCACATGCGCGAAATCCGAAGCGCCAGGCGCCTCTCTATCCGTTCACCTCCCCTCTCTATCCGTTCCAAACCATTATGACTCTTCATTACACCCCTCTACTCTCTATAAACTCCTTCCTCTCTCCTTTTCACTTCCATCCACACTTTCACTCTTCTTCTCTTTCTCCTTTCCCTCTCCTCCTCCATGGCCTCTCACACAAAGCGTCAGCGCCATGATGGCAGTTCCTCCTCCGCTCAGCCTCCTTCCGTTGCCCTCTTCGTCCCTCAACCGTCTCAAGGCCACAATCCAGCCATTTTCAAGTCGGCCTCTCACTCCAGGGAGTGGTTCTCCTTCTTCCACAAGGCTCCCATCTGCGTCGGCAAACCCATTTCCTGGATCAATTTTAAAGACCATCGTGATCACTTCCGTTTCGCCCGCATCGATCAACTCCTCAAGCGTCAGGTCAACTTTTATCCCCATGCCATCCGCATGTTCTATTACAACCTCGTTCCCGCTAAGGAAGGGCCCGAGTTCGAGACCAAGGTTGGAGGCGTTAAGTTCACCGTCACCGCCGCTTCCTTGGCTTCCATCCTAGGTCTTGATGAATGAAAGGTATATCGCTCCCTTCCGGCTACCATTGACCACATCTCTTTCTCGTCTGACATGTCTTATGAGGAGTTTCTCTTCAACATCTGTGGCGGGTCACTTGTTCAACGCCCGGAAGACAAGGATCTGAGTCCCTTCTTCCATGACATGCATCGTATCCTCTGCCACACTCTGACCCCCAAGTCCGGGAACATGGACAGCCTGACTTCTGAGGAGCTCATCTGCATGTACTATCTAGTCTCCCGGCAGCCCTTCTCTCTGGCCAAATCCATCATTTACACCATGATGCTCATCCGGGACTCTCCCCATCGTTCCCTGCTGTTTGGCATGTACATCACCATGATCCTTGAGGCCAATGGGGTGGACCTCACTCACTGTCCGGTTGGTGATCCTAAACCTACCCCTCTTGCCAAATCAAAGGCAAGGGCTCGTACGGCTCCTGTTGTGGCTCCCACTCCTGCTGCTGTCGCTGGTGGCCCTACCTCTCCTCCGGCGTCCCTCCTCACTCCTGATGTTCGACGGTACATTGATCGTAAGTTTGCCGATCTCTCTCTATCTACCCATGAGCGCCTTCAGGCCAACACTCGGGGACTCGGCACCCTCATCCACCATGGCTTCATGGATCAGGCCTATTATATTCAGCGGATGTTCGAGGAGCACACTCCCTATCTCAATCCCAACGCTCCTCATCCTGATTATCCGGGCCCGCGGTTCACTGATCCCAATGTTTATGGCCTCATGTACCCGGATGGCGTCGACCCTTATGGCGCTTTTACCTCCGCCGCCGGGGATGATGAAGATCAGGAGGCGGGTCCCTCTGGTGCACCGGACAGTTGATGGTGGTGGTTGTTAGTTAGTATTATCTTGTGTAGTCCTTCGGGGACTTTGTTAGTATGTTTTAATTATGTTTACTGTTTGTTTTGGTGTGGTCCTTCACGGACTTTTCAGTTCTGACTTGTGTTTGGGCTTTCACAGCCCCCTCATTGTACCCATGTTTTTTAAATTTCAATGAATGCATTCTACTTCTCCTTTTCTCTTTCTTGCTTTACTGCTTTTAGTTCTCTACCATCTTGATTAAATGACAAAGGGGGAGAAAATCATAGTGAGGGGGAGAGCTGTAATTACGGGGGAGCTTCTTATTTGTCAATTATCAAAATGGGGGAGTTTGTTGGCACATCTATTTTGATACATTGATCACATTAACCCCTGTATCTCTTTTAGTCTCTGATTTTCACAGGCACTTCCCAAAAGACGCCCTTTGCGGTCTTACATTTCTCCAGTATCAAGATGACGTTTTACTACAAGAGACGTTGGAGTAAACAATGCAAAACCTTGCTTAAAGTCTACATAGAAGATGGCGGTTCCTGCTCTGTTAGAGTCTGTATTCTACTAGGAATCCATGTACGTACTTTGCTAAGATGACATTTATAAAGATAGAAATGGTGAAGAAGTCATTCAGAGGAGACGGAAAATCCGACGGATTTCCGGATAAATTCGCCAGATTATCCGATCTCTCACAGCAAGTATGTGTAGAGAAGTTCGGATAATCCGACGGAAATCCGCGGAAATCCGACGGATCATCCGAACCCCTCACAGCAAGTATGTGAGGAAAAGTTCGGATAATCCGACGAAAAACCGCGGAAATCCGACGGATCATCCGAAACCCTCACAGCAAGTATGTGAGGAGAAGTTCGGATAATCCGACGGAAATCCGCGAAAATCCGGCGGATCATCCGAACCCCTCACAGCAAGTTTGTGAGACCACAGTTCGGATCATCCGCCGGACTTCCGCTGAAATCCGACGGATAATCCGCCTGACCTTTTTGCAACTTGAAATTCAAATCCAACGGCATCTGACAGATGCATTTAATGCATCCAACGGCTCTTTTTGTGACCGTTACTGTTGAACGGATAATCCGACGGATTTCCGCGGAAATCCGGCGGATAATCCGCTCGACGGCTGTATTGTCTTTATGATGTTGGATTTGTATAAAAGAGGCTTTGTCTCTCCTCTTAAAGGCTATCTCTTCCAAGCTTTAAATTTTCTCAACAACCAAAAGAGCTTCACCATTACTACTCTACCTAATCTTCAATTGTCATCCAACCCAAAGTGCTAGAGTGTCTCAAGAGCTTTTACTTTCGATCTTCAAGTGTTTAGAAGATCAAAGCATCCTTTCCTTTTCTTTGAAGTTGGCGAGCCTTCGTAAGAAAACTCGTGTGTAGAAATTGGCGAGTTCTTCGGATCCAAACTCGTGTTGAAGTTGGCGAGTTCTTCGGATCCAAACTCGTGTGTACTATTTGCATAATAGTGGATTAAAGCCGGAGAGAGTTCCGGGACTGGATTGCCTCAAAAGAGGATACCAGGATACATCCTTGCGTTTGCGTTTGATCTTTCTACTCCTTACTTTTTATTGCATCATTTGTTATAGTTTATTTTTTAATTCCCTATTCACCCCCCCTCTAGGGTTCTACAACATGGAACAGAGACTTTTTCAAAGAGGCGAGAAGATGATACTTCTACCGGAGATTTCCAGATGCCTTCTCCTGTCTCGCTATGCTTTTGCGAGCTATCCTAGAAGGATGGAATGGGATATAACTCCACTTCAGCAAGCCCGAACGGGGAATATCTATATGAAGAAGGGGCCGAACAACAAAGATATGTTCTACAGTTCCTCTGAGCGTCACAGCTCCCTACTCAGAGGACTGAAACCCGGTTGCATCCCACCGAAAAACTCTTCCCTGCTGCTACCAGTCAGAACTCCGATATTCGCAAATGAGTTTGCGAAGGTTGAGGGAAGGTATCCAGACCAAGATATTCGATTGACAGGTCTTGTGAATCTGGATAACAAGAGATGGATCTGCATAGGCAATTGGATATTGGCTCAATTTGAAGACCGGCTTAAGGAGATTGAGCTGTACCAAGCGGTGTACGCCACCGTTTATGGTTTCTCGCCTAATCCGCATCTATTCCTTGCATTGGCGGAGAGATACAACTACAAAACGGGGACTTTTATGATACCATACGGAGAGATCAGATTGGCTTTACACGAGATGAAGTACATCTCCATCCTGCCAATGGGGAATATCCCCTATGAAGAATTTGTCCCGACCAATGATGAGTTGGACAAATTACGCCAAGAGAATACTGACATGGTGGCTGTCTTTGAAGAGCTGCTATGCCATTATAAGATATGTTCCTTGTACTACAAGAGTGGTACATCCGGCACCTGCTACTCAACCAAATGGTTGCCGTATCTCTTTCTCAACCATATCATTGAGAAGAAGACCAAGGAGCACGATAACTGCAAACCCACCTTCTTCAGACCACTTAGCCACAGCGAAGTGATAGGGTTGATGGAAGAGAACAAAGATATGGATATCAAGATCAAGGATGATCTCCAATGTCCTCCTTTCAAGGAAGGAGACATTATTGAAAGCTACATGAGACTGGGCTACAGGCCCATGTCGAAGGAAGCCCAGCTGGCGGGTTTTCTCACTTATTGGCTTCGACGATACGTCGTTCCTGGAGCCAGCACCGTCGATCGCTTTCATCGAGGCGTACTATTTGCTGCTGTCCGCTTAGTCTTCGGCTACCGGATGGATCTATTGTCAGCGATGACTTACAGAGTGAATGCTGGCCTTCGCCTTTTTGTCGATCAAATACTTCGAGGAAAGGGTGAGAAAGGAAGCTTTCCTCGGCTGGAGCTACCATACATGTATCTGTTCGGATGGCTGCTTCTGCACTATCCTTCACTGATGAACCCTGATATGGAGGCGGTGAGCGGCAGCTTCTTGAGGAGATTCTCCAAAAGCAAGTGAATATATACTACTTTAAGAGATTGCAGGCGCGCTCTGAATCTCGGAAAGGGATGGAACTTCTATTGTGTTCCCCCTCCAGCTGGCTATGAGCATATGTCTACCAACCTTGTCGACTCTGAGAGGGCACAGCCTCTTGGCCACACAATTTTCGACTGGTTGAAGATGATTCGGCCATCTCACTTGGTGTACCGGTTTGAAGATGAATGCTATCTGGAGCCTTATCTCCCTAGCCGTTTTGCACGCCAATTCGACTATGACCAATTCTATGTAGGCAACGCCATAACGTGCCTACAGAGAAAAGGTTATTTGATCGATGGATCCCGGGCTTGGGCTTACTATAATGCTCGGGACACGAGGACGACGTTCTCGATGTCGCTAAAGAGGATCATGGTCCTCGCATGCTATATACTTATTCGCTCTTCTACACATCAGCGAATACCTTTGCTGAGAATTTCAACTTAGCAGATAGCTTTGCGACAGCAACACGATTAAAGAAGGGAGCATCTGTTGTGTTGGCTCCTGGTAATGATGAAGAGGATGAGCCAGTTGATGCACCGCTGGAAGCTTCGAGGGAAGCCAACTTCCCTGAAGAAGTCAACGAGCCGCTGCGCGTCTCCTTGAAGGTTGTCAGATCTCCAATCAAGGAGAGGAAGAAGAGGAAGGCGGAAGAACCTTCTTCTCCAGTTTCTAAGAGGAAAATTGTCTTAGAATCCTCAGAAAGGGTCACTACCCGGTCGCAATCTTGGCAGCAGGCTGAGTTGACTCAAAGAGAAGAGGCGACGACTCCGACCTCTCTTCAAAGACAAGTAGATGTTGTAGATGTAGAGAGTCCAGAGAGACCTCTATGCAGAAAGAAAATAGTTTTCAGAAGGAAAGTGGCCACTCCTCCAAGACCTATCCTGTCATCGGTCGTGACCAGTGCTGTCGCCGGAGTCATGATGTCGTCTCCTACACCTGCCCTTGAACCCAGGCAGGAAGCTTTCAGTCCAGAGAAGAGGGACGAGGTTGTAGAGACCAGGAAGGAAATCGCGGAGACAGCAGATGAGGCTGCGAAGCCAAATGAGCCAGAAACATCTCCCGAAGCACTGCAACCTCCAACACTTGCAACAGAAACCGCCCACCTTCCAGCTTCTCCTCGATCACTACGTGCCGAAGAAGATCAGTTAATGATTGAGGTACTGGAAGATTGTGACTTTGGCTTCTACGATGATGTAGATCCAGTTGCCGCAACTGATAGTGAAGAAGCACGAGAAGAGAGTGCAAGTGATGAAGATACATCAGCAGAGGCTGTTGATGACACTCTGAATCCAGAAGAGGATACTGATGTATATGCATTCCCAGAGAAGAATGCGGTTAAAGAAGTAGCACCGGAGGGAGCTACTATCACCCATCAAGGAGGTATTGGTATTGACTGATATTAATATCCTTCTTTTATGGATTAAATGGCTGACAACTTAATTTTTATCCATGCAGAAATTCAACTTTCTCCGATTCCTCCAATATGCACTGATATAGTGCAAATAAAGACGATAGCCAGCAGTAGCCGTCATTTATCAGGCGGCTCTGAAGCGGGTAGTAGCCAGGCAGTAATTTCTTAAGCTACTTCTGCGAGGCTACAACCCATGTCAGCAGATGACAAACTTGTCACTGGTCCCAGCAATGGTAAGATTGCCCTTACTTTTGATCCTTTTCGATAGTTGCTAATGACAGCAAACTGATGGGGTTTATTTGATTTCGTAGAGGAACATCTGGGAGGAGCAACCAGCTCTACCATGGCTCCCTTGTCCAAAGAGACTACAGTTCATGCTGCCGAACTTCCGCCTGTGCAGGCACCTGCTGCTTCAACGTCCATGGGAGTAGCTGCTACACCCGGTGCCATCGCTACTAACAGATTTATAATTGGTTCATTCACCAACCTTTTCTTCAATTCATTGGGACCCTTAGTAGAAAGGGTAATGGAGAAAGAAGATGTTGGTTTCATCACTGTTAGAGGTCCAACCTCTTATCTGATCAGTGCCATCCGAAATCAAGGTGACGAAGCTCAAGCTGTTTATCTTGAACACATACTGGATGAGCTGGAGGAATCAGTTAAGATCTACAAAGATCTTAAACGGGGGGAGGTGGAACCCTTGGTACATGCTGAGTTTAAGAGGATGTCTCGAGAGGCTGCAGTTACGAAAGCTGATTTCTAGGTTTTCTTGGACACTTTCGCTACCAAGTCTTCAGAGTATAACTCCTAGATGGAAATAATAGCATCTGCTGCTGGGGAAAAGGAAAAGAAAGTTGCTGAGCTGAAAGCAGAGTTCAATCGACTTCAAGAAGAGTTGAGAATTGTTCAACTTGCTTTGGAAGAAGAGACCACTCAACATCAAGCTGCAGTCCAGCAACTGGACATTCTGACCCACGAAAGAAATGAGTATGTCAGGACTCATAAAGCTGAAATCTCCTGCCGACTAGTAACCTTGCCGACTTTTGATGATAAATCTGGAATGGAGGAAGCTAGAAGGCGGGTGATGGATTCTCGTGAGGAGCAACTTCAAACTTTAAAGCAGCAGATGGCTAGTTTGATGACCCCACCAGCTGAATAGGAAGACTTTTTGTATCTTCTGTTTTGTGACATGTCTTTTTGTAATGCCTTTTAATTCTGATCAATAAAAAGACATTCTCTTTGTGGCTCTATTATTTATTGCATATCACTTTCGGATATAAATAATAGCGATAGAAAATATATTCAGAGGTCCGGGACATGATATATTTATTGATTTAGAAAATAATTATATTCATTATATCTGCTCAGAGGTAATGTGGACATGGAAGAATATAATTTGTTGAATATCATTATTTCAATAGACAACTTAATCAAAGGTAACAAATACATGACAAGTTGCTGATATGAATGAATTGATGAATCGTCAAAATGCATGAACGAAATAAATCATTGGAATGAACGGATGAACCGTCAGAGGAATTGAATGAACGGGTGATCCGTCGGATGAATGGATGAACGGGTGAACCGTCGGATGAATGGATGAACGGGTGAACCGTCGGATGAATGGATGAACGGGTGAACCGTCGGATGAATGTAGTGAACGGGCGAACCGTCGGATGAATGTAATGAACGGGCGAACCGTCGGATGAATGTAATGAACGGGTGAACCGTCGGATGAATGGATGAACGGGTGAACCGTCGGATGAATGGATGAACGGGTGAACCGTCAGATGAATGGATGAACGGGTGAACCGTCGGATGAATGTAATAAACGGGTGAACCGTCGGATGAATGTAAGGAACGGGTGAACCGTCGGATGAATGTAATGAACGGGCGAACCGTCGAATGAATGTAATGAACAGGCGAACCATCGGATAAATGTGTCGCTTTGTTGTTTCACGAATCTCTGTCTATAAATAGACCAGAAAATTAGATGGAATGATCACCTTCACTTTTCAACATAAAGATGTTGTCTGGAGATGCATCCAAGAAGGCTGAGATCGCCCTGAAGGTTGAAGCGGGCACTGAAGAACGTCATGTCGAACCAACCCAGCCAAAGCAGACGGAGGCAGGCGAAGGTTCGTCTGCATCCCAGCCACTGCGGGATATCCTGGACTTCCTGGTTGAACCAGGGAAGACTGAAGAAGAAGAGGCCATGAGGATGGCCGCTTGCGCGTTTCTGGTGAAATCGGGCAAGGATGTTCTCGGCTCTTTTGCTGACTTTATTTTTGAGAAGGACGGCAGTGGTCCTCGTCTTGTCTATAAAAAGGACGATAGTGATTCTCGTCCTTGATATTATGTAACGTCATTCATGATGAAATAAAATCAAACTTTATTTATGCACTGTCTTGTTGTATTTACATGAAATCCTTGTTACATTCATACATAGTATTTCTTAAGGAATTTGCCATTGATAGGCATCATAGCAACTCGACCGTCCAACTCTGAGAGTTGATAGGCTCCATTTGAAAAGACTTTGCTCACAATGTAAGGCCCTTCCCATTTTGCATCGAACTTGCCTTTGCTCATGTGAGTCATAGTCATGGGACGTCTGACTATTAGAACGAGCTCTCCTTTCTGAAAGGCTCTGACTTTAACTTTGCGGTTGAAAGTCTTCGAGATGCGGGCTTGGTATAACTCAATATGCTGTTGAGTCAATAGCCGCTTCTCGTCAAGCGCCTCCAATTTCTGAAGTCGAAGAATATCGTTGTTCTCCGTTGTCAGCTCATTAGCGATGGCAATCCTTAAGGACAGAATTTGAAGTTCCAGGGGAACTGCTTCACAGCCATATACTAAAGAGAAAGGTGTACAGCCTGTAGGGTTGCAGACTGTAGTACGATAGGCCCAAAGACATTCTCCAAGCTTTTCATTCCAGTTTTGTTTGTTAGTAGACACAAACTTCTTAAGGAGCTTGATGATAGTTTTGTTGAAGGCTTCAGCTAAAACATTAGCAGCAGGATTGTAAGCCGTCGAAGCGACATTGTCAATCCGATGATCGTCACAAAACCTGGTAAACTTTTGACTGATGAACTGAGGTCCATTGTCATGAATGATTCGTCGAGGTACACCAAATCTATAGATGACATGGTGTTTGACGAAGTTGATGACGCTGCTGGTTTTGACTTCCGTCAAAGGTATAGCTTCGGCCCATTTGGAGAAGTAATCGGTTATTGCTAGTATGAACCGATGTCCTCTAGAAGAAGGAGGGTTGATAGGACCTATAATATCCATGCCCCAAGCTTCGAAAGGCCAGGAAGCAGCAGTCGAATGAAGGAATTCTGATGGTTGATGGATAAAATCTGTATGGATTTGACAGGCTCGACACTTCCTTGCATATTCGATGGCATCAGATACCATGGAGGGCCAGTAGTAGCCCATGCGTCGGATACGATCTTGTAGTTTAGGACCGGGTTGATGTGCTCCGCAAACACCATCATGAGCTTCACGCAATACTTGCTTCGCTTCATCACCAGCAAGACAGCGTAAAAGAAGACCGTCATAAGTTCGTCGATAGAGAGTCTTGGTGGTCTGATTATAGTAGAACCGGAGAGATCGTCGACGAATACTCGTAGCCTCCTTGGGGTCTTCAGGAGGTATATCGTGAACCACGAAATCGATGAAGGGAGCTCTCCAATCTTCACTGATAACATTGGCTTCAATAAGATTACTGAACTCAATATTACGATTGTTTTCAATGCAGAACAATTCCTGATTAGAGACAACCACCACCTGCTGTCTTTTGACAGGGATGGCTAAGACTGCTGCAAGATTGGCCAAAGCATCTGCTTCAGTATTGCAAGCCCGACGGATATATTCGATGAAAAAGGCTTTGAATGATGTAGCCATGCTGATTGCCGCTTCATGATAAGGCACTAGATCTTGATGATGAACTTCATAGGTTCCTCTAACCTGGTTAACAACCAGCTTGGAGTCACTATAAACTTCAAGATATTCGACGTCTAGTTGCTTAGCTAATTGAAGTCCAATGAGTAGAGCATTGTATTCTGCTACGTTGTTAGAGCAAGGTTCATCCAGGGAGTAGGCTCTTTGGATAGTTGACCCGTCTGGAGAAACAAGAATAACCCTAACTCCTGCGACAATGGCACCATTCGGTCCGATCCTGGATGCACCGTCGAAGAACAGACGCCAAGTAGGAAATTCTTCGGAGATCATATTTGATTCCAATGTCTCGTCTGGAATTTTATCATAGAGTTTGGATGTCTCCGGTATAGGATGAGCAGCTAAAAAGTTAGCCAGTGCTTGACCTTTGACAGACTTTTGTGGAACATAAACCATGTCATATTGGGCTAGTAGAATGGCCCATGTAGCTAACCGAGAATTGAGTGTGCTGGGTTTCTTCATTAATACTCGAAGAGGATTAACTCGGGATATGACATGAATAGTTTGTCCAATAATGTAATGCCTTATCTTTTGAACATCAAACATAAGGGCTAAGCATTCTTTTTCGACCGAACTATAACGGTGTTCGGCACCAATCATAGTACGACTGAGATAATAGATGGCCTTTTCATGACCTTCTTTGTTCTTTTGGGTAAGTAAAACACCCAATAAATGATCTATAGCACGAACATACATTAAGAATGGTATGCCCGAGATCGGTGGCACTAAGACTGGTGGGTTCATGAGATATCGCTTTATGTCATCGAATGCTTGTTGACATTCTTCGGTCCAAATGAAAGATACATCCTTCTTCATTAGCTGAGTAAATGGTCTGCAGCGTCCAGACAGATTCGAAATAAACCTCCTGATGTATGCAAGTCAACCTTGGAATCCTCGTAGCTCTTTTAGGTTGCGTGGAGGACGCATCTCCTGAATGGCTTTGATCTTCTCGGGATCCACGTGTATACCCTTAGAGGTAATGACGAAGCCAAAAAATTTACCACTAGAGACACCCAAGAATGACTTGGTGGAATTCATTTTGAGTTGATGTTGGCGCATCAGATTGAAGATTGTTCTTAAGTCTTGGATGTGATCTTCCTTTAGACGACTCTTGACGGCAATATCGTCGACATAACATTCAACAGTCTTACGAAGATGATCTCGAAAGATGGTACTCATAGCTCGTTGGTAAGTTGCACCCACGTTCTTGAGACCAAATGGCATCACGGTATAGCAGTAGACTCCGCGAGGAGTACGGAAAGAAGTATATTTTTCATCTTCAGGATTCATCCGAATCTGATTGTATCCAGAGAATCCATCCATGAAGGATATTCGCTCGAACCCACAAGTATTGTCGATCATGACATCTGTGATAGGGAGAGGAAACTCATCTTTTGGACATGCTTCATTAAGATCCCAAAAGTTGATGCAAACTCGAACTTTACTAGTTTTCTTCAAGACTGGGACAACTTTGGCTACCCAATCTGGATGTTATTCTTCTCGAATAAAGCCACAAGCTATAAGCTTTTTGACTTCATCATCAATAGCATCCATCATTTCTGGCTTGAATCGCCTTTGATGTTGTTTGACTAGCTTTGCATTAGGCAAGATATTCAATTTGTGAGTAGCAATTTTAGGATCAAAACCTGGCATGTCTTCATAACTCCAAGCAAAGACATCAATATATTCTCGAATAAGAAGAATTAATTCTTGCTTATCTGCCTCTGGAAGGTTATTGCTGATGAATATTGGACGAGGCTACCCGCTTTCTCCTACGTCAATTTGAACCAATTGATCTTCGGTAGGAGGTTCCCGTTGTTCGAATCGGAGTTCCCATTGGGTATCCATTCGTTGAGCCCAAGGATCTGTTTTAGGACTTTCTTCGATATCTTCGTCATAGTCTTCTGGAAGTTCGGCAGAGACCATGTTAGAAGATACGATCAGCCGATGAACCTGACCAATGCTAGTGTCAGAGTCCCATGATTTGGAATCAGAAGAGTTAGAGCGCTCCTCACTATCAGACTCGGAGACTGCTGGAGATAAGACTGGAGGTGAAGCATATCCAAGACCTCTTTTTGTCCTGCTGTAGTACATCTCTGATTTTCCTTTCGGAACAACCGTACGGATATGAGTTCTTTTACCCTTACCGTAGTTGAGGCCATTCTTGAAGTCATAACCCATCTTTCGGATGATATCTTTTGATTGTTGACTATAACGACGAAGTTGGAGACGTCCTGTATCGTTATTTTTGCTATCATCCGTATAGCTGAATTTTTGTTCTGGTCCTTTACTAAAAAGTATTGGACTCTCGCCTCTCTTTCGAGAAGGGACAACAAAGTATGAATCATCTGGATGTTCGAGTAAGACCTCTGTCTGAAAAGACTGTACAACTCCCATTGTAAATGACTGAAAGCTATTTAACATATCCAAATAGCACTTAGCATGATAAATAACATTAGTATACTGGAAAGGAGATGCTTTTTCATTAATTTGTACATCTGTATTTACAACAGGAACTTTAGCCTTAGCAGGCTTGGTCAGATTGATTACAAGAGGGGGAGAAGAAGAACGTGAAGGAGGATTGGACTTGTTATGACGGAGGTCGATAACAAGCGGCTCAGAAGAGGTGAGCTCCCTTTGATCCTTGTTACGACGGAGGTCGATAACAAGCGGCTCAGAAGAGGTGAGCTCTCTTTGATCTTTGTTACGACGTAGGTCGATAACAAGTGGCTCAGAAGAGGTGAGCTCCCTTTGATTTTGACCACCATCAGTTGGTTGCTTCTGGACTGGCAAGTGAATAGCCAGTGGTTTAGAGGATTGAGGATGAGAAACATGCCCTTTAACATGTATGATGAGGGTGTCATTGGGCACTACTTCTTGTTCTTCTTCAGTGTCCAGAGCCAGTACTACCTTCATGAACTCATCCTTATACATGCGAGCATCGTTATAATATGCTTCGACGCCTTTGAAAGGATAGAGATCCGCAACCTCTTTTTGAACTTCTCCATTATCATCAAAGTATTTGAAACATTGATGGAGAGTTGAAGGAACAATGTTGTGTTCATGCAAGAATGGTCTCCCCAAAAGAGCATTGTAAGAGCAACCATGGTTGTCTATAATATAGAAGGTCACCTTCGTGCGAAGATTGCCAATTTGGAGTTTTAGGCGAATCTTGCCCAAAGGCTCACTTCTTCCTTGATTGAACCCCAGGATGGTGGTGATTGTACCAGAAAGACTATGTACTGGGATCTTCAGTGCATCTAGCATTATCTTTGGCATGATGCTGAGTGCTGACCCTGGATCTATCAGAATACGATCGACTTTCATCGAGTCGACATATCCTGTATAGTATAGAGGACGGTCATGCCTATTGTCTTCCATCAGCATATCATCCTATGTGAAGGTAATGTTTGGAATTAACTCCAATACACTGTGACAATGGAGACAAGAGACAGGCTCTGCTTTCGGCTTCTTTAGAAGGGTTAGGCAAGTTTCTGCCTGCATTAGAGCTTCACTCAGAGTTTCTCGAGTCTCTTTGGAGAGGCGCAAGAGCTCGAAGATTGACAGCCTAGCCGGTGTATTGGCTAGTTGAGCCAAGATATCAAAGTTATATGGCTTCTCAAGTCCAGACAGAGATGACTTCTTCAAAGGTTTGTCGAAGCGGACTTGTTGTTTGCCTTTGTCGGCTGCTGTCGGCTTGGGAGGAGTAGGTTCTACAACCGGTGAGGATGCAGAAGGGATGTCCTCAGCAGAGACAGGTTGTACTGGAGCAGACTCAGAAGAAGAAGCAGGGTTTTCTTAATTTTTAGGAACTTCCCGTAGGTAGGCTTTCCCTGACCTGGTGCCCAGCAGGATTTCCTCTTCAACTATGGGGTCAAAAGATACCATATTGCAGATCTTTGTTCTACTCTTGGAGCGGTCTTTTTGTTTAGAAGGAGCCTCGAAGTCAGCAACAAGGTCCGGGTGGATCCACATAATCTCACCATTATCAAGGGATAAGGGGACGAGACCTTCACTTCGTGGAGGAGCGAGAGTGGCCTTGGAGATAGGGATGACACCATGCTGTACCATCTGTGGAGGGAAGTTACCGAACTGTACTGAGACCAGGTTCGCAGTAACAGTCTTCTCATCTTGTTGAAGAGTGACAACACCAGCGTTGACTAGCTCTTGAATTTTTCCTTTGAGCACGTAACATGCTCTAGTGGGATGGCCAATGAACCTGTGATAAACACAATATTTAGGATGATCAGTCTTACCGACCTCGTCGGGCTTATTCGGGTCTGGGAGTCGGAGCTTATTGCTTTTGATTAAGCAATCGAAGATGCTCACGGTGTCATTCTCGTCAAAGGAGTACTCTACTTTTGGACGAGGTTCTCTTGGTGGAGTGGCAGAAGGAGTAGAAGTAGACGTAGGTGGAGCCACATTGACAGCCAGAGATTCTTTGCTCTTCAAATTAATGTTCAAAGTCTCTTTTTCCTTGCGGTTATTCTGGCGATTACCGCTATTAGATGTAGGGTGTTCATCGCGGTCGAGGTTAGACATGTGTACCCCCAACTACTTGAACTTGTCAGCTCTTACTTCAGCTGCTTTAGCATTGACAATGAATGATGGCCAGTCTTAAAATTGAGTTAACCCCGTCCACATGCTGATAATAGGTAAAAGATTTGCCTTGCAGGTATCTATAGTAACAACGGCAGGAGTTCCAGGAGGCATCTTTAATGCTTCTCGGCAAAATCTTTCAATGAAACTCTCAGCGGTTTCATTATGTCTTTGTTTGATCTTGTTGAGGGCCGACATGGTCATGTCGTTGATTCCCTCATAGAATCGTTCCAAGAAGATTTGTTTAAGACCCAAGAAAGAAGTGATACAGCCATCAGGCAAGCTTCTATACCAATCGTATGCTACACCGGCTAAACAGCCGACGAATACCCTGGTAAGAAAAGCATCATTTGGCTGAAGTTGAACAGTCATTACCTCAAAGTGGTTAATGAACTGACTCGGAGAAGTGCTGCCGTCAAACAGCGAAATTGTGGGAATCTTGTACTTTGGAGGGAATGAGACTTCATTCCATTCAACCGGATAGGGTTGTTTGATCCCCAATCTTTATAAATTGTCATTCTCTTTAAAAGCCTCGAATTGAGTGCGCAAGAGTTTGACAGCTTCATTAGCATCTTCCGATAATGAAGAAGGAGCAGGCTGAATTATAGTGTTAGGGGGAGGAACAACGTGATAAGTACTACCCCCGGCTCCTGACTGACTGGGTGTAGGTTGAATTTGTACAGGGAGTACTTGAGGAGATACTACCCCCAGACCTGCATTAACAGGTACCGACGATGCTATAATTTCTGGATTTGTAGCAGGTGCAGTCGGTGGTACTGTATGTTGGGCCACGATGATAGAATGCATACTTGCGACTATTTCAGCCATGGTCTTCAGCTTATCCTCCAGTGCAGCTATTCGTTGTTCTTGATTTGCTGAACTGGAAGCATCTGGGTCTTCAGTGACAACGTATGCTGTCACTTCTCTAGGTACAGTAGAAGACACTGTCTGTTCAGAACTTTCACTGTATGCATCATAATCAGAGAAGGAATCATCTCTTGAATGAGAAGTAGGAAGATGACCAGAAGGATCTTGGAGAAGATTCCTTTGACCGATTGTGTCTCGGTTTCGGGATCTGGTGTGTTGAAATACTCCTTCAGAGGATTCTTGGAATAAATCCAGATATCGTTGACTAGGCTTACGGGACCTGCTGTGTTTGGAGCACTTTCTACCCCTAGTGTCTTGAGAAGCCATGTTGACGGAAGCATACAACACTTCGTCTTCATCTTCTGACATAGGTTCAAAAGTTGCAAAATTCAGACGATCGAAGACAGATCATTTTGTTGTCTGGCAACAGCACTGGATGACAACCTTGTGATTACAATGGTGTTCAAGTGGTTGAACTGGAGGTGTCGAGATATTGTCCCGCTTTTGCTTGAGGTGCTCTCGGAGATCAGGAACAATGACGGGACGAGAAGAAGTCTGAGGGATATGTTCTTTGACCACATTTGTCCCGTGAGTATACAAGGAAGTACTCACTTCATTAGCATAGGTATCAGGATTTTTCATCCTGGAAGTTTGCCTCTGATGCAGGTTCATCTTCGACATTGGCTGCTTGCGTTTCACCGAAGTTAATATAGACCGAGGTCTATTGAGATAATCCCATAGATCAGCAAACTCACCCCCAGGGGTTTCTGTCTGAGATACCAGTAATTTTCCTTGCTATGAGCGGGATATCCGGAGAGTTGGGAGATCTTGGAGTTCCGCTACTGGAGTAGGCAGAATACCTCTTTGATCAGTATATTTTCCTTTGGCAAGAAGAGAAGAACTCTTGTTTGAGAGAGTTCTTGTACTGATTGGTACCGAGGCACGTTCAGATTGATCTTCTACGGTAAAAACCGGATAAGACTGAGAAAAGACCAAAGGACCTTTTCCCTTGTTTTGTGAAGAAGGGTTGGCTAAAAAGCGTTTCCCTCTGTTGTCTTCCAAGTCGTGGAACGAGGAAGTTTGAGAAAAGACCAATGGGCCTTTCCCTTTATTCTGAGGAGGAGGAGGAATAGTCAACAGACTACCCCCAGTGGATTGCACTAGAGCAACAGGGTGCTTGGGAAGAGAAGCCGAGTCTTTTCCCTTGCTGTGAGAAGAAAGGAGATTAGCCAAAAGGCTATCCCTTTTAGATTGCGCTGGAACAGCTTGTGCTAGGGTTGATTGCGCCTGGGGAGCTTTGACAGATGGCCTTTTGGTCACAGAAACTGTAATTTGCGCAGAAAGAGTTCTGGCTTCAGTGGATTGTGCAGGAGGGAAGGAGGTCACCAACTGCGCTAGGGGGAGAGGAGTCTTGGACTTTGCCATAACAGCATAGGAAGTGGCTTGCGCGGCAGCAAGAGGAACAGTACACTGCGCAGGAGCTCTGGATTGCGCTTTGGTAGCGCGAGTGGTGTTTTGCGCAGGAGCAGAAGTGGCCAATGGCTCCTTAGCAGCAGAGGCAGCAGGTTGCGCAGATGATTGCACAGAGGAGTGCGCGGAGGACTGCGCAGAGGACTTTGGAGTCCACACTGAACGAACCTTGCTCTTGGCAGAGGTTGTAGTGCGACGAGTAGCCCCGAAGTTGATCATCGCCTCGTAGGCAGTCTGGTTGACCTTCACAACCAGTGTCTTCTGTGTCTTTCCGATAGACGCAACGTCACATTGAGTTGCCACTTCCTCGTCGGAGGAGAAAGCCGTCCCAGCAGAGTCGCCATTTTGTTTGCAAAAACAAAAAGTTCCTTTTTTATTTTACAAACTTTGTAAGAAGATTACAATTAAATTCTGGGAAAGTACAACTATAGGAATCCGATCTGAATCCGATCGCTTTATCCCTTGGACGATGTGAACTTTGAAGACGATAGCCTCTGAAGAATGCAGCAGCACTTGGACAAGAACTCCTGATCTCTGATGATAATAATGATCTTCTCTTCATAATGAAGGACTTGAAACTCTATTTATAGAGTTCTAGAAAATAACTAATTAGTAGTTATTTCTGGATTACGCAGGCTGGATTGCGCAGGCATTGGATTGCGCAAACAACGAACTGCGCTGTCAGTTACTCGATCATGGCTCAACTGTATTAGACGTGTGGCATTGTTTGATTGAAATGCGCATGGTCGTGTACAGACGGTTGCCACGTGGTGAGCAATTGATGGCATGTAGACCACGTATAAAATGTCAGTTATCTTGATGGATTGCGCCGCTTGAACTGCACTAGCTTCAGACTGCGCTGGGATCGAACTGCGCTGAAGAGGATCTGGTAGACTGCGCTTCGGTTGGGCTGGCAGATTGCGCTGGCTGTACAGTTGTCCTCGAGCGCTGTGCTGCACAAAAAACGAAAGGACTCCTCGTTTATCGGGCTGTCAACTGTCAGAAGATCGGATTTTTGTCAGGTAATGATGACGTTGCCACATCAGCATAGCGCGCCTGGATTTTAGCGCGGTTCGGCCTCGCGCAGTTGATTTGTTGCGCAGTCTGTCTCCTGCGCAGTTCATTTGAAGGGTGCGCAATTTGATTTTCATTGCTTTTTTGATGGGTGCAACTTAATTTTTAGGACCTACAGATGTTAGATCATAGACATATAAAGTAAGGCATCCTAAACATTATATATTCAGATGATCATGAAGCTAGTCATACAAAATGTGAGACTAGCAAGAGTTAAGTCATATATGATCAACCCTAGGATTTGTCAATCTTGTTATAGCCCTTAGGCAGACAGAAATAAAGTTTCAACACGAGCTAACACGTGCTCGGCGGCTAAACGCCTTAAAAGAATAAGTTACAGTAGAGTGGGAGAGCAAAATAAGAAAATCCACTCGTTGCCATGGTTACACCTGGTGTTCACCATCTGGCTGGAAGGCAGGTACATCCTCGGGTACTACTCCGAAATCTGGCCATACAAAACCAGCTGGGTCAGACCACAGAAAGAGCAAGTGCCACAAGGAGGCTCCACCTAGGAACTAAAACCAACATGTAAAGAATAGAAAAACTGATAAAAGAGCATAATTAAATAACATAAAAGACATGCTTTAAAGAATATACTAGCTTGCATAAAGAAATCAAGAGATAGAATATAATACCCATGTTAATCATGAGACAATCATTCAGGCACGGATACGACCAATACTCGGACACGGCCCAAGGCTTGGACACGCATAGTGGCTGGACACGAACAACTCAAGAACCCTATGTTCCAACTGAAAACTTGATAAAAACCCCATAAATACTAGGATACTATACGATGTGTTCTTAATATCCAGAGAGCAGGAGTATACCTGGGAAGAAGAGAGTCTAATCTGGAGTGAGGACACGGTTAAACGTGTCGGATACGGATGGTTTGTGTCTAAATCTGTTCGATACTTCCTCAAGGACAAATCAACGAACACATAGTGTTCAAAATCTGAAGAATAGGTTTACTGATCAGATTCTATTCATTACGAAATCAGATCGAAGAAGAAGAAGTACTAAAACTGGTATTGATCATTAAAATCAAAGTTGATCTAAACCGAATCAAGAATCGGTTGGAACTAAATTAATTTCCCTCAATCTGATGGATCGATTGACTCAAGTATGGAAGAGAACGACGAAGGAAAACTCACTAGGATTGATTTGCTACTCCTGCTGATCCTCGCCGCCGAAAGTCGCCGTTGCACCGTACTCGAGCTCCTCCGGAAGGATTCGTCATTGTCACTTCCAATTTTCAAAATTGAGGGTAATTTTATCATTTTTTAATATTTTAATATTTTTGTGAATATTTATTTGTTAATATTGTATTTTGGGATTTTGTTTGATCGAGTTTGAGTTTTGTCTCATTTCGACTTGTGTTAGTGACCCGAATCAGTTTTGGACCCAATTGGACCCGACCAACTTGTCATGACCAAACCCAGATATTTATTTTTGACAAAATCTATTTGATTTTAGTGGGATTAGAGTTTAGAATTAGATTTAGAACTTGGAATTTGGAGTTTTCAAGTTACCCTTTTGACCCTAACTCAAAATCATTCTTTTCTTTGAGTTGGAGGGCATTTTTGTAATGTGCCAAATGCCCCCATCCCTCCCAAATGTGGTTGGCTGGCATGCACCCTCCATTCTTTTTATTTGCAAGGAAACACTCTCTCTCTTTCTTTTCTCTCATTTCACAAAAATTCTCGTTTTTTCTTCTTTGATTTCAAGCTCCAAGTAAGTCAAATCTCTTCCATTTCTCTAGATCTCTCTCTAATCTTGGTGCTAACCCTTGTTTATCTCTCATTTGTGGTTTTGATCTAGGTAGATCTAGCTTGGTGGTGGTGTGAGCATAGATCTTGTGCTTTGACCTGCAAAGAAGTAAATTTAGGGCTTTTCCTTAGGATTCCAACTCCCAAGAGGTAAACCCTCACTCTAACCTTTGTAATTACTTCTAATTAGTGTCATTTGCATATTAAAGGATATCCAAGGTGTAGGATAACCCATTAGAAGAGGTTTGAAATCCATTGGACTCAATTTGGAACTTTTGGCCTATGTTTAGTATCAATTTGGGAAAAATTCTAAATTGAAATGTTTGGGTGTTGCCCCTAGCCTAATTTGACCTAATTAGGTTAGTTTGGGTGAGATGAGGCTAGGCACGTGTCCATATTTGGATACGTGGGGTCGTTTCTCGAGAAATCATGAAAATGGGCTAGAGTTGGTATCCTAGATTATAGGATATTATCCCATGGCTAGTGTATATAGTATATCTATATATATGTTGAGTTAGTTATCTACCATTTTAGGGGAGAAGGGTATAATGTATACGTATATATTAGAGTATCTTGGGATAGCTAGTAAATGTTAGAGAGTGGGTATGATAGTATCTTGAGGGTATCAAGAGAGTAGGATATTAGGATATGGTTAGAGTGGCATTTTGAGATACCCAAGTAGTATCTTGGGATATCTTAGATTTACCTTTTTTCTTAAGGTAATAGTTTACCTTCAAGGCAAGGTATTGGGTTTACCTAGGTAAATAAGGTTAGATATCTAAGTTATTGGTTAGCTAGTAGCTTGGGAGTATATAGATAGTTACTAGATATCTAAGTATGGGTATTGGGTATTAAGGTATGTTTACCTAGATTAAGGTATTTGACTTCCAACCAAGGTTTGGTATTGAGATACCAAGTTGTATCTTGAGGGTATCAAGACACTAGGTTAGAGGGCAAGGTAATGAGGATTACCTTGTCATAGGGTAAGGTATTGGGATACCATGGTAGGGTAAGGTGTTAGTTTACCTTGTCATAGGATAGATAACTAGTATGGGTTAGCTATTAGTCTAGGATGGTTGTTAGATGCCTAGGTAAGGGGTTTACCTAGCTAAGGTGAGGGTTTACCTTAGGCTAAGGTAACTATGCTAAACCAAGATATTGGTATCGGGATACCAATAGAGCCAAGATATGTGGGATCTTGGTAGGCAAATGCTAGGAATAGGATACCTAGGCTAGAGTTGACCCCGTTTGACCATAGTTGACTGTTTTGACTCAAAGTCAACTAAAAGTCAACATTGGACCTAGAATTGACTAGAACTTGACCAGAGTTAACCAGTTGACCAAAAGTCAACTGTGAGTCAACCATTAGCCTAGTTTGACCTAGATTGGACTAGGAGTTGACCAGTTCACCAAAAGTCAACTGTAAGCCAACCTTTGACCTAGTGTGACCTAGTTTGACTGAGCTTGACCTAGATTTATATATCATATACTAGAAATCATGTCAAATACTATTAAACCCTAATTAACTCTTGTATATCTCATATTTAGGTTTGTGACTATCCTTTGGGCCTCGATTCTTATTGACTGCTCAGGACCACAGGCGAGTACATTCTCTGATAGTTTTCATTGTCTTGATATCTGTTATATCCGATTCAGTTGTAGTATTTTACTTGTTTCCCGACATGATGGTACACAGACTAGTATACGTCAGACCCTGACATGAGAGGTTATTCCTGGACTTTCTTAGTATATTGGTACATTGTTCGATCTTGTTTTTTGTACTTGTATAGACACCGATTACCGAGGGGGATTAGCTACCCTCTTAGAGAATCCCGTGTCATGACATGTTATGTCCGGATCCATATACTATTCGGAGATGGAGAGTTATTATAGATTATGTGATCAATACCCCTCTTGTATTCCTATTTACTTATGCATAGCTCCACCCTCACCACACGTAGGGTGTAGCCTGACCTGATACTACTTATGCATAACTTTTCATTTGGTCGGCCTGACCTCCATGTTTACCAGTACTTGTTCTTGTGAATAGCCGGTCAAATGGAACAACCTGATCTTGACCCAAGCTATTCACATAACGCTCTAATACTCAAGGCATTGTTTATATTTATATTGTACATCAGATATTCATGTACTGCTCTACTTTCCTGTACGTTACACCTTGACATGATATCATGTTCTATATCATGTTTATATTCCAGTCTTGATATTTTATCTTGTATTCCATTATAATTGTCTCTTATAGCATTTGTCAATTCAATAGAATTGTTGTTGGTGTTTGTACTTGCTCATTATCCTGACAGGATAACCTCGTTGATATTTACAGAGGATTTAGAGGCCGACTGCTCGAACTATTATGGGTATGGCATAGATGAGGAGTACGACTTGGACATTCCTGTGGGGCCGGTGCCCATTGAGGACACCACCTGTTCTGACCTATACTAGTTAGGTTTGACTGGACTGCGTGCCAGCATATTATTTTGGGTTGTAGCATATATATTTTTGGGTTTGTATAATATTTTAAACTCTGAACTTCTGGTTGTGACTCTGTGACTTGTATCTATTTCCATCTTTTTTATTTCCATCATATCTTTATCACATCGTGCTTATCTTCCCTAGATGTCATGGATTGAGTTATATATATTCCTCCGTGCGGAGATGACAGGTTTATATATAATGTTGATGTTAGATTTTATAGACAACTTATACAGCGTTCTACCGCCGACACTGTGGCGTAGGCTGGACGTACCCACGTGCGCGTGCCCCTAAACAGGGTACGGGTCGTGACAGTCATCGTCGACGTTCGTTGCCGGTTGATCGTCTAACGCGATGTCAAAATGAAGGAAGAACGACGCCTAGCCACCGTTCGTCGCTGTTGGGAAAGACGACCGTCCGCCGTCGCCGGAGAAGATGCATTCTGCTGATGTCAAGGAGGATCCGTCTCTCACTGCTGTCGATGCGAGAATAAATTCGCATCCATCCGCCTCTCGTTGTGTGGGGTACCGCCACCGCCATGGCCCCAGCTCAAAGAAATTAGGGTTAGGGTTTGAGGAAGATGCTTAAAGAGATGGAACAGAAGGAGAAGGAGAAAATTTGAGGGCTCACAGAGCCTCTGCTCTGATTTCCTGAGAAATGGCAAATAAAAGGAAAAAGAGAGAGAAAGGTTTATATAGGAATAGTGTGTTAGTTAAAGGCATGGAAAGGAAGAGAGAATTCTTGGAGGGAAAAATCAAAAAAAAGGGAAATTGACTAATTCAGTTGCTCCTAACTGAATGAACAGAGAGGGTCACTCGACTAGGTTTGAGAAAGGGTGGAAAGTTTCTATAAAATTGTTTATTTATAGAAATTGGTATTATTACACTGGACCAAAGTTGGTTAGGATTCCACAAATAATTAATAACAATTAATTCACCCCATAAACCCATAATTTTAAAATAATATTAATTAGAAAATTAATATTCTCCAAAAATACAGGAGAAGGGATTATTCCTAAATTTTAAAATATCAAGAGAATACGAAATTTAGAAATTCAGGAAGGTGGGGTTACAAATCTCCCCCTTAGAAAAATTTTGTTCTCGAATTTCAAGGAGCACGACATGATACATGAATAACACGAAGCTCAAAATTGATTAGGCATGAGGGTGAATATGTTCAATGACTAGGTACAGAAGTTGTAACGGATTTGAAATGACTCAGCATGACATGGCACGACAAAAATGAGTCAAGCACGAGATGGAATAAAATTTAGTCAGGACCAAGTACGATGATTTCATACAAGAGTTGTAATGATTTAATAACGATCGAGATTTTGATTAGGCACGAGGTGAACAAATTTTAATTACAACTCAGAAGACTATGATTATAAAGGTACGAACTTCAAAAGCATGATCAAAATCGAAAATTTTAGCATGATTAAATGTGGGAAAGCCTCGGTTAGATAGGCATGATCAAAGTTTAGACAAAACACGATCAAGATTCAAATATGATTAATAGAAGATCTGGTGGAACGGAATCAAAATACAACAATCGGTACTTTATTGAGAAAACCCAATGGTCCAACATTAATATGCAGAAAAGAAAATTGCAATGGCTGATTGAGAAAATACATGGAACTAATCAGGAGATATAGTATCAAATCAAGATGTATCTGCAAGGATTTGTGATTCTCAAAATCAATAATCATATGAAAAAGGAAATATAGTCTCTATGGTATTCGAGAACATATAGGTATTTAAAGTCAGTTTACTTAGAATCCCTGCCCCACTAGTGTATATCTGGCTGCAGTGAACTTTCGGTTCCGTGACTCAAATAACGATATGTTACCGAATACTCGATCGACTCATCCATTTTAAACAATTATTAAAAAAGCAACTCACTAGATCAAAATATGAAGAATTTAGGACAAAGTCTCAATAATACCCGAAAACTTATGAATGTCTGAAATCACTTTAACTTAGAGTTCATGTCTCGCCAGTGCGCTGCTGGCTGCAGTGAACCCTCGGTCTCCATAATCCAGATAATGGCTGCAGCGCACAACTGCCACGCCCTGATAGGTCATCAAGTAGTCTCTCAACCTTATCCATAGAAATTACAAAAGGATTTCAGGAATTCGAAATGATTTCCAATAGTCCAAGTCACGATAAAAGGTGATGTTATCTGTCTATTAGATTACAAAAGTTTATTAGATACTAAGAAGCAACAAGGCATCCAGTCAAGGAGTAGTGAGTACTGAAAGGGCCCACAAGGAGATTTTAAATTCGAACAGGGAATGAAGTTTCAAATAGTAACCGGAATCTCAAATAAAATTTGGGATGGTAACAAGATTTCGTATATGGAACGTTATCCCGAAGGGATAACAGAGTCTCGAATGGTGAATAGAAGCAAAATATCGGATATAAACAAAATCTCGAAGTAAGAAGACAAAATCCTGTATCAGAAACTGAGTTCAACAAAATCTCGAATGACAACGAAATCTCGAACAGATCTCGAATGGAAAATGAAATCTCCAATAGAATACAAAGTCGCAGATGGAAAATAATTCTCAAATAGAAAATCTCAAACAAGAAGCAAGACCACAAATAGTGAATAGAAAACAGAGTATCAATTAGTGAATAGGAAACAAGCATCGAATTATGGATATGAAACAAGCGGAATCTCAAACAAGTCTCAAATAGAAACAAAAGTTTTAGATGAGAAACATGGTTTTAAGACAAAATCTCAATTAGGGAATAAAATCTCAATTAACACAAAGTTTGATTAAAAAATGGAATTTCGAACATAAACCAAGAATAGGAGACAAAGTCATGAATAGTGGATACAAAAATAGGGTATCTAATAGTGAACATAAAGCAAGTCTCGAACGGAAAAGCAAAATCATGATTAGAAACCAGAGCTTCGAATAGGAAACAAGATCTTTAGAATGGAAAACTATATCTCGAAATAAATCTCGAACAAGATCCAAAGTTTAAAAATAGAAATGAAGTCTTCAAACGAAATCTCGAATAGAAGCGAGATTCAAATAAGGTTTGGATGGGAACAAGTTTGAGTAGGAATGAAATTCTGAAATAAAATCTTGAATAGCAACAAGGTCTGAATAGGGATCAACATTTCGAATAGAACAAATCTTGAATTATGAAACAACATCATGAATAATGAATATGAAACAAGTTGTCAAACAGAAAATCTCGAATAAGAGCAGAGTTACGAACAAGATTCTAGAATAGGAATTAATCTCTTGAAATACATCTCAAATAGCAATCAGGGTTTCAGAATAAAGTCTAACAATCTTCGAATAGAAAACAAGAAAGTTTTAAGAAACGATCTAGGTGCTAAGAGGAATCTAAAGGAAGACTGGATTACGAATCACGATCCATGGTTTTCTCCAACAATGCAAGAAAAGCCTTCTGTCTTCAGTATTCTTCTGGGAATGGAATCACTTCAACTTCTTCAGCTGTAGGCTGGTCCTTGCGACAATGCTCCATACGGTTTGCTGAATCTGGAGAAGCGGTTCCCTTGTTGCAGTCTTGGTGCTCCCCGTGCTCGTTCTTGGGCAGTACGATCAGCAACCTCCGGGCAATCCTTGACTTGATGGGCAGGCGATCCGCAGAACAAGAATAGCCTCAATCTCTTGCGACACTCGTCATAGTGGTGTCCTGGGTGGCGGCAAAAATTGCAAGTAATTGTCGTCTAGATCTGAGTCTGAATCTTCCGCTGTGGCTGAAGTACTGGTTGCTGAGATCCTAATGCTCCTTGGCCTTTGCGATCCACGACATGCTGGCAATCCTTCATTCAGTGGACAGAAGATCCGCAGAACAGGCATAGTCCGAGCCTCTTGCGACATGTGTCAATATGATATCCCACCTTCTTGCAAAACACACAAGAAAAGTGAGTCTGAATCTGTCTCTGATGACGCGAATGATGAGGCGCTGTCTGACTGTTGTGATGCTTTGCGGGTCTAGAGTAGTTGTTATCTCCGTCATAAGTCTTCATGTCTCTATTGGGCTTCAGCTCCGGCCTCGTTATACTATCCATGCTACGTTCAGGATCTTCTGGCTGGTGGTTTCAATCTTCAGAGGAGTCGGATCCTCAGAGACTTGGACGATCTTCTGAAGGGGTGGATCCAGGTTCTCGATCTGCTCTTCGGTGCAAGGAATGCGCTCGGTGTCGAGAAAGTCCAAGGATCCGAGAGTCTAAAAATTAGGAGTACTCCTTGGCTCGGAAAGCGCATCTGCAAATCTGGCTTAAAAAAGAATGGCTTGCTCTCTTTGGCATCCAAGAACTTCTGGAACATCTCCTTCAACTGCGTACTACCAATGGTGATAGTAGGGTGACAGGTGGTGGTGGAAACTCGGAAGCGTCAAGTGCAGGTGAATCGATAGTTCCTATGATGCGTGTATGAACCATCTGAAAAATAAAAAACTGTTAAAATGGCCTAACTATAGATAATAAGCAAGCCTAGTAATTAATATGTATAACCAGACTTGGTAAAATATACCTATAACCATTTTTCCGTAATCCTATGCTGTGATGATTTTTTCTTAGTCTAACAGGTTTCCAAATAGCACTCTATAGCCTAAGTGCCATTAGGATGGACCTGCATGGGCTACCACTAAAAACATGTCACTACCTGCTCCCGAATATTCGGATACGAGTCGGACACGCCCAGCCTACGTTGGAAGACTCAACGTAGTAAGTTGTAAACATCTAAGGAAAACTCCAAGAATAACATGAAAGAAAATATCACAGCATCTAACCGTCCCGAATGATCACCATAATCCACAAGTCATAATACAATTTATATATAAAAGTACCCGAGACAAATCCGGTGACAAGAATGAAATACAACTATGAACTCTCAATATACAACATCTAGAAGTAAAGCTAAACAAACCTAAACCTGTAATCTCTAGCTAAGTCATGCCTCCATCCTGCTCAGCTAAGATTCCGGGCTCTGGCCTATGAAGGTAAACAAGGTCCTCAAATATACATACAACATATCCAGTCATGAGCGAAGAAAAATACAATTCTAGGTAATGAACAAGAACATCATGATATGAAATGGGTACAACAGAACATGAAATATAAAGTATTGGAAGTAAAGAACATGAAAGTACAAGAATATAAAGTAAATAAAGTACAAAAAATAAAGTATAAGAAGTAAATCCTGAACCTGAAGTACAAGACATGACATGTGCACAATGTTTGAAATATAGCTAGCATATGTGACCGGCTGGGGTAAGTACATGAATAAGCACATGAAATAGATACGGCTTAGGGCCCGCGTGCACAGTACGAGGCCTAAGCTATCAACCTAAATTTCTGATCTTTGGGTTTGGTCACATAGCTAGTGTATTTCCCCTCCCCGACTACAAGTAGGTACAAGAACATGAAAGTACAAGAGTACATGATATCATGTCATGACGTGTCACGAAAAAAATACATGATATGAATGTAAATGAATATAAACCATAGAATGTACTTGCCTTGCTCCGGGTGATCAGTAAAAGGAAGTAGATCATAATTTTTCTGTCCACCTATTTTAGATACAAATTAGTTAGGTTCTAAACAAGGCACCAACTAACTATTGTTAGATTAACTAATTATCCTTGCTATCACCCTGCTACTTCATATGTAAACTAACTAATGAAATATCTAGTAAATGCTACTTGAAGAACTAAAATCTACATGGCTAATTTAGTTAACCAGGTAACATTATTTTAACCAACATTTAGAATCTCTATACATATATACTAGTTGATCATAATAATAATTATTACTATCCATACACATGTTCTAGCCAGCTAAAATATATGGTGCCTACACAAAATATTGTATAGAATCTAATAGTTAAAATATGGTCACTAGCCATCCCTAGTACATTTACTCGTAATTATACAATAAAAAATATATAACGCAGCAAAATCCATGAATTAAATCTCAGCCCAAAATCCAGTCCCCAAATGCTCATAACCTAAACTAGTCAACACCAATATTGAGTCAGCCAGGAAATACTTTGAACCAAAACATCTCTAAATCTGCTTCTAAAATTCTGGCCCCAGATGGATCCAGCTCAACCCCAGTTACTGCTGCTTCTTTCCCACCAATAAAGTCCAGTAGACTTCAAGCATCTAGAATCAAATTAAGGCATTCACACACTCCAACTAAACGGTTACTTCCCTCCCAAAACAAATCAAAATCACAGACCACTCATATACAATATAACCCAAGCCCATCGAAATTTACAATTAAAATCTCCCAAACACAACTAAGCCTAAGAATTTTTAGATAAAACTTAACAACTGCTCCAGCAACCCAGCCAACATAAATGTTTGAACTACTCAACTAAATCATATACAACCCCAACTGTACATAAACTCAGCATAATTAAAATCTGCAAGACATACACAAAAACCCAGCAAAAACTTCCAAATAGATTCGTCCACACTTTAAAATTTAATCCCAACACTCAACACTTAGACTAGCAAATCCCAGTCACAGTAGTAAAACAAACAACCTAAAAGTTAAGAAATCGTTTGAATGTTCAGAAGAACATTCAATTTAACTATCCAGTATTCAAACTCAAACACCCGCCAAGCATACGGATCCCACCCAGGTACAGAGGTCCTCAGTCTGCCTCCAATCGACAGCCCATTGGATACGACCAATACTCGAACACGGTCCAAGGCTTCGACACACATAGTGGCTGGACATGAACAACTCAAGAACCCCATGTTCCAACTGAAAAGCTGATCAAAACCCAATAAATACTAGGATACTACGATGTGTTCTTATTATCCAGAGAGCAGAAGTATACCTAGGAAGAAGACAGCCTAATCTGGAGTGAGGACACGGTTAAACGTGTCGGATACTGATGGTTCGTGTCTAAATCTGCTCGATACTTCCTCAGGGACAAATCAACGAACACCTAGTGTTCAAAATCTGAAGAATAGGTTTACTGATCGGATTCAATTCATTATGAAATCAGATCGAAGAAGAAGAAGTATTAAAACAGGTGTTGATCATCAAAATCAAAGTTGATCTGAACCGAATCAAGAATCGGTTGGAACTAAATTAATTTCCCTTGATCTGATAGATCGATCGACTCAAGAATGGAAGAGAATGACGAAGGAACACTCACCGGGATTGATTTGCAATTCCTGCTGATCCTCATCGTCGGAAGTCACCACTGCACCGTACTCGAGCTCCTCCGGAAGGACTCGTCATCGTCGACGTTCATTTTCGCTTGATCATCTAACGTGATGTCAAAAGGAAGGGGGAACGACGCCTAGCCACCGTTCGTCGCTGTTGGAAAAGACGACCGTCCGCCGTCGTCGGAGAAGATGCATTTTGCTGTTGTCGGGGAGGATTCGTCTCTCACTGCTGTTGACGTCGAATGAAGCCACGTCCATCAGCCTCTCACCGTATGGAGGACCGCCACCGCCATGGCCCCGGCTCAAAGAAATTAGGGTTAGGGTTTGAGGAAGATGCTTAAAGAGGGGGAACAGAAGAAGAAGGAGAAAATTTGAGGGCTCACAGAGCCTCTGTTCAGATTTCCTGAGCAATGCCAAACAAAAGGAAAAAAAAAAAGGAGAGAAAGGTTTATATAGGAATAGTGTGTTAGTTAAAGGCTTGGAAAAGAAGAGAGAATTCTTGGAGGGAAAATCAAAAAGGGAAATTGACTAATTCAGTTGCTCCTAACTTAATGAACAGAGAGGGTCACTCGACTAGGTTTGAGAAAGGGAGGAAAGTTTCTGTAAAATTGTTTATTTATAGAAATTGGTATTATTTCAAACTAGACCAAAGTTGGTTAGGATTCCACAAATAATTAATAACAATTAATTCACCCCATGAACTCATAATTTCAAAATAATATTAATTAGAAATTAATATTCTCCAAAAATACAGGGGAAGGGATTATTCCTAAATTTTAAAATATCATGAGAATACGAAATTTAGAAATTTAGGAAGGTGGGGTTACAACAAGCCCTGCAGACTATTCAGGATATCCAGGCGAGGTTACAAGAATTTATCAAGAATTAAGAGAATTATTAGGTGACTTATAGTGCAACACATGACATCGTACTGAAAATGCGCCCTACTCGTTGGTAGGCTGTATGTCGACAAGTGTGGCCAGGTTAACGGGATCGTCTGTATCTGAAAAATCTCTCTAAATGAACTACTTGATCAATCTAGTCGTTAACCTAGTCAGATTCATTATGAATTGCTGACCGTGGTAACCAGGAATCCATATCCTAGACATGATGCAAGACGAGACCGATAGCTTGTACAGGCACAATCAACCAAGGAGTCAAGATAAAAGTTACACTTAGCAAGTCAGGGATAACGGTCGCAACAGCAATCAAGATTACACATATCATGTCAGGTTTACTTGTCATGTCAAGAGTACTTGTCAAGAGTGTGCCACGACGGCCCACTATCAAGATTATCAAGATGAGTTCATGTTCTCATGTTCAAGTTCAAGTTCAAGTTACTAGCTCAAGATTACCAAGTCGGGTGGTCACAATTTAGGCCAAGTACAGAAAACATGCATAGAAGATCAAGAACTATGATTGAAACTATCGATCGCAATATAAACTCCAGTTAAGGTGAAATAAGAAGATTTTTGAAGCCAAGATGAAGATCTACAACTTTTATGTTTTGAGTTTTACGAGATTCTAGCACAAAATAGCACAAACCGACAAAAAGCAAAAAACAGTCATTTAGGGTGATTCGCCCACTAATGTACTGTGCGCGTGAGCGAAACTGTCCACGGCGCATGGTGCGCACATGCACGGCTCACGGTCTGTGCACTACGCATAAAATATACTGTGCACGCAGAAAAAACTATCCAAGGCGCACGGAGCGCGCAAGCATGGCACACCACACACGACCAACGAATGGCGCAGGCGTGCAGTATGCAAATGCACTGAATGCACGAGCAAAACTGCCTACAATGCACAGAGCACACAAGCACGGCACACGGCACACGACCAATGAATGGCGCGGGTGCGCGGCACGCAAATGCACTGCACGTGCGAGCAAAACTGTCCATGGCGCACAGAGCGCACAAGCACAGCACACGACGTACGACCAATGAATGGCGCAGGCATACGGCACGCAAATGCACTACGCTCGTAAGAAAAATTGCCCACGGCGCACGGAGTGCGCAAGCACGACGCACGAACGCACGGCCAATGGATTATGCGGGCGCACGACGCGCAAATGCACTGCACGTGCGAGCAAAATTGCCCATAGAACCTGCAAGCATGGTGCATAGACACGCGGCACGCAAAGCGCGTGTGGCACTATTCATCATCCCGACAGCACCGAAGATGTGTCGGAACCTATGAACACAAAAATGCCATAACTTCTTTATTCAAAGTCCAAATCAAGCGATTTAAAAGCCAAAATTGGATAGAATTGAATTCCCCATAACATGGAACCATTAGTTTTCAAAAATAAAAAAAGTTTAAAAGATCAAAATCAAGAAAAACTGAGAAACTACAAACTTAGATCTACAAAATATAACCATCGAAACCAAAATCTCTATGTTCTAAAGAGGCTTAGAATCAAAGCAAGGAAGACAATAGAACAATAATATTTGAGATCCATCATGAAGCAAGTTGCACGTGCCTAGGACTTGGTAGGTGGAAGAAGTAATGAAGAAGATAGAGAAATAAATAAGAAGTAATGGAGCAGAGAGAGAGAGAGGAGTTGGTACATATACCAAGCCAACTCATCTCAACCCAACCCCAAACCAAACCAAACCAAATCAAACCAAGCCAAGTTATGATGCCATGATGAACCAAGGTGAACCAAACCAAGTCAAGATTAAAGCAAGACTAGGCTAAGCAAGACAAGTCAAAATACGGGACACCTGACAAATGTCAGAATCTACACAAAAATACTGAAAATAAGTATAAAGAAAAATAGAAATGACAACTCTACCCACCTTAAAAGAATTCTGTCCTCGAAATTTAATCAAGAGACTAGAGGTGTCGGGACAAGCTACACTAACTACAAGAAACCTACGACTAGCAGTAATCAAGCAATCATTCATGCAAGTAAGGATTTAAAAGCATAAGGCATAAGGAAGATAATATACCTTATGAGTCAAACATGTGTGGATATCGCGATCGGATATCATCCTCACGTTCCCATATTGACTCATCCAAAGAGTGATGATCCCATGCAACACGGACTAAACTAATAGTCTTGTTCTTGAGTACCTTCTTTCTTCGGTCCAATATAGATACAGGCCTTTTCTCATACGAAAGGTTGGTACCAAAAATCAATAACGAATGATCAAGGAAATGGATTGGATCTGGAATATACCGTCATAATTGAGATACATGGAATACGTCATGTACCTCATGTAACGATAGTGGAAGAGCCAGGTGATAGGACACATCACCTACTCGCTCAAGAATATCAAATGGTCCTATATACCTAGGACTAAGCTTTCCCCGTACACCGAATCGAATGATGCCACGGATAGGCGAGATGTCATGACCCGCATCCAGTGTAAGGGTACAAGTGCGTAACAACGTCCAGCCTACGCCGCAGAATCAGCGGTAGAACACTGTACTAGATTACTATCTAACAACTCACACAAATATATAATATACCTGTCATAATCTCAACTCCGAACGGAGGACAAGTATAGATATAGTAAAACTCAATCACAGTCTAAGCACGATAAGATAACACAGAAGTCTATAACTGAAAGATTAAACAACAATAAAATATAAACTACTAAATAATAATATCTCCATCAAATCTCAAACAAGTCAATATCTCAAGTTATTACAATTCAAGTTCTAAATATGAAAACTAAACCAAGTCTACTAACTAGTCTCTCGATCACTCCTGAGAGTCAGGGCCCAAAGTAAGCCATTTCCTGGTCCATAGTAAGTAGGACAAGTGTCCTCGGGACAAACATCTGTAATATTTTGTCAATGATCCAGTCAGGAAAGGAACGAGCACATCTCATCTAGAAATCTCAAGTAAATGACAAAGACTATAAAGTAGTTATAGACAGTTAATATTGATGAACATGGTAAGTTTAGACAGTAATAAAGTAGAACAATAGTTTAAACAAGTCAGGAGAGCATGTCAATGGAGACTGTAAAATTAAAACTAACTGAACTCAAATAGAGGTGATATAAGTCCAGATAATATAGCATAGACAAGTGTGATCCAGTGTAAGTCATAAACATGATACTGACCAGTATGTTTTGAAATACCGAGATCGACATGTAAACGATAGGGGTAAATACAGCTCATCGTACACTTGGCAAGTGTACGACTGCTATCATTCCAGATTAGACCATTCCAGTATTTTTGGGACTTTTTACATGTCTACTCGAATATTTCTCCGCCCAACAAGTACAAGTGAATCCAGAAAATGACGCGAAAATGAAGTACAAGTCCAGCCAGAACATGATGATGCCAGTAGTGAGTCCAGTAGGGTGATTCCAAAAATAGAGGCCAGGCATATAAAAAGGTGAGTGTCGCATGTAGTGGATCCAGAAATATCAATCCGTGTTGACAAAGAGTCAATAGAACTAACTAGAACTGAAATACAATAATTATCAAATAAATGAAAGAACTATCAGAGAATGTAATGACCTGATACCCTATGTGACTGATGAATACAGATGTCTGAACTGGAGTAACTGAGTCCTATTTAGAGCAATATAGGTTAAAATGTGTTTAATATATAATAAATAAAGTTTATAATGCAATCTATATGATTCTAGGTCAAAGTCAACTCTTGGTCAACTCTAGTCAACCATTCTAGTCAAACTAGGTCAAACCTAAGTCAACTAGTCAAATATTCTAAGTTTAAGTCAAACTTAAGTTAATCAGTCATTTTAAGTCCATTTGGGTCAATTCTATGTCAAGTTTGACCCACAATTGACTTTGGTCAACTTGCTAGTCAACCTTGCCTAACTAGGCATATAGATCAATTCTAAACTTACTAACTTACTAACCATAGGCTATTATCTTATATATATATATATATATATATATATAAATATAAATATATATAAATATAAATATAAATATAAATATATATATATATATATATATATATATATATATATATATATATATATATATATATATATATATATATATATATATATATATATATATAAATAAAGAGAATGCATTTTATTCAAGAAGGCCAAAATAGCCCAAAACTATACAAGTCTACCACTAGGCGCAAAATGCCGAGGCCTATACACGTATACTAACAAAAAAAAGGGAGGCAAAACGGCTAAGCTGGGGAAATGAGAGAGTCCCAGAAGACTGCCTGGCTATACGAACAAAGGGAGTTACATGTTTGGCACTGGCACGTGGTCTCCCATATGAGCTGGTCTGCGGTGTACTGGTGGCCTTCATATCTTGCTTTGTTGCAATTTTTCAGATTACCCAAGTAGCGGCAGCTGCCACAATCTGGTGGCCATGGGACACGGATGCCCAGGCCGCAGCTCGGTCGGAGAAGCGGTCGCCCTCAAGTGTCATTCTGCTATGCTGGGACAGCACTCTCCAGACCTTGATAGGAAGGTCCTCCTGACAGAAGATGTGGTCGACAGTTTTCGACTGACGTTCAGAGCAGCATATGCACGCGGACGCAAGACTGAACCCAATAGTATTGAGAGTGTCATCGGTTGGAAGGATGTTGCATAGGGCTCTCCATATGAGGAAGGACCACTTCTTGGGGATGCAAGTCTGCCAGAAAGATGCCATAGTGGAAGAGGGCATCGACTGGCCTTGTATCACACTTCTAGCCGATCTAATCGAGAATGATCTGGTAGCTGCGGCCGACCACCCGATCACATCTGCTTCTGTTTCGATCGTCAATCCGCTGCGACGGATGCTGTCGACTGCCTCCGGTCCGGCCCAGACTCGAACCTTGTTTCGGTTCCAGTTGTTATCAGAGGGGTCCCACAAGTCCTTGATAGAGCCGTTCCTAGGGGCGGCAAAAAGATTGGAAAGCAAGGTGGTGCCAACCCAATGTTCCAAAAATGGCGAGAAACTTCCGTCGCCTAACTTTAGGTGAATGACGGGTTTTGTGAGAGACCGACCGATAAGAATGCGACGCCAAGCCGCGAAGGATCTACTATTCGAGATGGCCGTCGATGGGTGGATGTGCTTGTAGTATCTGGCCTTCATGAACCTGGTCCATAAGTTGTGGCTCGTACGAAGCTTCCACCACAGTTTTATCAAGAAGGCATTAACTATGTGGGATAGTATGGTGAATCCCAGGCCCCCATCCCCGGTGGAGCAAGTCATGGTATCCCAGCTAGCCCAATGATGTTTGTCTTTGCCTCCTTGATGCCCCCAGAGGAAGTTGCTAAAGATGCTTTCGATCGAGGAGAGCACTTTCTTTGGTGGGAAAAACGCCGCCATGGTGTAGATGGGAATGGAAGTAAGGACATGATTGATGAGGATCATCTTACCACCCGGAGATAGGGTAGCGTTGTCACTCCCCGTTCCCGAAATACGTATTCTAATACGTATATTGCCTGAATATATTTATTTAGTATTTATCATGTAGTATCCTGTATTTAAATTCCTATAACTTCATGTTAATTAATCATCTGCATTTTATTTTCTGCACTTTATTTTTCTATAATTCTATTATCTGCTCTTTAAATTTTCATGTTAATTAATTAGCTGCTCTTTAATTTTCATGCTAATTAATTCCTGCAATTTTATTTCTGCATTTCTTCCTGTAATTTTATTACCTGCATTTTAATTCCTGCTTTAGTTTTACTTTCGGGTTAGCCTTGTTGGACCCGTGCAACCCGACCCATTAAGAACCCGGCCCAACTCCCACCTACCACCCCTTTGCTACTTAAAGCCACCCTCTCCCTTCTCTCTCCTCATTCACTCCTTCTTCACCATTACTTCTTCTTCTTCTTCCTTTCATTACTCTCTCCACCTACCAACTAGGCAAGTACATCTTGCTCTACATGAGGACCATATTTTATGGTTCAATATTCTTCCTCTCATGATTCTAAGAGAGTTTAGTGCTTAGTATTTTTGATTTCATTGGTCCATTTCTTGTAGATCTAAGTTATTATATTTTCGATTGTCTATGGATTTTGATCTAGCAAACTCCTTTGTTCTCAAGATTTGATGGTTCCATGTCGTAGAGCAGTTCATCCTACCCAATTTTGACTTTTGGAAAGTTGGATTCGAACTTATTTTGACCAAGTTCTGAACTTTTGAAGCCTTGGGGTACAACCATAGAGTTCTTGCTGTTTGGAAAAGACAGTGAGCAGTGTATGCTAGCTTTTTAGCTGCGTCACTGAGCTGTGCGCGCTCTTTAGCACAGTATGGAGTCCATACGCTGTTTTTTTAGGAAGCGTGTGTCTTGCATATGCTACCTTTTGGAAGCGTGTATCGTATGGAGTTCATACGCTACCTTTTGGGAGCGTATGACTTGCATACGCTGACTTGAATGGTCAGGAGTCGTATGAAGTCCATACGCTACCTTTTGGGAGCGTATGACTTGCATACGCTGACTTGAATGGTCAGGAGTCGTATGAAGTCCATACGCTACCTTTTGGGAGCGTATGACTTGCATACACTGACTTGAATGGTCAGGAGTCGTATGAAGTCCATACGCTACCTTTTGGGAGCGTATGACTTGCATACGCTGACTTGAATGGTCAGGAGTCGTATGAAGTCCATACGCTACCTTTTGGGAGCGTATGACTTGCATACGCTGACTTGAATGGTCAGGAGTCGTATGGAGTTCATACGCTACCTTTTGGGAGCGTATGACTTGCATACGCTGACTTGGATAGTAAGGAGTCGTATGGAGTTCATACGCTGCCTTTTGGAAGCGTATGACTCCCATACGCTAGCTTGGCTTGAGCATAGCTTGACCTGGGCGTACGCTGGCTTGAGCGTAGCTTGACCTGAGCGTACGCTGGCATGAGCGTAGGCTGACATGAGAGTAGCCTGCTTACCCTGGATCTTCTATAGCCCTGTATATTGATATTTTATTAGATGTTTAACGTCTATTTTATATCCTTACGCCTTTTTGCATAAACTTGATATAATCATGATATGTTGATATTTCTGTTAATTATAGATTGTTACGTGGGATGTACCATGTGTCATGAATTGAGTTATAGATACCCGGATTGACTAGAATTAAACCCTGAGAGTTGTAGACTCGACCCCACTGAATGCTAGTTGACTTTCATGCCTTGCCACCATTGATAATGATTGTGATCTTGACTAAATTGATCATGCGTTCCTAATTGGAACTAAGAGACTGGCTAGTCGTCTTATTGAATGAAATGAATGAGACACGTTCATGTTATGAACTATTGTACTTGACTGGCTGATCCCGAATATTGACATACATGCACATGCAGGCTTCAATCTATTTATTTATTTATTTAGTTATTTTTTTCTACAAAAGAAGCATGTGTACTTTATGGTCAAGGCATGATTACCGTGGATAGATTTGATTGTTGCATTATGCTATGTAAGACCTGCAACCTAACCGCACTGGTATCGTTGTAGAGTTGTACATATCGTACCCCGTACGAAAGTACTCATTTGAATGACCATGATCCACGGCATGGGATTTCACTCAACGTAGAGACTATTAAGTTAAATAAAATAATAATTGCATGGAGAGAATGGATTCCCGAATTCTTACATGGCAGCCCCCTTGGGACAAGTAGTACCCGACGGACCGGCTGGTTCCCACAGATACTGTAAATCTGCCACACGGGCAGGGCACAGTATCTGCTTTTATTATTATTGTATATTGTATATTGACGGGCGTCCTACTAGGACTCGTCTAATTCATGCATGGGCCAATTGATCGACTGGATAGACTAGCCTTGCTTGCACATAGTAAGAACTGAGGAATCCCTAATTGCATTATTTCAGGATAACTTGGGACTCATAATAGCAAGCCGTAGGAGTTGATTGGCCGTTCAAGATGATTTGTTTGTGCACTGTACTCTGTTACCTAACTGGGATGATCAGAATGTCAGGACATGACGGGCCAACTTCTGTCCTTGTTTGGTTGGGAGGTTGGTTCGAAGTGTCTTGATGTGATGTGAATCCTAGTGGAAAGCAGAGATCTACTATTATATTTCTCATTACTGGTTTTAGTTCTCATGTCGTGCTCCCTTGTGGTACTTGCTATTAGAGGTCTAACCTCTCTGGTTTTGCATGGCCAGATTTAGAGCCAGTTCCCGAGGACTCAGCGTACTTCCACCTCCAGGATGGTCAATACTAGAGGAATGATCGCAGTAGGCCTCGAGTGGGTTCCTTAACTTCACCACTCGTTTTGTTATCTACTTTATACCTTGCCGTTTGGCACCGACATGTTAGTCGGATTGTCTTGTACTTACTTTTGCATAATTGTAATTAAGTCAGACTGCAGCTGATAACAATTGTGTATGCTTGCTATATCATCTGGCTATGTTTTGTAAAGCAAGATCTCAAGAACATTTTGACCGAGCGTTTGGGACGCCTTACTGCTTTACCTTACATGTTCTATATTTCTGTTTCTTGTTTGAATGATTGAGACAATAGATGTATAATGACCATAGTAAGACTTTTATGTAGTGTGCACCCCCTCGTCTGGTTAGACAGCATTGATCGTATTATACGGTATTCATCTACCCGTAATATGTAGCTGGCTGAGTCATTCCCCCGTTCTTCAGTATTCTGGTTCTGGGGCGTGACAAGGTTTTAGTGGTGGCCCATGCAGGTCTGATTTCAGACTTGTGGGGTGTTTTGTTTAATAGGATGTCTCAATCACACATGTTTTCCCTTGATCTCATGATTCGTCGATTCTCAACTCTAGCTTGACATTCCAGTATCCTTTGACTTCATTGATCCTTCATGTCCGGTCGTTTGATTGTTCTCTTGTCCCTTTCCTTAGGGGCACTTCGTCCGCATCGGTCAGAGCTGGACAGCAGCAACATGGACAACCTGACCCTGTTGGTCAGCAACAAGAGCCGGTACTACCTCAGGAGGCTACCCAGAAAGAAGTGATAGTAGAAGCAGCAGCTGGATCGCAGTATCCGGATGTTCCACCCCCACCAACAGTTCTACCTACCCCTACGGAGATGGACACACCAGCCCTTCTGGAGATCATGAGAGGAATGATGGCTACTCAGTAACATCAGATGTTGGCCCAGCAGCGCATGCACACTCAGCTACAAGAGCAGAATGTGTTGCTCAACCAAGGATTGCAGACGGCTTTGGAAAGAGGAGTGAGGACTGATTCAGGAGCGTCAGCCAGGTTTTGCAAGTACAACCCCCGCCGTTTCGAGGGCACGGAGGATGCCATCTCAGCAGATGCATGGCTTAAGGATATTGAGGCTATCCTGACAGCCGCTAAGGTGCCGACAGAAGAACGTGTGGATCTAGCGAAGTTGTTACTTCAGGATCTCGCACGTGATTGGTGGGAATCAGAGGAAGTAGGCATCAGACGTCCTGTTGCTTGGGACGATTTTACTGCAAGGTTCAAGACGAAGTACTATGGAGTTGTGGCACAGTTTGAGCTACAACAAAAGTTTATCAGCCTCAGGCAGGCTGGCAAGACGGTAGATGCTTATGCAGCGGAGTTCTGCAGATTGAGTAGGTTTTCCCTAGAGATGGTAGCAACGGAACGCCAGAGGGCGATGAGGTTCCAGCAAGGGTTTCATCTTGAGCTCTTACAATTGATAGAGGGGCACAATTACCAGACTTTTGATGAGATATTGACAGCGACTCGAAGGCATGAGATCACCATTCAGAGGCTTGCGGCAAGGACTGGGGGTCAGAAGAGATCCCACAGTCAGATTGAAGGAGGAGGGGGAGCAGCGCCCCGAACAACAGCACCATCCCCTGGCATTCGTATCCACGATGTGGCAATACGAGGGCCAACACCACCACCCAGGCAGCAGCAACAGCAACAGAGGAAGAACCAGCAACCCCCGGCGGGCTGCACTTATTGTGGGAAGATGGGGCACACTAGAGATGTGTGTCGGACATTGAATGGACTGTGTCTGATATGTGGAAACCCAGATCATCGGGTTACCATATGTCCCATGAATTCGAGGTCAGGAGGACCAGGGCAGCAGTTTCCTGCTCTGCCAGCACCAGGGGCAGGGCAGTATCGAGGACCAGCATTGGCAGTGAGGCCGTTGGCGCAGCATCCGTTAGTATCACAGGCTCAGATGTTTCGGCAGCAGGGGCCGCCGATGCAGCAACACCAGCATAGACCACCCCAGCATTATCAAGGCAGGGGCCAGCAGCAGCACCAGGCTAGGCCACAGCATGGGAACCAGCAAGGAGGTCGAGGGCAGGCATTCACACTGTCCTTGGAAGAGGTATTGGCATCGGAAGATATTGTGGCAGGTAACATTCTCGCCGCCTCATATTCCGCAGTAGTATTGTTTGATTCGGGAGCATCCCATTCATTTATATCTGCACAATTTACGACACGGCTAGGAATGGAGTTCGAGGCATTGCCAGGGAGGTTGAATATACTCACTGGTAATGGGCTCGTGGGAGTTAGTAGAGTTAGTTTAGCATGTAGTGTTGTAGTGTGCGGGCATCCTTTACCCGCCCGGTTGATAGAATTTTCTGTTGGAATTTTTGACGTTATCTTAGGCATGGACTGGCTGAAAGACAGTCATGCGACAATAGATTGTCGTAGTGGAAGTGTATCTTTTGATATTCCAGGCATGGAGAGGTTCACCTTGGTCAGGTCAGAGGCAACTCAGCAAGAGCAGAGAGTAGTAACAGCAATGAAAGAAGTTCAGATTTCGAAGGTAGTTGAAGAATTTCTAGACGTATTTCCCGAAGAACTTCTAGGTCTACCACCGGTTAGAGATATTGAGTTCAGCATAGAATTGGCACCTGGAACTAAACCGATATCAGATCGAGTTTACAGAATGGCGGATTCGGAACAGGCCAAGGTTTATCAGCATATAGAGGAATTGAAGGAGAAGAAGTTCATCCAAGCTAGCATATCACCATGGGCAGCACCAGTGGTACTTGTAGGGAAGAAGGATGGATCGTCCAGATTATGCATCGATTACAGGAAGCTTAACGCGGCGACAGTGAAGAACAAGTACCCATTACCCAGGATCGACGACTTATTTGATCAGTTGAGCAAGGCTAGAGTTTTCTCCAAGATAGATCTTCGTTCAGGGTACCATCAGGTGAGGGTTAGGAAGGAAGATATTCCCAAGACAGCATTCAGGTCGAAGTATGGGCATTATGAGTTTTTAGTAATGCCGTTTGGTTTGACCAATGCTCCAGCTATATTCATGGATTTGATGAATCGCATCTTTATGCCGTACTTAGATCAGTTTGTCGTAGTATTTCTCGACGACATTCTTATGTACTCTGCTAGTGAAGAGGAGCATGAAGACCACCTCAGTAAAGTGTTGCAGATTCTGAGAGAGAACCAGTTGTATGCCAAGCTCAGCAAGTGTGAGTTCTGGATGGACCACATTTTATTTTTGGGTCATATCGTATCAGGAGCTGGAGTAGCAGTGGATCCCAAAAAGGTAGAAGCAGTAGAGAGTTGGCCAGTACCCAAGACCGTAGCTGATGTACGGAGTTTCTTAGGATTGGCAGGATATTACAGAAGGTTTGTGTCAGACTTTGCAAGGCTTTCAGCACCCATGACCCGCTTGACCCGGAAGGATGTACCATTCGTTTGGTCGACAGAATGTCAGGCATCATTCGAGACTTTGAAGCAAAAGTTGATATCAGCGCCCATTCTTACATTGCCAGTTAGACCCGGAGGTTTTACTGTATATTGTGATGCGTCAGGTAAAGGACTTGGATGTGTCCTTATGCAGCATGGGAAGGTAATAGTGTATGCATCTAGGCAGCTTCGGGACCACGAGAAGAATTACCCAACTCATGATTTGGAGTTAGCGGCAGTAGTGTTTGCTCTGAAGCTATGGAGACATTACTTATATGGTGACCGAGTGGAAATATACACAGACCACAAAAGCCTGAAGTACATCTTTACTCAGAAGGAACTAAACATGAGGCAGAGGAGATGGTTGGAGTTGATCAAGGATTATGACGTGGAGCTTCAATATCATCCAGGCAAGGCTAATGTAGTGGCAGACGCTCTTAGCAGAAGAGGCGGCACATTTATGTTGACAACGCAGAGACATATCTTAGAAGACCTTCAGGAGATGGGCATAGAAGTTATACTTCCTAGTGATGTAGGAGTTCTGGCTAGTCTATAAGTCCAATCTGACTTGGTAGATAGGATCAAGGCAGCTCAGGCACAAGATCCAAGGATTCAGAAGCTTAGGACAGAATGTGAGTCAGGACTCAGGAAGGAGATGAGAATTCATGAAGATGGTACGCTTAGGTTTGGATCACGTCTATGTGTACCTAGTGGAGATATCAGACAGGAAGTTATGGCAGAAGCTCACAGTTCCCAGTATTCTATACATCCTGGAGGGACCAAGATGTACCAAGATATCAAGCAGCACTTCTGGTGGAATGGAATGAAGAGAGAGATAGCTAGATTCGTTTCCCGTTGCTTGGTATGTCAGCAAGTGAAGGCAGAACAGCAGAGGCCAGCTGGATTATTGCAACCGCTTCCTATCCCGAAATGGAAGTGGAAGCATATCACCATGGACTTTGTGACCGGTTTACCAAGATCGCCAAGTGGTAAGAATGCCATTTGGGTGATAGTAGATCGGCTTACGAAGGTGGCACATTTTCTTCCTTTCAGAGTAGGGCAATCTACAGAAAAGTTGGCAGAATTGTATATGCAACAGATAGTCAGGCAGCATGGAGTCCCTGTCAGTATTGTGTCAGATCGAGATACCCGTTTCATATCACATTTCTGGAAGAGCTTGCATCATAGTCTGGGTACCAAATTAAAATTTAGCACGGCTTACCATCCACAGACGGACGGGCAATCAGAAAGGACGATTCAGACTTTAGAAGACATGTTGCGAGCTTGCACTCTAGATTTTGGAGGGTCTTGGGAGAGTCACCTTCACTTGGTCGAGTTCTCATACAACAACAGTTATCAAGCCAGTATCCAGATGGCGCCATTTGAGGCACTATATGGTAAAAAGTGTAGATCGCCACTAGCATGGGATGATATCGGGGAAAGGAAGATGCTAGGCCCAGAAATGATTATCCAGACGGTTGAAGTGATTAAGGGAATTAGAGAACGACTTCGTATTGCGCAGGATCGGCATCGTCATTGGGCTGACCAGCATCGTAGGCCGTTAGAGTTCTCTGTTGGGGACCACGTGTTCTTGCGGATCTCACCTACCCATGGGGTCATTAGATTTAGCGTTCGCGGGAAGCTGAGTCCGCGATACGTAGGCCCATTTGTTATCCTTGATCGGATAGGCGATGTTGCTTATCGTTTATCACTCCCACCTTCGTTACGAGAGGTGCATGTCGTGTTTCATGTATCTCAATTACGGAGGTATGTATCGGACCCAAGCCATATCCTCGATCATTCTGAGCTGGTTGTTGGTACCAACCTGTCTTACGAGGAGCAGCCTGTGTCCATCTTGGATCGAAGAGAGAAGATACTCAAGAACCGAACAATTAACCTTGTCCGGGTTGCTTGGGGTCATCACTCTTTGGGAGAGTCAACGTAGGAACGTGAGGATGATATCCGATCACGGTATCCACATCTGTTTGACTCACAAGGTATATCTTTTTCTGTGTACCTTGATTGTCTTGATTCCTCATGCTTAACCCTTTATGGGTAGAATTGCTTGATATCGTAGATTGATGGATTTACATATATGTTACTTGCTATGGACATTGTAAAATGATTGCTTTATTGAATTGCTTGTACTTAGATTAGTTTAGCCCCGATATTTCTATCTTGCTTGAATTTGAAATTCCGAGGACGGAAATTTTTCAAGGAGGGTAGAGATGTCACTCCCCGTTCCCGGAATGCGTATTCTAATACGTATATTGCCTGAATATATTTATTTAGTATTTATCATGTAGTATCCTGTATTTAAATTCTTATAACTTCATGTTAATTAATCATCTGCATTTTATTTTCTGCACTTTATTTTTCTACAATTCTATTATCCGCTCTTTAAATTTTCATGTTAATTAATTAGCTGCTCTTTAATTTTCATGCTAATTAATTCCTGTAATTTTATTTCTGCATTTCTTTCTGTAATTTTATTACCTGAATTTTAATTTCTGCTTTAGTTTTACTTTCGGGTTAGCCTTGTTGGACCCGTGCAACCCGACCCATTAAGAACCCGGCCCAACTCCCACCTACCACCCCTTTGCTACTTAAAGCCACCCTCTTCCTTCTCTCTCCTCATTCACTCCTTCTTCACCATTACTTCTTCTTCTTCCTTTCATTACTCTCTCCACCTACCAACTAGGCAAGTACATTTTGCTCTACATGAGGACCATATTTTATGGTTCAATATTCTTCCTCTCATGATTCTAAGAGAGTTTAGTGCTTAGTATTTTTGATTTCATTGGTTCATTTCTTGTAGATCTAAGTTATTATATTTTTGGTTGTCTATGGGTTTTGATCTAGCAAACTCCTTTGTTCTCAAGATTTGATGGTTCTATGTCGTAGAGCAGTTCATCCTATCCAATTTTGACCTTTGGAAAGTTGGATTCGGACTTATTTTGACCAAGTTCTGAACTTTTGAAGCCTTGGGGTACAACCATAGAGTTCTTGCTGTTTGGAGAAGACAGTGAGCAGTGTATGCTAGCTTTTTAGCTGTGTCACTGAGCTGTGCGCGCTCTTTAGCACAGCATGGAGTCCATACGCTGCCTTTTTAGGAAGCGTGTGTCTTGCATACGCTACCTTTTGGAAGCGTGTGTCGTATGGAGTTCATACGCTACCTTTTGGGAGCGTATGACTTGCATACGCTGACTTGAATGGTCAGGAGTCGTATGAAGTCCATACGCTACCTTTTGGGAGCGTATGACTTGCATACGCTGACTTGAATGGTCAGGAGTCGTATGAAGTCCATACGCTATCTTTTGGGAGCGTATGACTTGCATATGCTGACTTGAATGGTCAGGAGTCGTATGAAGTCCATACGCTACCTTTTGGGAGCGTATGACTTGCATACGCTGACTTGGATAGTAAGGAGTCGTATGGAGTTCATACGCTGCCTTTTGGAAGCGTATGACTCCCATACGCTAGCTTGGCTTGAGCATAGCTTGACCTGGGCGTACGCTGGCTTGAGCGTAGCTTGACCTGAGCGTACGCTGGCATGAGCGTAGGCTGACATGAGAGTAGCCTGCTTACCCTGGATCTTCTATAGCCCTGTATATTGATATTTTATTAGATGTTTAACGTCTATTTTATATCCTTACGCCTTTTTGCATAAACTTGATATAATCATGATATGTTGATATTTCTGTTAATTATAGATTGTTACGTGGGATGTACCATGTGTCATGAATTGAGTTATAGATACCCGGATTGACTAGAATTAAACCCTGAGAGTTGTAGACTCGACCCCACTGAATGCTAGTTGACTTTCATGCCTTGCCACCATTGATAATGATTGTGATCTTGACTAAATTGATCATGCGTTCCTAATTGGAACTAAGAGACTGGCTAGTCGTCTTATTGAATGAAATGAATGAGACACGTTCATGTTATGAACTATTGTACTCGACTGGCTGATCCCGAATATTGACATACATGCACATGCAGGCTTCAATCTATTTATTTATTTATTTAGTTATTTTTTTCTACAAAAGAAGCATGTGTACTTTATGGTCAAGGCATGATTACCGTGGATAGATTTGATTGTTGCATTACGCTATGTAAGACCTGCAACCTAACCGCACTGGTATCGTTGTAGAGTTGTACATATCGTACCCCGTACGAAAGTACTCATTTGAATGACCATGATCCACGGCATGGGATTTCACTCAACGTAGAGACTATTAAGTTAAATAAAATAATAATTGTACGGAGAGAATGGATTCCCGAATTCTTACATGGCAGCCCCCTTGGGACGAGTAGTACCCGACGGGCCGGCTGGTTCCCACAGATATTGTAAATCTGCCACACGGGCAGGGCACAATATCTGCTTTTATTATTATTATATATTGTATATTGACGGGCGTCCTGCTAGGACTCGTCTAATTCATGCATGGGCCAATTGATCGACTGGATAGACTAGCCTTGCTTGCACATAGTAAGAACTGAGGAATCCCTAATTGCATTATTCCAGGATAACTTGGGACTCATAATAGCAAGTCGTAGGAGTTGATTGGCCGTTCAAGATGATTTGTTTGTGCACTGTACTCTGTTACCTAACTGGGATGATCAGAATGTCAGGACATGACGGGCCAACTTCTGTCCTTGTTTGGTTGGGAGGTTGGTTCGAAGTGTCTTGATGTGATGTGAATCCTAGTGGAAAGCAGAGATCTATTATTATATTTCTCATTACTGGTTTTAGTTCTCATGTCGTGCTCCCTTGTGGTACTTGCTATTAGAGGTCTAACCTCTCTGGTTTTGCATAGCCAAATTTAGAGCCAGTTTCCGAGGACTCAGCGTACTTCCACCTCCAGGATGGTCAATACTAGAGGAATGATCGCAGTAGGCCTCGAGTGGGTTCCTTAACTTCACCACTCGTTTTGTTATCTACTTTATACCTTGCCGTTTGGCACCGACATGTTAGTCGGATTGTCTTGTACTTACTTTTGCATAATTGTAATTAAGTCAGACTGCAGCTGATAACAATTGTGTACGCTTGCTATATCATCTGGCTATGTTTTGTAAAGCCAGATCTCAAGAACATTTTGACCGAGCGTTTGGGACGCCTTACTGCTTTACCTTACATGTTCTATATTTCTGTTTCTTGTTTGAATGATTGAGACAATAGATGTGTAATGACCATAGTAAGACTTTTATGTAGTGTGCACCCCCTCGTCTGGTTAGACAGCATTGATCGTATTATACGGTATTCATCTACCCGTAATACGTAGCTGGCTGAGTCATTCCCCCGCTCTCCAGTATTCTGGTTCTGGGGCATGACAAGCGTTATGCCAACCCTCGCGTTTTTTCCTGATGCGTCCGATCAGGTCCTCGAAAATCCCAACGTTATATTTACCATACATTAGGGGGCAACCCAGGTAGTAGAATGGAAGATGTTTGATGGGGAAGGGGGTGATGTTGGAGAGGCTCGCCACGTGTTCTCTCTTGATATTGTGGTGGGCGTAGATAACACTTTTGTCTGGGTTAACTTTCTGGCCAAAGCACCTAGCGTATCTCTGAAGGGTGTTTTGGACCACGTCCACCGACCCGGCCTCCTCGGAAGAGAAGATGAGGATATCATCGGCAAATGCCAGGTGGGGACGATCGGACATCCGCTGGCGGTATAATAGTGCTGGAAGTTGGGAGTGCTCTTCATCTTGTTAAGGTTTCTGCTCAAGGCGTCCGCCGTAATGATGAAGATGGTGGAAGATAGAGGATCACCTTGCCTGACACCACGACTTGATTTGAAGAAGCCGTCGGCCTGCCCGTTGATAACCGTGGAGAACCACGAGTTGCTGATCAATCTCCACCCGATGTTGGTCCAGTTTTTGGAAAATTCGAAGGCCCCAAACACCTAGATCATGAATTGCCAGTCCAGTCTATCGTAAGCTTTCTCCATGTCCAATTTGATGGCTATGTTGACCCCTCTTGCTGGGAACTTCATGCAGGTAATTAACTCTTGGGCTAGTATGATATTATCTTGAATGTTTTTCCCCTGGACGAAGCCACTCTGCTCCTCCGAGATGATCTTGGATAGAAGATCGGACATGCGGGAAGTGATGATCTTGAAAATGATCTTGTTGGTGAATGTACAAAGACTGATTGGTAAAAATCGCAAAATGTCTCCAGGTTGTCTTTCTTCGGGATGAGGATCAAGTTGGTGCTCGAGATAGCTCTGGGGTAAGTAGCTCCTTGGAGGAATACAGTAACCGCCTTGTGAAGATCCTCCTTGATGATGTCCCAGCAAGAGCGAAAAAACCCAAGAAAACCCGTCTGGTCCGGGCACACTGTGTTCGTTAAGGGCCCAAACGACATCTTTCTCCTCTTGCTCGGAGGGAGGCTGTTCTAACCGGATATTGTCGATTTCGCTAATAATGTAAGCCCCCTGAATTTTAGGATTTATTTTTATTTTTCTTAATGAATTATTTTCGATAAATGTTTTATTATTTAATTGTTTAGATCATTAATGTACCTTTCCGTAACTTTGACTTCTGGAGCGTCAGGGATGCCAATCTCTGGAAACTCTCTTCACGAGTTTTGAAGTAGACAAGATTATCTTCTTTTTGATATATCATGTCCCACTTGAACTCGTTCCCTTGTGCTCTTTTTGTATCGCGCAACTTCGGGTCAACTTAGACCAATTAATCGTTGAATATTATTCCCACTTTTATTTTTGATCATCGTTTGCACGTTACCGTTGCTTTTAATTTAGGAGCACCAGATCAGCCATTTTCTCGAAACCAACTTCTCATAAATGATCTACTCGAGACACTCTTCACCCATGACCTTTGTGTCCCACTCAGACACTCCATTTTGTGCTCCATTTTCTTCGCACAACTTTCGGTTCAATTTAGGCCAATTTATTATCTACCGTGAAACCTGATTTAATTTCCAATTTAATTTCGGGACCCGACATCGATCCAACCTAGTCGACCCAAAGTATGGACGTGGCCCATATGAAGCCTACTACCCACATGAAACTTGTGTCCCATTTATTGGAGTCCCCGCATATTATTTATTTACCCGTGTTCATAAATACGTATTTAATTCAATTATTGCACTCTGTCCGATTTTGACCCGACCTGGTTCGACCGAACCCGAGCCCAAGCTCCATGTTGCCCTCTCATGACTGCTCAAATACCCCGCTTAATTTTTCTATTTTTTCTATTTTGGAAATATCACTTCCTCTCTCTACTTTACAAATATCTATATATATATATATATATATATATATATATATATATATATATATATATATATATATATATATATATATATATATATATATATATACATACATATATATATGTATATAAATAACTCTCTCTCTCCTATTATTAAACAAACACCACCTCACCACACTCTCTCTCACACTCCCATCACAGCCACCCCCATGGCCGAACCCCCCCTCTCTCTATACTTTTCTCTCTCTCTATCTCTCTTTATATATATATATATATATATATATATATATATATATATATATATATACCTACATATATATATATTATATATAAACAAATACCTCTCTTTCTCTCACTTTACATCACACCTCACCACTTCATCCCCTCACCTCCTTTACAGCAAGAGAACCCCCCCAAACCGACTTCTCTCTCTCTCCCTCTTATTCAAATATCTTCCTCTCTCTCTCTACTACTCTTTCTCTCTTTCTTTATATTTATATACACTCACACACAATAACTCTCTCCCTCTCTCTCTTTATCAAAACACAAACACACACACCCCACCTCCCTCTCGGCCGACAGCCCACCCTGGCCGAGCCCTCCATCGAGCACCACCCTCTCCTCCTCCCGAGCTCCTCCCTCTTCTCCTTCTCCTCACAACACCACCACCATTAACACCAACACCACCACTCTCACCATTCTTTTCATCACCACCACCTCCACCACCCGCACGCCACCGTCGGCGACCGCCGCCGTCGGCATGCCACCACCGTGGTTGGCCCAGCCCTCCCCCGTATCGCGCGCGTGCACTGCGCAGTGCGCAGCAAAGCAGCAGCAGCGACAGCAGCCGTAGCCGCGCCACCACGCGCCGTGCGCACCGCCGGCGAGCCCCCTGGCCGTGCGCGCACCTCCGGCGAACCCCCCTGCATCGCCATCTTCCTTTCCGACGCACCGAATAGCCTATTCGTGCGTTTACGTCGAAATCCCGTCGGCGCGCGAGTTTTGAACTCGAAAATGGCGCTCCATCGTAGCGACTTCGCACACATTTTATGGGAGATCCGACCGTTGGATCGACGTACTCCTTGCTCCGTCGCAATCTCGGTATATCCATCTTCACTCCTGTCAATTTTCATCCGTTAATTTCGTCGTTTGATACCTCAAAACTGGCCACCAAGTTGACATTTTAAATTGAACTGTTTTTGGACAGTTTCGTGGAGCCAACTTCGTCAGCTCGTAACTTCGCCTTCGCAGCTCCGGTTAGCGCGCTACCAGTTCCTGTGCGCAGCTGGTATAACCCTCTTCCTTCCTCCTTTAGGTTTCGTTTCATTTTAAGCACGTTCGGTTGGTCGAATTCGACGCCAAAGTTGGCCGTCCGAATTCTATAAATTGCACTTGTTAAATTCCATTTTTGAACCCGGGACTTCGAATTCAATTTCTGACACCACCAGTAGACTCATGGCATCGTTCTGGCATGTTTTCATATAAAGTTTACTTATTTTGGAGAACGTGGGCCCGGGCACGCATTTCGGTGTAAAGCGGGTCCCACTTTTCGAGTCAACGGGTCACTTTGAGATCGGCTCATCGGAATCCAATTCGGATATATCGTTGAGTTCGTATCGTCATTCTGGACTCGTTGATATATAATTTGCTGAGTTTTGAAGACATTTGCTCCGGCACGCATTTCCGTGCAAACCAGATTCCATATGTCCGCGTCAACGGACCATTTTGTGATCGGGACATCGGAATCCTATTTCGGACATACCGTTGGGTTCGTATCATCATTCTGGATTCGTAGACATATAATTTGCTAGGTTTTGTTGACTTCTATCCCGACACATTTTTCGGTGCAAAGTGTGTCCAACGGCGGACATTATTTTGATCCAAAATTACCGTTTTTGCCCCTGTGTCCAAATTAAACTTTTGGGTAGGCTATCCTAGCTAATTTGACTGTTCTGGACACGTTGGTGATATTTATTTTATCATCCGACAACATCTGTAGATTTTGTTTTTGTATCATCCTTAATTTATAATTAATTATTTTTTCAGATATTGTTACTTTCTGGTTTTGAATTTTTATATATATTTTAATTGCTCTAAAAATCTTGGAAAAATTGTATTTAAATACTATGTTAATTTATCTAATTTAATATAATTTTTCCAGCATTTAATAAGTACTTTTGGTATTTTATAAAAATAGGAAAACAGAACTCATTTTCAGTATATTTATGTTTACTGATTTTTAATAAATATTTATGGAGGTTTATAAATTCCAGAAAAATTAGTATAAATTTCTATAATTAACAAGGATCATTTTGGTACTTTATTTTATATATATTTAAGCTTTTTGTCTTTCTCAAAAATTGTTGGAACATAGTGTACGGTTCGATTTATTTATTGAATAATTACGACTTTTAATATTTTGTGTTGTATTGAGTTATTATAGTATTAGATCACCCCCTACATTAGTGTAAAGGCCCTAGAACATTAGTTTGGATATAGTGGCACTCCACATTAGACTTTTATGCTAGGTTCCCACTTGGCTAGTATCCAGTTAGGAGTCGTGTCACACCACTAGTGTATTATTGAACATAGCTTAGAACTGAGATTGTGTATCATTATTGACAGGATACCGGACATCTATATCTTCGTACTAGTATTCTTGCTTTGCTCGAGGCAAGTACATCTACAGACTCATTTACTGTCTTTTAATGCTAGAACATGTATTAACCCTGTTAAAATATTGATTCTTGAGGTAGCAAGCTATATCTTCACATGTTGTATTACTTTCAGTACTTGCCATGCTTAGGACAGTTATCATATCTTCACATGCTTCTTACTGGTTCTCAGTACATGTTTCACTATGCTTTATACTACTCGGAGTATTCACATGTTTCATACGGCTCCCAGTACCTGTCATGCTTATACCGCTGCCGGTATCTTTCACATGCTTTTACTGTTCTCGTATCTCTTACATGTTTAGAATATGGGTTATGGGGAAACTGATAGTTGAGTACGTGATCATAGCCCCACGCTACGACCTTGGCCGTGTAGGGCCGACATTATGCATGTAGACCTTGCCAGAGGCCAATATCCCGAGGCACTTGTACGTGTGTACATTTAGGCATGTACGAAAGTATATATTGTTCTTACTGGTGGCACACCACCCTCAGCACCTCTTGACCGATCACGTACCTGCTACAGTTTTAAACATTACATATACATCTGTCTATATGACATATGTGTCCTTGCCATGATAGATTATGAGATACCATGATTTCAGATATGCCATGTTCCCTATGTTACTATGATACTGTGATTCCAGTCATACCATGATTCCAGTTGTACCATGAGGCCATATTTCTAGTATTTTCCTATTTTATAGACTTATCACACCATGTTTCTTGTTGTACATCTCTTTCATTATATATTCAGTACTTGGTTGTAGAGGTTGTACTTGCTCCCGTCCTGACAGGATAACGTTGTAGGTTCACTTTTCGAGGAGAAAATGCTTGTGATTCATATTATGGCACTGCATTTGAGGACCTGGCCTTAGCTCCAGAAGAGGCCCCAGCGGGGAACCTTGCTTAGTTATTTTTATGTGTTTTGAGACTGAGACTTTGGTATGTTCTTATATTTGGATACTGGACTTTGTCTCCAGTTAGATACTTTGGTTATGTATTATTAAGTCTGTGCTTATGTTACCTTCGCTTATAGATGCTGTGTTGTGATGAACATTTAAATGTGATTTTAGAACTGTTAGTAGCTTAGATCCTTTATTGTCTATTCTTAGAACAGCTTACTACGCTTTAGCAAGCGTAGGCTGGACATGGCTCGGCCCGGCCCAATAATTTGGGTAACGGGTCGTGACATATTTTTTTGGCGGCCCATGCAGGTCTCGACTTAAGTTGTTTGGTTACATTATTGTACCAAGCATGCCTGCAATTAGGATCTAGGACAACTTGTTAACACTAGGGATAAACATTTAGAACACCTAGAGGGTTACTAGGATTGCAACATAGGAGAACTCGTCACAGCATAGGACCGTTAGCTATAATTAGCCTCTTGTTTGTATTTCAGTGGGTCAATTTAGACCAAGTTTGTACCCTTGGGATGACCCCTGAGGATCTCACTCTAATCTTATCTCGAAATCTGTTTTCACCTGTTTCCATTTGCTATTTCTTAAATTATTGTTGAAATCGATTTCTGATTTTCGTTGTTGACTTTGATCTTGCATCGTGATAAATTTTGTGGATTGAATTATGATATATCCTGATAAGGTAAACGTCTGCTTTATTTATGGAGTTTAGAATTTATCGCAGCCATATTAGCTGGTATGACAAAAACATAGAGCCTGATTTCGGATATACTATCCTATTCATAGAATTTAGATTTTCTTGCAGCCATACCGGTTGGCGTGGTAAGGAATCTAGATGACATGACTATAGGGTGTATACCTTAGTTATGACTTTATCGTTTATTGCATATAAGCTTACTGGTGTGGCGAGAATTCTAGCAACATGATTTCAGGAAGACGTGTATGGTTATCAGATCATATCTCAACTTGGTTCACTTTGTTATGACCGAATGAGCAAGAATAAATTTTTATCATTATTTTTTCCCCGTCTTGATTAACTCTATTCTATCTACATCTACAACTAGGATTACAGGTTCTCTAGGACTCGCCAATAGGATTGCTTTCGCGTTATCTTTTGGACATAATTATTTTTGTGTTCCATCTTTCCTATGACTTGACTAAACTCTTTTTCGTTAACCTCTTGGGTATTTCTCGTTATGCATCCTGTTGTCTTCGTACCATTCTTGGAGATATTCCAATAAACTTTTCTGTCTTGCTTGACCTTTAACTTGTTTGGACACTGTTATGGATTGCTTAACCCAGTCTTAGGCCTTGTTACCTTCTATTTGATAGATGACCAAAATAGCCAAACCTTGTTGACTGATCCTGTAGTATAACTATAAATGTATTGTGTGATTGTGATAAGTACTTTTCCTAGGGATTGGTTAGATTAAGCTTATAAAACAAGTATAAGCGACTGACTGTAGTAGACTTGGAAACCATTAAGAAAGATTGTATTGGTATTATGACTCGATGATAGGGTATCTAAGATGGATAAATGAGATAATATATTATTATGACTATGGATTGAGGATTAGAATCTTGTGCTTAGCAGTTTGAGGATTTAGCATTTGCAGAATTTTGGTTGGTTACCTCTAGCTAATTGCATGTGAATAGAGGGTAGATCGATATGTGGAATGGTATAGAATAAGTTAGAAGAGTTATCGTATTGCGTACGAGATCGGGAAAATATCAGTTAAAAAGACATGGAACACGACAAAGACATATGTAATTGGTAATTAATAAATCGGAAGTTTTGAAATCGAGGATTTGTATTCGGAGGACTTGTTGAGTGAAAAGAAGAAGGTTCTACGCCAAGGATAAGAATTGAACGTATGATTTCAAGGAGAAATATAGGAAAGGATTGACGATAAATGATGCTAAGGAACTGTGGATTGATAGAATATGGATACTTAGGATACGATAAGGAAGTCCAGTATTTACAATTGAGGTTGGAAATATGATTGATGATTAAGCATTTTTGGCTTATAAACATACCCAAAGAATGACCTATAGTTTAGGGTATACATAAAGGTTTCATGTTAGTATGGAAGATTTTAAAGGATATATGACGTAGTTTATGATAGAAGGACTTTGTTGAACCTGAACCAAAATACATGTAGCGAGAACAACATGGATGATTACAAGGGTAGCAGATTGAGAATCGTAGCCAGAGTAGCTACATGTTATAGTTTGACCGGTTGGATGATTTTTAATTTCGAGGACGAAATTTTTGTAAGGTGGGTAGGATGTAAGCCCCCTGAATTTCAGGATTTATTTTTATTTTTCTTAATGAATTATTTTCGATAAATGTTTTATTATTTAATTGTTTAGATCATTAATGTACCTTTCCGTAACTTTGACTTCTGGAGCGTCAGGGATGCCAATCTCTGGAAACTCTCTTCACGAGTTTTGAAGTAGACAAGATTATCTTCTTTTTGATATATCATGTCCCACTTGAACTCGTTCCCTTGTGCTCTTTTTGTATCGCACAACTTCGGGTCAACTTAGACCAATTAATCGTTGAATATTATTCCCACTTTTATTTTTGATCATCGTTTGCACGTTACCGTTGCTTTTAATTTGGGTGCGGTTCCCTAGTTCGATGAGGATCTGGTTTGGTGGTTCGGAGGTGAGGTCGAGTTCCACACATATCTTGGCGTAGTGGGCTCTGGTCAGGTTACTGTTTTCTGCTGCCGTGGCCACGAATGTCCCGAAGGAGTTGGCTATATGCTTCAGCGCCGCTGGAACGAAGCAAATGAAGGAAAGACGGCAACCTTGGTGTAGTGGGCTCTGGTTTGGTAATTGACAGTTTAAAAAAATATGATTATATAGGTGTATATATATATAGATATAAGTTAATGCTTAGAAAAGAAATTTGTGGTAATATACTCTAGGAATAGATATAGAGTTTAGGAATTTTTTTTATGAAAGATTTTTATAAATTATGGTAATTTTAGGTATATATATGGAAAATTTCTTGTTAAAAATGTTTACAAAATAATTTTTAAGTTTAGAAATTTTTTCTAGGATATTTAGGATTTTATAACTAAATATATAAAGTTCGATTAGAAAATATAGATAAAATGTTCTTCCTATATATAAATAATAAATTTTGTTATGAGTTAGAATATACTTTTTAAATTATATTTTTTGATTTTGTGAGATGAGGGTAAATATATATATATATATATATAGTGTGTTTATATATTTAGTATGTATACAAAGCAAAAAAAAAAATTAGAACAATGTTGTTCCTTTGAACAGCGCCGCTGAACCCATCCTTTCCGAGCGCGCAAGGAATGTCGAAATTTGAATCCTAATCAAATCACAAGGAAATACCCATCAAATCTTTGCCAGATTGTTCGCAGCATAGCCCTCCTCTAGATCACGCTAAATCCCGATCCAATTCCTGCCAATATCAAAATCTAACCCGACCCAAAGTAGGATTTAAATCCTATAGGTATTTGTTCAAATACTTAGGGTTCCTTCAGCAAATTCTCTCGCAATGCAGCATCCCAACTCTAGCCATCACCACCCGAACACCCAGACGCTCCAGCACAGCCCCCTAGCCGCCTGTACGCCGCTGACGACCACCGGAGCACCGACGGGGCCGTCCAAGCCGACCGCAACAGAGCCATCTCTGTTTCGAACTCGAACCCTAGGTATCCTTTTCGAGCCAAATTTCTCCATGATTACTCAATCATTTTTCAATTCGTTAATTCCTACGTATAGGAGACATAACCACCTACTTAACCCTTCAGAGGGATTCAGTTAAAACCCATTACTTTGACCAGGAACATGACGCAAAGTCGAGCAAAATACTGCTCAAAAAACTGAGCAATGGGACTGTCCCGACCCTAACTTGGAAGGCATTTTCTGAGCTAATTAACTTAGGATTTTCGAAAACTAATCTCAACAGTTATAGTTAACGTATGCAAGATGAAAACCCTTCAAGTAGATCGATTTTTCATATATTGTGTAGAAAGTTATTTGAAGTTTAAGATTCGAGAAAAACTGATTTTTGAAGCTAAAATATTTAGAAAAACAACCCGATACGGCGTGCGCCCCGACAAACCAGGCGACGTAGTCGTGCACTATACGTATCGAAAGGCATGTATGGATATTGTCCACGTGTGGGAACTGACAAAACTCGATTTCGTTGCGTGTGCGCGACGAAATCAATGCGTATCCGTCAAGCTACCCACGTATCAACGTTTTGTAAACTTGGCCATAACTTCGTGCACGTTCGTCGAATCGACACAAAACTTGTGCCATCAGCAACGTATCGATTTTCTGGTTCTGTATGCCAAGTTTGGTCCGAATCTGAGAAGGTTCATCGGAGCGCCAAAAATTGGCGGGCCCGTAACCCAACCCAATGGACGATTTTATGTACGGCTCATCGGAATCCAAAATCGGACATACCGTTGGGTTTGTCTCCTCAAACCGAATCCGTAGACATGTAGTTTGATGACTTTAGAGACCGTAGATATTGGCACGTGTTTTGGTACAAAACAGGTCCAACAGCGGACATCGTTTTGGTCCGAAATTATGATTTTGCCTATGTTCCAGAATTAGACTTTTGGACAGACGTTTCCTAGGTATATCACTTATTCTGAGTACGTTCTTAATGTTTGTTTCAGCATCCAGAGTTGTTTGGAGATTTTGACATTTCTTTCGCTGATATTGTGATTCTTGGACTTGCCACATTCGCACCACTAGGCAAGATACCTTGCCACCTTACTTTATGATTTATTTATTCTTATTTTTAGTTATTATTTTTAGTATTTCTTATTTGTTAATATTATAAAACTGTGCGTCCAAGTCACACTCGGGTGCAGGCGACTATATCGGTCGTTTTCTCTACTACCAAAATATAGTAAATTGGCGACGCCACATTAGCGACACCACATTAGCGACAAAAAACTTCCGTCGGCGTTAGCGACGGATTTACGGAAAATAATCGACGGCGTACCGACGACAAGACGATACAATTTTTATTTTATTTTAAGGGGGAGAAAATGTCGCTCATCCGTCGCTAGGGCGTCGGAGATATAGCGATGGATAATGAGCCGTCGCCATGCAGTCGATTATTTGGCGGAAATTGTTGAGGGAAATGGCGGGACAATTCTTCGACTACGTAGCGACGGATATTCCGTCGGCAAGTATCAAAAAGAGCGACGACCTAGCGACGGATATAACCCATCGCTGGTCCGTCGCTAAATAAAGGGCCCATGCTTAAATTGAAACGACGGGGGAAACTTTTCATTCCCCCCAAATTTCATTCTCTCTCCTCTCTCTCTCTCTCCCGTGGCGGTCGGCGACCACACTCTCCTCTCTCTCTCCCGCGGCAGTGATCGGCGACCTCTCCTCTCTCTCTCCAAAAGGTAATCTCTCTATCTCTCTCTCTCTCTCTTTCGATGGTCGTAGGTATCGTGGGCTGCCGGAGGCATCGTGGGCTGTGAGGGCGTCGGATACTGTGGGGGTGGCGCGCACGTGGCAGCGTGGGGATGCGACGGACGTGTGCGGGACTGCGGCGGGCGACGGGGGGACAGTGCGCTCCGGGGCAGCGGGGGGCGGCGGGGATGGCGCGCGCGGGGCAGCATGGGGCTGGGGGGACGGCGGAGGGTGGGAGGGGCGGCGGGGGGTGGGAGGGGTGCTGGCGCGTGCGGGGCAGCTGGGGGCTGCGGTGGGCAGCGGGGGGCTGCGGGGGGCAGCGCGCTCCGGGACAGCGGGGGTGGCGATCGCGGGGCAGCACAGGGTACAAATACAATGAGTAGTATCGGCAATATGACAAACCCTAGTTTAAGAAATAGGATATCGACGATATCGGTAGTATCGACAGTTTCAGATCGGTAACCCAAAACCTTATTATGCTTTTACAACCTTATTATGCTTTCAACCTAGGTTCACAATATCGGTAACCCAATATAGTTCCTGGATCGGCGGGGGTGGCACGCGCAGGGCAGCGCGCTCCGGGGCAGCAGGAGGCGGCGAGGGCGGCTGGAGGAGGGTTCGGGTTAGGGACATATAGTTCCTGCTGCCATTCTTCAGATACTATGGCACGACATGGTGATCGGGACATATAGACCCTGCAGCCATTCGACTGGCGAGACAAAAACTATGATACGATATGGTGATCAGGACATAGTCCCTGCAGCCATTCGACTGGCGAGGTAAAAACTATGTAACCGTAGATAAAGTTGACTGTCCTCCGACTCTCATCGCTCGGCAATGATGATATGACAACCTATCACTATATCTTATATAGTAGTAGATGATATCTCAGTATTACATTATGTAAGTTCATCTTGATTCTGTTATATTCTTCAGATACTAGATATGATAAGAACATATACTACACCATATGTACAGAACATAGATGATTCACACTAATGTATGCTAGAATGAATTTTGGGTTGTGTTCTGAGCCATCCGTTCTTACACTTAAAACACATAGGAATTAGTAGTGTGAGAGCGCCGGAGAGAGGGTTAGCGCCGGAGGGGGGAGAGAGTGCGAGAGTAAAATGGTACGACATGGTGAAGTAGTACTATATTTTGGCTCCAGCTCCAGCTCCAGCTCCAGAACCAGCTCCATTTGCATTAATCTACGGTACGACATGATGATCAGGACATAGTCCCTACAGCTCGACTGGCGAGGCAGAAACTATGTAGCCATAGATTAAGTTGACTGTCCTCCGACCTTCATCCCTCGGCAATGATGATACGACCACCTATCACTATATCTTATATAGTAGTAGATGATGTCTTAGTATTACATTATGTGAGTTCATCTTGATTCTATTACATTCTTCAGATACTAGATACGATAAGAACATATACTACACCATATGTACAGAACATAGATGATTCAGACTAATATATGCTATAATGAATCTTGGATTGTGTTCTGAGCCATCCGTTCTCACACTTAGCAAAAAATTGAATTTTCTGTACTTTATCTGCTTTCGAAAATGTACTCAAATTACATGATGGTTCCTTTAGTTAACTTGCTTATGTTATAATTATATTATTTGTGAATATCGATCTTACCAGATGGCACCCATGACCCGAGGAGCGGCACGTCGTTTGAGGGAAACAGTGAATGCTGAGGTGGCTCCTCCTACTGTTAAGGAGGGAGTGGCACCGGTAGCTAGTGAGACCGGGAGTTCTATTCATCCAGCACCGATAACTAGTGAGACCGGGAGTTCTATTCATGCAGCTCTTGCAAGGGACTACATCTCTCCTCACGCCAAAGATCCTACTTTTTCGAGGTGGTTGGTGATCGTATCAATGAGCGTTTGTATGAGCTGCGTGGTTCTCATTAGCTATTAGTACTTATTTGTATTGGACTATTTGTATTGGGTCATTTTTGTATTAGACTATTTCTATTGGACTACATATATGAATTAGTACTGTGTCAATCTCTGGATTGTATTGGACTATGACATGGTGATCAGGATATAGTCCCTGCAGCCATTCGACTGGCGAGGCAAAAACTATGTAGCTGTAGATGAAGTTGACTGTCCTCCGACCCTCATCCCTCGACAATGATGATATGACAACCAACCAGAGAGGATACTCTGAGAGATCCATCGGAGTATGATGTATACTCAGAGAGATCACCTTTACAAGAATGATATCAGTAGTGGAATTGAGTGTTGGAGGAGATATTGTCAGAGTATATGTCCTACTCAGATGGATCTCTCACCGTTATTATTTTTTCTGACAGTATGGTGGATGCGCTCCGTCAACAGATTCTTGCTCCGAGCCAAAACTTTGCCCCGGAGCTCAAGTGGACATCCTTCGTGTAGAGCTCGAGTGAGAGGTTCCAGACAGCATGGTGGTCTCCTTTGTCAAAGTATCCGCGCTCGTCCCTGCTCGTCCCATGGGACGAGCACGTATACTTTGACAAAGGAGACCACCATGCTGTCAGGAACCTCTCACTCGAGCTCTACACGAAGGATGTCCACTTGAGCTCCGGAACAAAGTTTTGGCTCAGAGCAAGAATCTGTTGACGGAGCACATCCACCATGCTGTCAAAAAAAAATAGTAACGGTGAGAGACCCATCTGAGTAGGACGTATACTCTGATAATATCTTCTCCAACACTCAATCCCACTACTGATATCATTCTTGTAAAGGTGATCTCTCAGAGTATACGTCCTACTCAGATGGATCTCTCAGAGTATCCTCTCCTGTTGGGTTGTGTTCTGAGCCATCCGTTCTCACACTTAAAACACATATGAATTAGAACTGTGTTTTATATTTTCGGCAAACCCAGGGATTGGATTCTGTATTTTGTATTTTGGTTTCTGTATTTTGGCTCCAGCTCCATTTGCATTAATCTACGATACGACATGGTGATCAGGACATAGTCCCTGCAGCCATTCGACTGGCGAGGCAGAAACTATGTAGCCGTAGATAAAGTTGACTATCCTTCGACCCTCATCCCTCGGCAATGATGATACGACAACCTATTACTATATCTTATATAGTAGTAGATAATGTTTTAGTATTATATTATGTGAGTTTATTTTGATTCTGTTATATCCTTCAGATACTAGATACGATAAGAACATATACTACACCATATGTACAGAACATAAATGATTCACACTAATGTATGCTAGAATAAATTTTGGGTTGTGTTCTGAGCCATCCTTCTTACACTTGGAGATAAATCGAATTTTTGCTATTTTATTTGACGCACAAATACCGCTCAAGTGAGCCAAAGGCATGCAACCACTTTCCTCCCTCCACCGCCGTACCTAGTGGAGGAGTATATTCGTCGGTCGCAGCAGGGATTACCACCACCGTGCAATCGAACTCCTCCTCCTCCTTAAAGTATTATAATTAAGAAAATTAGGAATATTTGTGGGAATTTTGGAATATTTGTGCTATGATCTGATTATAACGACGGATATTAGGTTACTCTTCAGGATAATTGATGTCTATTTTATATTAATTTGGTTTGGTCTATATGATTCTTGGATAATTGGTGTGCATTAAATTCGTATGTGCATATTTGGTCTATGTGATTCTTGGATAATTGGTGTGCATTATATATTTGGTCTATGTGATTGTTGGATAATTGGTGTGCATTATATATTGGTTTGGTTTATGCATGTTTTTGTGAACAGGGAAAGTGCCGCAATTTTTTTTCACAAAATCTAAGTTGGCAACGGACTAGTGATCGGTTAGCGACGGATATTTCCAGTTTTTGACTACTTTTCGACGGTATTTCTGTCGCTAACTGGAGATTTGAAACTGTTTCCAGGTGACGACGGGTGGTCGACGGAATATCCGTCGGCAACGTTCTGGTGGTATATAGTTCGACGAAATAGCGACGAAAAATCCGTCGACGAGGTTCTGGAAAAGCTTGACATTTCCAGAACATTGGCGACGGATAATCAGCCACAAATCAGTCGCTGTCTCGACGGTGTCGCGACGGAATATCCGTCGCCAAGGTTCTGGACAAGCATTTCCAGAACATGGTCGACGGATAATCCGTCAATATTCCGTCGCTAATCCATCCTTTGTTAACGACGGAGGTCGACGGACTAGCGGCGGAAAGATACCCTCTGATACACTTTTACGACTGTTTACCGACGGACTATCCGTCGCTAGCGTTAACACAGTTAAGTATTTAATACTTGAAATGGACGAAAGCCCGTCGAAAAGTCGTCGCTAATGCATCGTATTGTGAAGACGAAAAGCCGTCGCTATTTCGTCACTCTTTGACTACTTAGCGACAGAGCATTATTAGCGACGAGCTGATTGCCGACGGATTATTTTGGCCAAGATCCGTCAGTGATCGGTCGCTAATACTGATTGCCGACGGATGGGCGACGGATGTGGCCGTCGCTAAATGGACATATTTTGGTAGTGCTTGTTTTTATTTATTTCTCTTACATTGACCTAGTCTAGTGACCACCCCTTAGTTGATGAGGTATCGGTATATCTCATATGGCCTTGACACTTGCTTTACCACGTGTTGTGAGTCACATGTTGGACATGTACTCGCGTAGTCGGCTGGCCACCGATATGTATGAGGTGTGCGACGGACAGGAGTGACTGTCAATAGAATTGCATGCTAGTAGACTTGGCAGTTACTAGAGGTTTCATGAGTCATAGATGTGACCCTACTAGGCATTGGGTGGGGAGAACAGTTTTCTTAACGTATGGGTACCTTATGCACTTTTCCATTACTAATCCTGCTGGCCTATGACATTCGAGGAATGTTATGCTTTGAGGTCCCTGGTATCCTGATGGGGCCATACCTGAGTTGTCTGCTCCTGAGCCAGATGCCCATGCGTTGAAGGTCTGTTCTTAACTGCATTATCACTGTAGAATTGGTAGACACCCTATTGCATGCATCCTTTTCTTCTTATTATATTATCATAGTTACATGGCGTGGTGTTTTCTTGTATCTTGTTACGTCCCTCTGAGGACCTGGTTATCTCTTCAGGATTAGATGACTTTCCGTAGGAGCACGGAGCGGCTCTGGATCCATCCTACATTGATGACGAGGCATCTCCCGCTGACTTCTAGCTTATTGATTTTCTTGAGATATTTTAGTGGACATTTTTAAATCTCTTTACTTTCTATTTGCGGAGGTTGGACTCCGATTTTATGAGACTATTTTATAGCTGTTTGGAGTGAGCATGTTCACCCGACTATCTTTTGATACACTCATTTATTATTTAGACGTTATTATCTTCTGTGTTGAGCTGTGATGAGATTAGATTATATTATTCGGGCCTGTGATGATTTATTATACAGCTTATGTACATATACGAAGATTTCATATATTGGAGTATTCTTCGTATATGTGCAGCTGGCATGTTCGCGTACTCGGTCCTATGTATTTTGGGACTGGGACATTACATGTTTTTGTGGTGGCCCATGCAGGTCGAGAAAATATTGTTGGGTCACATGAATGTGTCCAACAAGCCTGCATATAGGAATAGAAAATATCTCATCCAAACTACTACTTTCATTGACTTCCAACCTTTTCGAAACTTCCTTGATTAATTGATTTACCTCATATCTAACCTCTCATAATACCTCATATTCTTTCTCGTGCCAACAGTATGAATCTCAAAAGCGGGCGCACTTCTGCCTTGGCCTTCACCTCTGATAAAGAGGCTACCCCAGAGGGACAGAATCCTCCGATGACACCGGTGACACCATACCAGCCAGGACCGTCGCAGCCTACTACGACACCGACGACGGTACACCCAGAGACCGCAGCACCCCCAGTCAGCCAGGCTGGGCAGGCCACTACCCTGCCATCGGAAGGGAATATACCACTGCCTCCACCACCACCATTCTTTCAGCAGTTTCTACCATAGTCGGGACCTCTGATGCCTCCACCACCGACTGATGGAAGCCCTACTTCCCAATTTATGTACTCCATGATGTAAGCCCAGTGGCAGCAGACTGAGCTGATGAGACAGACTATGATGAACTGATGAGACAGACTATGATGACAGCCTTGGCTAGACCTTCACCACCACCTCCAGTACCAGCACCAGCATCGGCTCTGCATCCTTATAAAGGTTCTATCAAGAATTTCACGGATATGAACCCCAAGGCCTTTAGAGGAACGGAGAAGCCACTAGAGGTGTCACAATGGCTTATTAGTACAGAGAAGCTAATGAAGGCATCCCAGTTGCCAGCTCGAGATAGGATGACAACAGTAGACCTACTGTTAGAAGATGATGCTCACCTCTGGTGGAAGGCGGAAGAGAGGCGATTAGGCACTGGGATCACCTAGAAGCAGTTTTATGATGTATTTTATGAGAGATTCTTCCCTATTCATATGACAGTTGATGAGTATAATTCAGAGTTTAATCGCCTGAGTAGATTTGGTACGGGATTAATTCAGACAAAGTTAGAGAAGGCAAAGAGATTCCATCAGGGACTTGCACCGGAGCTCATGTCGTATATGATTACACAGTCTCGAGTCTTCCATTCAGCTGTCTTGGAAGAAGCTCGTGCTCAGGAGATTCTTCGCAAGGAGCAACAGCAGACGTCGAGGTGCCATACACCAGCAGTTACACCAGCCCGAGCTACTCATAGTGGACCTATCAGGAGGCCCACAGGACAGTTCCAGCAGAGGCCTACACCTTATCAGAAGCCCACCTGCAACTATTGCAAAAAGTAGGGACACCTCTTGAAGGACTATCGAACTCGACTTGGAGCATGCTTGAGATGCAGGTCAGGACAGCACAAGGTGAAGGATTGTCCAGAGCAGCAGTCCTTAGTTTATGCTCAGCAGAACCCGAGATTGACAGCCCCAGCACTTCCAGCACCTCGGCCAGCGGTAGGAGCACCTCGCCCACCATCGCCACCCTAGTCAGCACAGTTCGAGAGGGCCAGAGCTCAGGGCCCTGGACAGAATTATGGACAGGTATTCTCTCTAGCAGTTGAGGATACAGAAGTAGAGACAGAAGCAGAGGTCATAGCAGGTATGGTTTTAGTTGCTTCATTTTATGTCATTGTATTATTTGACACTGGAGCCACTCATTCATTCATAGCCACTAGCTCTGCCACTAGACAGCATTCCCATCACACCCTTATCTAAGAATGTTAGAATCCTCACTGGAGGAGGAGTTGTACCTGTTAGTGGTGTTTGCAGACTTTGCCCTGTAGTGATATGTGGTAGAGAGATGAGAGCACGACTTCTTATATTTCCTATGCCTACGTTCGATGTGGTCCTCGGAATGGACTGGTTGAGCCAGTATTTCACTCTTATAGACTACCATAGGGGCAGTATCGTCTTTAGATCACCGAATATGACGGAGTTCAAATTCACCAAAGAAGAAGGAGAGAGTTGTGATGCACCCACATTGGGGACTCACATGATGATGCATGACACACCTCAGCACCCAATCATCACCGAGTTCGAGGATGTATTCCCCGAGGATTTACAGGACTACCACCTAACCGAGACATTGAGTTTTCTATTGAGCTTATCCCCGGAGCCGAGCCCATTTCATCGCGAGTGTATCGTCTGGCACCCAAGGAGTTGGAGAAGATGAAGACGCAGATTGACGACTTATTGGAGAAAGGCTTTATTCGTGCCAGTGCGTCACCATGGGGAGCGCTCGTTCTTTTTGTGTCTAAGAAGGACGGGACAGTGCACATGTGCATCGATTACAGAGCCTTGAATGCGGTGACAATGAAGAACAAGTATCCATTGTCGCGTATAGACGATCCATTTGATCAACTGATTGGAGCAAAATTATTCTCTGTCACGACCCGCACCCATTTTTTCGGATACGAGATGTGTCCATGCTAGCCTACGCCGCAGAGTCGGCGGTAGAACGCTGTCATGGCCAAGATGCTCAAAATTATAAATAATGCTCATTCATAAAATTAATTCAATTTATAATATTCACAAGTTTTATATTTGCAAAAAAATATAAATTTGTACAAATATTGGAATGACTACAACTCATCTATCTAGCTAGTCTCTAGGCTTTTCGTCTGCAGGTACACCCGTCACTCCGCAAGCTAAGTGAATCCACGGCTAACCTGAAAAATATTAGTTTCCAGTCAGGAATGGAATGAGTACAATTCACTGAAAGCAGTTTCAATATGTGAAAATGACTATACAACAGAGGTTAGTCTTTAGACATATGATTTGGAAAATAATCACAGAAAGACAAATAAAACTAAACAAAGAAAAACAGTAAATAAAGACAACACTCACCGACTGACTGAAGTACCTTTGATATGCGACCGGTCTCGAGACAATTATGCTACATGGTCTACACTGTATAAAGTTACACGGTCTACACTGTATAAAGTTACACAGTCTACACTATATAAAGCAATAATAAAATACTATCTATACTGTATAAAGCAATAATGATCACGGTCTACACTGTGTACACTGTCTAAGGTCAGATCACATATCTTCGGTACTTCTCCTCCCCCAACATCATAAAGAATAAAATCAACATAAAGACTGAAATCATATCTCTATCGACTAACAATGATGCATAGTAAAGATCAATACTGAAAACAAACAATAAACTGTACTCGCCTGTGGTCCTTTACTGGTGAAACCGATAATCCAAACCACTTAGTGTGCCACAATAGTCAAAACTAATACAACAGTCTCCAGATGTTGAAATAGACATTACCAATATTCTTAGAATAGTCAAAGCAGCTAGAATTGCTTGTCCTTAAGTCCAATTCTGAACACAGGGGCAAAACGATAATTTTAGGTCAAAACGGTGTCCGTCGTTGGACCCGCTTTGTACCGAAAAGCGTGTCAGAGTCAATGGTCTCTAAAGTCATCAAACTATATGTCTACAAATTTCTTTTGATGATACGAACTCAACCGTATGTCCAGAGTTGGATTCCGGCGGACCGTGCACAAAATCGATTGTTGAATCGGACCGTAGGGCCCGCAAAACGGTGATCCAATCAACTGTCTCAGAATCAGACCAAACTTGGCATACAGGACCAAAAAAATGATACGATCCTGTTGGCGCAAGTTTCATCTCGATCTGACGAGCGTGCACAAAGTAATTAAAAAATTTGTACAGAGGTCGATACGGTAAATTTTGACGGATACGTATCAAATTTGTTGCACACACGCAACCAATTTGAATTCTGTCAAAGCCCATACGTCCACGAAGCTGTTACGCACCTTTTGATGCTTTCAGTTCGTGACCACGTCACCCGGATTGGCAGGACGTACGTCGTATCGAAGAGTTTTTAATATTTTAAAAACAGGTTTTTTGCCAAATCGGAAATCCGATTTCTCGACGCACAGTCGACAAAATATGATTCTACAAAAAGGAATTCGAAGCCCTATAGGTTGTCTAGGATTGTCTTTAAATATTTTTCTAAAAATCCTAATGGTTTGCCAATAGTCGGCCTTCTAAATAGGGTATCGGGACTGTTCTATGAATTGTTCAAGAACAGTTTTCGACAAAGTTCGTGTCAATTTTTTGGACAACCTAATTCGTCTAAATAAAAACCAACTGAAGGGATTGGAAGGTGTATATGTTGCTATCATATTTGAAGTGACCGATCGAACAATGATCGGTCGAGCGTCGAGAAAACGTGTTACAAAGTCGTCTTTTTGCCCTACCATTGCTGTTGTTATTGCGTTTGCCCTGCTTTGAATGCGCTGCTGCCACGGCGGCTCAGGCCGGCCGGCGGTGGCCCTTGGCAGCGCAAGCACGCGTGTGAGGGTGCGCCCAGGTGTTAGGGTTTTACGGTTTCTCGAAATTCCCTCAATCTCATAATTTTTATACTATCGGGGGGTCGGTAATCTCTGCTCGATTTGGGGAGAATAGCGGGGTGCCTAGGTTGGTTTCTCGTATGGGCCTGCGGCTTAAGTGGGCTTGGTCCACTGTTGTGGGAAGGCTCGGTTGGGTGTTTTATTCTCAAAGATTGACTTACAATCAGGCTACCACCAATTAAAGGTTCGGAAGGAAGACATTGCGAAGACGGCCTTCCGATCAAGATATGGACACTACGAGTTCTTGGTCATGCCTTTCGGTTTGACCAATGCTCTCGCAGTTTTTATGAATTTAATGAACACGATCTTTCACCAGTACTTGGACAAATTTATAGTCATTTTCATAAATAATATCTTAATTTACTCCAAGAGTCAAGAGGAGCATGAGCAGCATCTACGGATTATTTTGGGGACGTTGAGGAATGAACGACTCTTTGCGAAGCTTAGCAAGTGTGAGTTCTTCCTCAAGAAGATATCATTTCTTGGACACATTGTTACTGGAGACGGCATATCAGTGGATCCAGAAAAGATCATAGCAGTCAAGGCATAGCCCGCTCCCACACCAGCTTCCGAGGTAAGAAGTTTTCTTGGACTTGCGGGTTATTATCGAAGGTTCGTAGAAGATTTCTCTCATATAGCGGGGCCGATGACTCGACTTACTTGCAAGGATCAGGAGTTTGTATGGACAGATGAGTGTCAAGCCACTTTTGACGAGTTGAAGAAGCGCTTGACCACGGCACCGATCTTGACACTACCATCGGGCCCAGGAGGATTTATAATCTACAGTGATGCATCCGAGAAGGGAATATGATACATATTGATGCAGCACGGTCGTGTAGTAGCATATGTATCTAGACAGTTGAGTGTGCACGAGAAGAATTATTTGACCCACGATCTATATCTTGCAGCGGTTATCTTTGCTTTGAAGTTATGGAGACACTACTTGTACAGCGAGAAGGTTGATATCTACACTGATCATAAGAGCTTCAAGTACGTATTCACACAAAAAGAGTTGAATATGCGACAGCGACGTTGGTTGGAGTTGATAAAGGATTACAAGATCGAGCTACATTATCATCCGGGCAAGGCTAATGTCGTGGCAGACGCATTAAGCCGTAAGCCCATGGCACACTTCTTGACTACGCATAAGGAGTTGATTAGTGACTTACAGCTGCTTGGTATTGAGGTAGTATTGCCTAGAGCCGATGGCGTGTTAGCCAATCTCTAAGTACAATCATCATTAGTAGAGAGGATCAAGGTGACATTACCTACATATGCTAGATTCCGACGACTTCGAGTGAGGATCGAAGCGGGAGAGCAGACGGGATTGAGGATTCATCCCGATTGGACACTGCGATGTAGGGATCGTATTTATGTTCCTAATGGAGAGCTACGACAGGAGTTGATGGCAGAAGCACACATTTCGACTTACTCTATTCATCCCGGAGGAACTAAGATGTACCGGGACTTACAGCAGTATTATTAGTGGCACGGGATAAAGTGAGAGATAGCTCGTTTCATGGCCAAGTGCTTGGTATGCCAACAAGTGAAGGCCGAGCACCAGAGGATGACCAAATTATTACAGCCGTTACCTATTCCCGAGTGGAAGTGGAAGCACATTACGATGGAATTTGTCACGGGGTTTCCTCGGAGTCCGATTGAGCGAGATGCAGTATGGGTGATTGTTGATAGACTTACCAAATCAGTCCACTTCTTACCTTTTAGAGTGGAACAGTCCATGGAAGTTTTGGCGGATATGTATATGAAGCAAATAGTGAAGCTACATGGGGCACCAATTTGTATCGTGTCGGACCGTGATTCGAGGTTCACCTCACATTTTTGAAGTTTAGCACAGCGTACCATCCGCAGACATATGGCCAGTTAGAGCATACTATACAGACGCTGGAGAAAATTTTGAGAGCGTGTATGCTTGACTTTGGCAGATCTTAGGAGGACCACCTTCATCTTGTGGAGTTTTCCTACAACAATAGCTATCAAGCGAGCATCCTGTAATGCCTGTGGTTCGTATTACGTATTCTGGAATACGTGTACGTATTTATTCTTGTATTGCCTGATTTCCTTGCTTAGCTTTCCTTCTTGGCTTGGTTTATTCCTGGTTCGGGTTGGTTGGTTCGGCTTGGCTTGGTTTTGATTGGGTTCATGATGAACCCAAGGTGAACCCCCTACCTACCACCACCATTTGTATTTATTAGCCCTCTTTATTCTCTCTCTTCATTTATCATCTTCTTCTTCCTTATTTACTTCCTTACCTACCAGAGAGAGAAGAGAGAGGTCTAGGCAAGTGCAACTTGCTTCATGGAGGAACTCTGATTTTATTGCTCCATTCTCTTCTTTACTACATTCTAAAGCACTTTAGAACTTAGCATTTTCACTTTCCATGGCTAGATTCTTGTAGATCTATGTTTACTTTATTTTGGATTTCTTGGGTTTTGATCTATTTAATCTTGTTATTTCCTAGTTTTGGTGGTCCCATGTTGTAGAGAATTTCGTTCTACCCCGTTTTGACCTATAAAAGTTCGGATTTGGGCTCTGGATGAAGGTTTTATGGAGCTTGGAAGCTTGGGTTCATGGTGTTCTTCTTCTCTGAAATTTGGAGAAGAAGAACAGTGCTTGACTTGACCGCATGGCAATTCATGTGGCAAGTGATTCAGCCGCATGAGACCTTCAGCCGCATGGACTGAGTCTCATTCTTAAACCGCATGAGGCCCTTGCGTCCTGGCCGCATAAGACTGCTTTCATCCTTAGCCGCATGAATACGAATTGAACCTGATCGCATAAGTCCTTAGTTCCTCTCAGCCGTATGACTGACTGGATCCTCGAGCCGCATAGACCCTGATCCCCTCCCAGCCGCATGAGACTCTCTCCATTCCTGGCCGCATAAGCTCCTGCAGCCGCATACGCTGCGCGTCCGCATTGTCTTGAGGCCGAATTATCCGAGCCGCATGAACTTAGATTTTGGGCCGCATGACCCCATATCAATTCAGCCGCTGGGACTTCTCAGTCTGGGCCGCATGAGTTCGATTTATCCCAGCCGCATGTACATCCTTTATTTCCTGGCCGCATGGAGATTTGTTTCCTGACCGGATGCGCCCTTACTCCCTTCCAGCCGCATGCGCCCCCTTGTCTTGGCCGCATGTAATCCAGTGACCCTGGCCGCATGCGCTCTCCTAATTGGGCCGCATGAGTCTCATCCTTCCTGACCGCATATGCCTTAGCTGCATGGCTCTTCTATAGCCCTGAATATTGATATTTTATTAGATATTTTACGTCCATTTTATATCCTTATGCCTTTTTGGCCTGAACTTGAAATTCATGAATTTATTTAATATGTTTAGAGCTGATAATTGAGCATGACCTGTCAGTGATCCGTAGTGGTGCACTCCTGACATGGCTAACCTGACATGACCTGATAGTGGCCCATCGTGGCACACTCCTGACCAGTACACTTGACATGAAAACCTGACATGATATATCTTGATAAGCTGTTGCGACGGCTATCTGGCATGGCATGACCTTTATAAATTACCTGGACACCATACGCGATTGTGCTTGTACAATAAACCAGTCTTGTCTTGCATCATGTCTAGGACAGGGACTCCTGAGTACCACGGTCAAGAGTACCTATTGAAATGGACTAAGGTTAACAACTAGATTAACACATTAGTCATGAAGAGATTCCCCAGCTACAGGCAATCCCGTTACCTGGGCGCGCCTGGGATCTGTAGCCTGCCGTCGAGTAGGGCACATTTCTAGCACACTGTCATGTGTTGTACCCTTCAAGCTACTTAAGGGTACATGCGTTTCCTGGACGATGTACCCGCCTGTATTCAACCCCTAATTTCGACCTGGGTAACCTGGATGGTCTGCAGGGCTTGTAGCTGTGGAATAATCTCCCTGCATCTTGTTAGTAACTAGGCCTGTGATAACCCTAGTTAGTTAAAGTATCAAGCCGTAGGTCTTGTTTGGCCGTGAAATGATTGGATGGAGTTTAACCAGTCTAGTCTTGTCATGATCCTGCTCCAGATTGCTTTATGACCTGAATGCCTGTATTTATTTTACCGATAAATGGTGAGAATTCCAAGTTCTGTTCAAACGAAGGGTTACAACCCCGGTCCTTGTTTGGTTTACGGGCTGTAACCTGGTTATCTGAATAGTTCCATGGTTATCTCGTCGTATATCATCCTGATGTATTTTCTTTATTTCCAGTTTTTACCTTATTTATACTCTTGTGATGATTGCTGGTTTTAGTTCCTAAGTGAAGCCTCCCATGTGGCACTTGCTCTTTCTGGGATCTGACCCAGCTGGTTTTGTGTGGCCAGATTTTGGAGCAGCTCCGGAGGATCTACCGGCCTTCCAGCCAGATGGTGACCACTAGACGGAACCCTGGCAACGAGTGGGTTTATTTTTGATCTCCCACTTATTGTAAAAATATTCTTTTAAGGCGTTTAGCCGACGAGCACCTGTTTAGCTCGGTTGCACTTTACTTACTGTCTGCCTACGGGCTGTAACATGATTGACAGATCCTAGGGTTGATCATGTATGACTAAACTCTTGCTAGTCCTAATATTTTGTAACGACTAGCTTCATGATCAGCTAAATATGTAATGTTTGGGACGCCTTACTATTGTATATTTAATGATCATACTTCTTATAACCTTTTACTTACTTGCTTGTGATTGAGACACTAGGCTTGTTCATGACCTTAAGAGACTGTTGGCTTGTAGATAAACCCTCATGTATCTAGACAGCCGTGACAATATAGCGAGATGGATTCCATTTCAATATACGTAGCTGGCTATGTCTGCTCCCGCTCTCCAGTATTCTGGTTCTGGGGGCGTGACATGGTTTAAGTGGTGGCCTATGCAGGTCTTGTAAATCAAGATATGTGAGGGTTTACCGGATAGATGTCTCAATTAGTATTCGTCCTTGATCTCTGCTCGTATCTTCTGAATCCCTGGAATCTTATCCTGATCACATTTGCTTGTAATCATTGGTCTATCCTGGTCCTTCCTTATTGTTCCCCATGTCATTTTCTTCAGCGGCATTATTCGTGGTCCTGCCGATCAGCAAGGCGGAGCACCTCCCGCGGACCAACAGCAACCCGGAGATCAAGTCCAGCATTCCGGAGTAGCCTCCAGAGTTAAGCCTATTGGAGAAGAGCCACCAGTTCAGCCAGTCCATCCTGTCGAGCCTGATGATGGCACTTTGGTAGGACTCGTCAAGACCTTGATAGCTTCCCAAGATCGCAGAGGAGATGTCTTGCACCAGGCAGTGACAGATGCTTTGACCCGGGGCGGTCATCGGGGTAACAGCGCGGCCAACAGCTTCAAGCGCTTGAACCCTCCATTCTTCGATGGTAGTGAAGATGCTATCGCAGCAGATGCTTAGCTTCAGGACACTGAGGTGAGTCTTGAAGCAGCCAGGACCCCAGAGAACGAGAAGGTAGCCGTGGTGCGCCTGCAGTTGTTAGATCTTGCCCGCAGCTGGTGGACAGTGCATGCCGTTGGGTTAGCAGCACCCATTGCTTGGGCAGTATTCTGAGAGAGGTTCCGGACCAAGTATTTCGATGCCGTGGCTCGGTATGATCTGCAGACGAGGTTTACCAATCTGAAGCAAGGAGGCCGGACGGTCGATGGATATGCGGCCGAGTTTTCCAGACTCAGTCGGTTTGCTCCCACCATGGTGGCAACCGAGTATGATCGAGCCCAGCGGTTCCAGCAGGGACTTTACCTGAAGATTTTGTTGGCAGTCGAGCAGTTTGAGCATCAGACTTTTGATGCAGTCTTGAGAGCAGCCCGGAGGCATGAGTATACCTCCCAGAGGATCGTGGACAGGACCGAAGGTCGAAAGAGATCTCACGGCCAGATGAATCAGTCTTCAGCACCAGCCCCGGCAGCCAGGGCTTTGACTATTGGAGCTCCGAGGCGGGCGGCCTCAGTGACGTCGGTTCAGCATTCTACCCCGACGTACCCTCAGCAGCAGCAGCAGAAGCAGAAGCAGTCTTCCGCAGTGGGATGTTCTCATTGTGGAAAGCCAGGCCATGTGGTGGCAGAATGTCGTAGGGCACAGGGATTGTGTCTGGTTTGTGGAGCACCAGACCATAGGGTTGGATCCTGCCCGAACAGGGGTGGTTCATCATCATCCAACCTTTCTAGCTCTTCGGTGAGAGGACCAGTACCGGTCCAGCAGCAGCAGTATCCATTGCCGAGGCCCTTGCCGCCTCAGTCCCATGTATTCCAGCAGCAACAACCCCAGCAGTATGCTTAAGCCCAGGCCTTGAGTCAGAATAGGCAGCGAGGATTTCAGCAGAGGGGACCAGCACCCCGAGGGCATGGTCAGGCTATGGTGTTGACCATAGAGGAAGGATTGGCACCAGGTGAGGTTGTGGCAGGTACTATTCTCGTCAACTCCTTTCCAGCTTCAGCTTTATTTGATTCTGGTGCATCTCATTCATTTATGTCTGCACGATTTGCGACACGGGTAGGATTGGAGCCCGAGTCCTTATCAGTAAGGCTCAATATACTTACTGGTAACGGACTTGTGGGAGTCGATAGAGTGTTTTCCTCGTGTCGGATCGTAGTTAGCGGTAGATAATTCCCCGCTAGATTGATAGAGTTTTCGATGACCGACTATGATGTGGTCTTAGGGATGGATTGGTTGAGGAACCAGTATGCTAGAATAGATTGCCATATTGGTAGAGTTGTTTTTAGCATTCCAGGTGAGCCAGATTTTTCCTTCTCTCGAGGCAAAGTTGAGCTTTCTCCTCCAGTATTGAGGATGGCAGTAGCAGCAGTTCAGTTGCCCAGGGTAGTCGATGAGTTCCCCGATGTTTTTCCAGAAGAGCTTCCAGGTATACCTCCGGAGCGGGAGATCGAGTTCACCATAGACTTGATTTCCGGGACAGCCCCAGTGTCAGAGAGAGTCTACAGGATGGCGCCGTCAGAATTGGAGATCTTGTACAAGATGATTGAAGAACTTCGAACCAAGGGATTCATTCGTGCTAGTGGATCGCCTTAGGGAGCCCCGATGCTTCTTGTAAAAAAGAAGGATGGTACGTCCCGGTTATGTGTTGATTATCGTACCTTGAACTCAGTGACAATCAAGAACAGATACCCTCTTTCGAGGATAGATGACTTGTTTGATCAACTCAAGGGGGCTTCAGTATTCTCGAAGATCGACTTGTGCTTAGGATATCATCAGATCAGAGTCAGAGAGCAGGATATCCCGAAGACAGCTTTTAGATCGAGATATGGGCATTGGGAGTTCCTTGTTATGCCCTTTGGAGCAACCAATGCGCCGGCAGTATTCATGGACCTCATGAATCGCATCTTCATGCCATACTTGGATCAGTTTGTGATCGTGTTCTTGGATGACATCCTGTTCTACAGCAAGAGTGAAGCCGAGCATGAGCAGCATCTCCGTGTGGTTCTTCAGACTCTCAGGGAGCACCAGTTGTATGCCAAGTTCAGTAAATGCGAGTTCTGGCTCGATCGCATTTCGTACTTGGGTCACATCATCACTAGAGGAGGAGTAGAAGTAGATCCCCAGAACATTGTGGCTATTGAGTCGTGGCCGGTGCCCAGTACAGTTGCAGAAGTTCGCAGTTTCCTTGGATTGGCCGGCTATTACCGACGGTTTGTATCAGATTTTGCTCGGATATCAGCGCCATTGACCCAGTTGACTCGCAAGGATACGCAGTTTGCTTGGACAACAGAGTGTCAGAGTTCTTTTAAGCAGTTGAAGCGAGGCTTGATAACCGCTCCCATTCTCACGCTTCCAGATGGGACCGGAGGATTCTCAGTGTACTGTGATGCTTCAGGCAGAGGTTTAGGATGTGTTCTGATGCAGCATGGGAAGGTAATAGCTTATGCGTCACGACAACTTCGTGATCATGAGAGGAATTACCCAACCCATGACTTGGAGCTAGCAGCAGTAGTGTTTGCACTTAAGTTATGGAGGCACTATTTGTACGGAGATAGGGTGGAGATTTTTACCGACCACAAGAGCCTGAAGTATGTTTTCACCCAGAAAGATCTTAACATGCGTCAGAGAAGGTGGCTGGAGCTTCTTGTGGATTATGATGTCAACTTGTAGTATCATCCTGGGAAGGCTAATGTTGTTGCGGATGCATTGAGCAGGAGGGCCGGAGTTTATTTTCTAACAGCACAGCCAGAACTGTTAGCCGATCTTCAGAAGATGGGTATAGAAGTTATTCTCCCTTCCAGTGTAGCATTGATGGCCAGTATGCAAGTTCAGTCCACTATAGTCGAGATGATCCAGATGGCGCAGTCAACAGATTCCAAGCTTCAGCGACTCAGGGTAGAGTGTGAGGCAGGACGAAGACCAGAGTTGTGCATTCATGAGGATGGTACACTTCGACATGGTAATCGTCTTTGTATACCCAGTAGAGATATCAGACAGAAGATCATGTCAGAGGCTCACAGTTCACAGTATTCCATTCATCCTGTTGGTACAAAGATGTACCGTGATATCCGGCAGTATTTCTGGTGGAATGGCATGAAGCGAGAGATAGCTCGGTTTGTCTCTCGGTGTTTGGTTTGCCAACAAGTTAAAGCTGAACATCAGAGGCCCGCTGGACTTCTTCAGCCCTTGCCGATTCCAGAATGGAAGTGGGAGCATGTAACCATGGATTTTGTGACTGGATTACCTAGATCCCTAGCTGGTAGGGATGCTATCTGGATTATAGTTGATCGACTCACGACGGTAGCTCACTTCCTCCCGTTCAGAGTTGGTCAATCGACAGCTCAGTTAGCAGAGATGTACCTCAGGCAGATTGTCAGCTTACACGGAGTGCCAGTCAGTATCACCTCGGACCGAGATTCAAGATTTACGTCACATTTTTGGCGTAGCCTGCAGGAGAGTTTGGGAACTCATCTCCAGTTTAGTTCAGCATATCACCCGTAGACAGATAGCCAGTCGGAGCGCACGATCCAGACCCTTGAAGACATGTTGAGATCTTGCACACTTGACTTCGGTGGTTCATGGGAAGATCACTTGCACCTGGTAGAATTCTCGTACAACAACAGTTTCCAGGCCAGTATCCAGATGGCACCGTTCGAGGCACTTTATGGCAGGAAGTGCAGATCCCCGCTAGCCTGGTATGATGTTGGAGAGAGACAGATGCTTGGTCCAGAAATGATTGCCCAGACAGTTGAAGTGGTCAGGCGAGTCAGAGATCATCTTCGAGTTGCCCAAGATCGCCAGCGCCATTGGGCCGATTCTCATCGGCGCCCTCTCGAGTTTTCGGTCGGCGATCATGTATTCCTGAGGATTTTGTCTAACCATGGCATCATTCGATTCGGCGTACGGGGCAAGCTTAGTCCTAGGTATATAGGATCGTTTGACATTCTGGAGCGAGTAGGAGATGTATCCTATCGTCTCGCTCTTCCGTCGTCGCTAAGCGAGGTGCATGACGTGTTCCATGTATCCCAATTACGACGGTATATCCCAGACTCGAGCCACATCCTGGATCATTCGGAATTGGTTGTTGGTACCAACCTTTCGTATGAGGAGAGGCACGTGTCTATATTGGACCGGAGAGAGAAGATCCTCAAGAATAAGACTATCAAGTTAGTCCGAGTTGCTTGGGGTCATCACTCTTTGGGTGAGTCAACGTGGGAGCGTGAGGATGATATCCGATCACGATATCCTGACTTGTTTGACTCGTGAGGTATAATATCTTCCTTATGCCTCATGCCTTCGATTCCTTGCTTGCGTGTTTGATTGATTGCCTAGTATAACTCGCTCGTTATTAGTATAGCTTGTCATTGCCCCTCTAGCCTCTTGATTAAATTCTGAGGACGGAATTCTTTTAAGGTGGATAGAGTTGTAATGCCTGTGGTTCGTATTACGTATTCTGGAATACGTGTACGTATTTATTCTTGTATTGCCTGATTTTCTTACTTAGCTTTCCTTCTTGTCTTGGTTTATTCCTGGTTCGGGTTGGTTGGTTCGGCTTAGCTTGGTTTTGATTGGGTTCATGATGAACCCAAGGTGAACCCCCTACCTACCACCACCATTTGTATTTATTAGCCCTCTTCATTCTCTCTCTTCATTTATCATCTTCTTCTTCCTCATTTACTTCCTTACCTACCAGAGAGAGAAGAGATAGGTCTAGGCAAGTGCAACTTGCTTCATGGAGGAACTCTGATTTTATTGCTCCATTCTCTTCTTTACTACATTCTAAAGCACTTTAGAACTTAGTATTTTTACTTTCCATGGCTAGATTCTTGTAGATCTATGTTTACTTTATTTTTAGATTTCTTGGGTTTTGATCTATTTAATCTTGTTATTTCCTAGTTTTAGTGGTCCCATGTTGTAGAGAATTTTGTTCTATCCCATTTTGACCTATAGAAGTTCGGATTTGGGCTCTGGATGAAGGTTTTATGGAGCTTGGAAGCTTGGGTTCATGGTGTTCTTCTTCTCTGAAATTTGGAGAAGAAGAACAGTGCTTGACTTGACCGCATGGCAATTCATGCGGCAAGTGATTCAGCCGCATGAGACCTTCAGCCGCATGGACTGAGTCTCATTCTTAAACCGCATGAGGCCCTTGTGTCATGGCCGCATAAGACTGGTTTCATCCTTGGCCGCATGAATACGAATTGAACCTGATCGCATAAGTCCTCAGTGCCTCTCAGCCGCATGACTGACTGGATCCTCGAGCCGCATAGACCCTGATCCCCTCCCAGCCGCATGAGACTCTCTCCATTCCTGGCCGCATAAGCTCATGCAGCCGCATACGCTGCGCGCCTGCATTGTCTTGAGGCCAAATTATTCGAGCCGCATGAACTCGGATTTTGGGCCGCATGACCCCATATCAATTCAGCCGCTGGGACTTCTCAGTCTGGGCCGCATGAGTTCGATTTATCCCAGCCGCATGTACATCCTTTATTTCCTGGCCGCATAGAGATTTGTTTCCTGACCGCATGCGCCCTTGCTCCCTTCCAGCCGCATGCGCCCCCTTGTCTTGGCCGCATGTAATCCAGTGACCCTGGCCGCATGCGCTCTCCTAATTGGGCCGCATGAGTCTCACCCTTCCTGACCGCATATGTCTTAGCCGCATGGCTCTTTTATAGCCCTGAATATTGATATTTTATTAGATATTTTACGTCCATTTTATATCCTTATGCCTTTTTGGCCTGAACTTGAAATTCATGAATTTATTTAATATGTTTAGAGCTGATAATTGAGCATGACCTGTCAGTGACCCGTAGTGGTGCACTCCTGACATGGCTAACATGACATGACCTGATAGTGGCCCATCGTGGCACACTCCTGACCAGTACACTTGACATGAAAACCTGACATGATATATCTTGATAAGCTGTTGTGACGGCTACCTGGCCTGGCATGACCTGTATAAATTACCTGGACACCGTGGGCGATTGTGCTTGTACAATAAACCAGTCCTGTCTTGCATCATGTCTAGGACAGGGACTCCTGAGTACCACGGTCAGGAGTACCTATTGAAATGGACTAAGGTTAACAACTAGATTAACACATTAGTCATGAAGAGATTCCCCAGCTACAGGCAATCCCGTTACCTAGGCGCGCCTGGGATCTGTAGCCTGCCGTCGAGTAGGGCACATTTCTAGCATACTGTCATGTGTTGCACCCTTCAAGCTACTTAAGGGTACATGCGTTTCCTGGACGATGTACTCGCCTGTATTCAACCCCTAATTTCGACCTGGGTAACCTGGATGGTCTGCAGGGCTTATGGCTGTGGAATAATCTCCCTGCATCTTGTTAGTAACTAGGCCTGTGATAACCCTAGTTAGTTAAAGTATCAAGCCGTAGGTCTTGTTTGGCCGTAAAATGATTGGATGGAGTTTAACCAGTCTAGTCTTGTCCTGATCCTGCTCCAGATTGCTTTATGACCTGAATGCCTGTATTTATTTTACCGATAAATGGTGAGAATTCCAAGTTCTGTTCAGACGAAGGGTTACAACCCCGGTCCTTGTTTGGTTTACGGGTTGTAACCTGGTTATCTGAATAGTTCCATGGTTATCTCGTCGTATATCATCCTGATGTATTTTCTTTATTTCTAATTTTTACCTTATTTATACTCTTGTGATGATTGCTGGTTTTAGTTCCTAAGTGAAGCCTCCCTTGTGGCACTTGCTCTTTCTGGGATCTGACCCAGCTGGTTTTGTGTGGCCAGATTTTGGAGCAGCTCCGGAGGATCTACCGGCCTTCCAGCCAGATGGTGACCACTAGACGGAACCCTGGCAACGAGTGGGTTTATTTTTGATCTCCCACTTATTGTAAAAATATTTTTTTGAGGCGTTTAGCCGACGAGCACCTGTTTAGCTCAGTTGCACTTTACTTACTGTCTGCCTACGGGCTGTAACATGATTGACAGATCCTAGGGTTGATCATGTATGACTAAACTCTTGCTAGTCCTAACATTTTGTAACGACTAGCTTCATGATCAGCTGAATATGTAATGTTTGGGACGCCTTACTATTGTATATTTAATGATCATACTTCTTATAACCTTTTACTTACTTGCTTGTGATTGAGACACTAGGCTTGTTCATGACCTTAAGAGACTGTTGGCTTGTAGATAAACCCTCATGTATCTAGACAGCCGTGACCGTATAGCGAGATGGATTCCATTTCAATATACGTAGCTGGCTATGTCTGCCCCCGCTCTCCAGTATTCTAGTTCTGGGGGCGTGACACATCCAGATGGCTCCGTTTGAAGCATTGTATGGTAGAAAGTGTCGATCTCCTGTCTATTGGAGCGACATCGGAGAGCGACATATATTGAAATCGGAGGAGAAGGTTAAGAAGGTACAAGACCACCTGCGAGCAGCGCAGGATCAACAGAAGCAGTGGACGGACAATCGTCGTCGACCTTTAGAATTCAAGGAAGGCGACCATGTTTTCTTGAAGATGTCCCCCACTAGAGGCACGATTCGATTCAGAGGGCGGGACAAGTTGAGTCCAAGATACATCGGCCCTTTCGATGTCTTGGAACGTGTTGGGGAGGTGGCCTATAGATTGGCATTGTCGCCATTATTAGAGGGAGTATATGACGTCTTTCATGTGTCGCAGCTGAGGCGATACGTTGCAGACATCAGTCACGTGCTTGATCACTCCGAAATCACAGTTGGACCGAGTTTGTCGTACGAAGAGCAACCAGTAGGTATCCTCGATCGTCGAGTAAAGGTGTTGCGGAATCAGTCTATACCATTGGTTCGCGTGGCATGGAAGCATCACTCGCCAAGGGAGTCTACTTGGGAGCGCGAGGACGACATTCGGAATCTTTACCCGCATTTGTTTGACAACCAAGGTATGATTTGTACATGTTAGTTCCATATAATTCCTTGCATTACATTGCATCCCCCTACCTTAGTTTAATTTCGAGGACAAAATTTCTTTAAGTTGGGTAGGATGTAAACCCCCTATATTTCTATATGATTTTATAGGATTTTAAGAAGTTAATTGGTAATTGACAGTTTAAAAAAAATATAATTATATAGGTATATGTATATAGATATAAGTTAATGCTTAGAAAAGAAATTTGTGGTAATATACTCTAGGAATAGAGTTTGGGAAATTTTTTTATGAAAGATTTTCATAAATTATGGTAATTTTAGGTATATATGGAAATTTTCTTGTTAAAAATGTTTACAAAATAATTTTTTAGTTTAGAAAATTTTTCTAGGATATTTAGGATTTTATAACTAAATATATAAAGTTCCATTAGAAAATATAAATAAAATGTTCTTCCTAGATATAAATAATAAATTTTATTATTAGTTAGAATATACTTTTTAATTTTTTTTTGATTTTGTGATATGAGGGTAAATATATATATAATGTGTTTATATATTTAGTATGTATACAAAGCAAAAAAAAATTAGAATAGTGTTGTTCCTTTGAACAGCACCGCTGAACCCATCCTTTCCGAGCGCGCAAGGAATGTCGAGATTTGAATCCTAATCAAATCACAAGGAAATCCCCATCAAATCTTTGCGAGATTGTTCGCAGCATAGCCCTTCTCTAGATCACCCTAAATCCCGATCCAATTCTTGCCAATATCAAAATCTAACCCGACCCAAAATAGGATTTAAATCCTATAGGTATTTGTTTAAATACTTAGGGTTCCTTCAGCAAATTCTCTCGCAACACAGCATCCCAACTCTCGCCATCACCACCCGAACACCCTGACGCTCTAGCACAGCCCCTAGCCGCCTGCACGCCGCAAACGACCACCGGAGCACCGACGGGGCCGCCCAAGCCGACCGCAACAGAGCCATCTCTGTTTCGAACTCGAACCCCAGGTATCCTATTTTCGAGCCGAATTTCTTCATGATTACTCGATCATTTTTCAATTCGTTAATTCCTACGTATAAGAGACATAACCACCTACTTAACCCTTCAGAGGGATTCAGTTAAAACCTATTACTTTGACCAGGAACACGACGCAAAGTCGAGCAAAAAACTGCTCGAAAAACAGAGCAATGGGACTGTCCCGACCCCAATTTGGAAGGCGTTTTTTGAGCTAATTACTTAGGATTTTCGAAAACTAATCTCAACAGTTATAGTTAACGTATGCAAGATGAAAACCCTCAAGTAGATCGATTTTTCATATATTGTGTAGAAAGTTATTTGAAGTTTAAGATTCGAGAAAAATTGATTTTTGAAATTAAAATATTTAGAAAAACAACCCGATACGGCATACGCCCCGACAAACCGGGCGACGTGGTCGTCCACTATACACATCGGAAGGCGTGTATGGATATTGTCGACGTATGGGAACTGACGGAACTCGATTTTGTTGCGTGTACGCGACGAAATCAATGCGTATCCGTTAAGCTACCCACGTATCAACATTTTGCCAACTTGGTCATAACTTTATGCACATTCGTCGGATCGACACGAAACTTGCGCCATCAGGACCGTATCGATTTTTTGGTCCTGTATGCCAAGTTTGGTCCAAATCTGAGAAGATTGATCGGAGCGTCAAAAGTTGGCGGGCCCGCAACCCAACCCAATAGGCGATTTTGTGCACTAGATTTAAGTCATGTATAGCCTAAGCCAGTTTACATAACCAGATTATGCTCTATATCACGTAGTTAGTTCAGTTCTCTTATTATATCATGTATATCTATTTCCATATATCAAGTTCTCTTTTACAGTCTCATTTCTTTACAGCAGTTCATGTATATTATTCTATAGCTTGTTTCATATTTTTTTTCATGTTATGATCTGTGTGAGAGATATGTATTCGTTCCTGTCCTGACTGAAACTGTTAAAAATATTACAGATGATGAGGATTGCTGCGATACTTACTATGGAACAGGCCTAGTTGATACAGGTGACCTGGACCCTCAGAAGGATCCAGTAGTCGCTGAGGACTTGCCATTAGCTTAGTCTAGACTTATCTTATTATCTAGCTTTATGAGACATTTGAGATTGTATTGAGATATTGTTTATGGTGTGGTTTACACCGAGACTTATTATTCATATTTGTGACTCTCTGTTGAGATTATCTTATCTTCTATTCCATCTTAGATATTGTGATTGAGTTGTACCTTATATGTTGTTCTCATTTCGGAGCATATTCCATATTATGTTAGATGTTGTGTGACCTAGGACAATGTTCTACTGCTGACACTATGGCGTAGGCTGGACGTACCTACTTCTCGTGCCCTTACACTGGGTGCAGATCGTGACAAAATCCTCAAAATCGGGAGGCGCTGCACTCACTCGCCTGCCCGGTTTTGGTTGTCGTGGTGCTAACGGCGGCCCCGACCCTTCTTCGTCGTCGGCTACGACCTCTTTTGCTTCTTGTTGCCTTTTCGCGCTTGGCACGCTTACTTGTATAGGCTTCGGCATTTTGCGCCTGATACATCAATAAAAGCTCCTTTGCCAAATATATATATATATACTAATACATGAAAAAAAAATACATACATGTATATATAAAGGGAAGCCTAATTATACTAATACATTTACTAAACCAAAGGAACACAAGTCATAAACACATATATAGCTAGCATACACACATAACATTATACATTATATATATTCAAATGTATATACTAAGGTATATTAGAATTAAAAGTATAGATACATAGGCATATATGTAGAAAGAGGGAAAAAGGGAGTGTAAGTATATGAATGTGTGTGTGTGTGCTGTGAGTGAGGGGTGCTGTGGCAAGGGCTGCTGTTGGGGACAGCAGGGTCAAGACCTAGGAAAATCAAAATCACCAAAGACCTATATATATATATATATATATATATATATATATATATATATATATATATATATATTTATATATATATATATATATATATAAGGAAGAGGGAAATCTATATATAGCATGGGTGTGTGTGTGTGAACTTATGTAACTGGAAAAGGGTACTGCAGGGGGTTAGAGAGACCCAATCCCAGGAAACTCTCAAAACAACTCAAACAATTATATACTAGTTATATATTTATATAGGGAGATATAGATAGGAACTATACAAATACACAAAACTCAATTCCATATGAACCCAACCCAAACAAATCCCTCAACTAAACTAGAGTCCATTCCTAAACTCACAATCTATATCAGGAATCTGTACCAAATCCAAGAAGAACTCAAAGAATTCAAATATCCTATTCAAACCAAAAATTCAATACACAAACCCAATCAACATATCAAAAACCAAAATACCAAACTATACTATGTGAAAACTGGTAAACAGGAAGAGGGTATGTGGTGTGTCATGCACGTGTCCACAGGGTCAAAACTGTGTCACAAACGTGTCCAAAACAACATGTCAAAAGTGTGTCAAAACCTGTGTGTAGTGCTCGTGCACGCGTGTCGAGCAACAGAGGACTCAACGTGTCCAACGGAAAGCCTCGTGCTCGTGCCAGAGGGTAGCTAGGGTGTCAGGGTACATGTCTAGGACCCTGAGTCATGTCTATGAGTCGTCGTGTCGCGTGTCCACACGCGTATCGGGGAGGGCTGCACGCGCGTGTGCGTGCGGCATCATGCACGCATGTCAGCCCACCTAGGACACGATACACACGTCCATGTGTCACGTGCTCGTGTCCATGGGTAGCCTAGGTATAGGGCTAGGTGTTGGACACCCTGCCTCGAGTCCACATGTCCTCGTGTTCGAGTTATAAACCCGTGTCAGGGCAAAAAAACTCACGTGTGCACAACAACCCGAAATCCATATGGGTGTGATAACTTCGTGCACACTCAACAAAATCTTGTGAAATTTTGTGAGCATGTGGGCAGAGATTGCCCCCACGTGTCCACCAACTTTTAGCCCAGACCAAGTCGTGTTCATCGAGCTATGGAACTCGAGATGTAGGACAGTGCACGGGGCCTCGTGCTACGTCCTCGTGTCCGATTTGGACACAAAAATCGTGTCAAAATAAACCCAAAAAATATGTTTTGGAACTCCTTCATATAGGGCTACAATAATATGAAATTAGTTTTGAAAAGTAACAACTTTTAATTCTTAGAGACATTTCATCGAATACATGTTATAGTACACCGACACGCCTCCGATACATATATCAAACATACACGAAATCTTACCAAACTACATCTACAGGTCTAGAAAACCTAGATGCAAGCTTCTATGAAGAGAAATCAGAATTTAAAATATTTTAGAAGCATTTACCTATTGAGACTTGGAATCTCAATGCAAAAGTCTCCAAAATGTCTCGACACCCAAAATCCTACAGTCAAACGCCTCCAATTCTTTGCTAGCAAGCCTCCAGCAACTTTTCCTCCTCCCAAGGATCGCAACGCAATTAGTTTGGTCTGATTTTGATGAGAATTGGAGAATGGAGGCTACTTTGAAGAAGGTAGAAATTAGGGTTTTGCAAAACGGCTTGGTGGATGCATGATGTGTTTATATAAGAAAGGAGGGCTGTGTTGCTGGCCACATACTGGAATTAAGGTTAGGATTTAGTCATAAGGCCCAACTACAACTTACGTTAATAAAAAGCCTTTTTAGCAAAAGCCTAAAAAGCAAATAACTCAAAACCCTAAAAATAACTTTAAAAGTTTCTTAATTTAGAATAGAACTTAAATTCTAATCTAAAATGATAACTATGCCTCTAATGACATGGTTAGTCTGTAATCATGGTTATCTAAGGTTAAACTAAACTACTAACACAAAAGCACCAATTAAAATATTATAAAATAATCAAAAATTCAAAAATCACACAATTACCAAAATACCCTTATTTTAGAAAAGTGGTGGTTACAAATCTTCCCTCCTTAGAAAAAAAATTTCTTCGAAATGTAAGACGGTCGTACTCCTTTTATGTCAAACCCCCAACAATCAAGGTCAAGAAAATTCTATCTATTAATATGCAAATCATGGTCCTACTGGTCGTGATTTCTCAGTCTCGAACAGGGTCACTACACTATCCAGTACAACACAAAATATCCTGACAGGTACTAATAAAATACCACAACAACATGGAAAAGAAGGACAGGAAAGACAGACCAAACAAGAGGTCAATAACGAAGCAAGGATGATATCATCAAAGAGGACATATATGAAATAGATTAATTAGATTTGAACGAGTGTCAGTAGATTCAAATCCATAGAAATTTCCAAGTTGTGATTGAGTACCTCTCCACTAAATTCTATTCCTTAATTCCTATCACAGGCTCGCAGCAGCACAACTAAGTCGACGTACTACCACGATATCGTACTAATGCGACTCTTTACCTGCATGGGCTACCACTAAAAACGTATTACGACCCGCATCCAGTGTAAGGGTACAAGTGTGTAACAACGCCCAGCCTACGCCACAGAATCGGCGGTAGAACGCTGTATTAGGTCACTATCTAACAACTCACACAAATATATAATATACCTGTCATAATCTCAACTCCGAACGGAGGACAAGCATAGATATAGTAAAATTCAATCACAGTCTAAGCACGATAAGATAACACAGAAGTTTTGTCACGACCTACACCCGCTTTTCGGATACGAGACGTGTCCAAGTCAGCCTACACCGCAGAGTCGACGGTAGAACGCTGTCACGGCCATGATGCTCAAATTCACATAAGTATAACATTTATTGCTCATTCACATTTCTAAATTGATTACAACATTTATATTTAAAGAAAGTACAAGGTTCTTACAATTAATGAAAATGATACCATATGTATCTAATCTCTAGGTTTGGCCTACAAGTACACCCAAATCTTTCAATGCTAAGAGAAGCCACAGTTAACCTGAAAAAGTTAGTTTCCAGTCAGGAATGGAACAAGCACACAGACCGACGACAATCCAAAAACACATAGAATTCACAAAACATAAAAATAGCATATATAAAATGAAGCCAGAGAGTAAACTAGTAACATGTCAGGTCTAGAATAAACTGGAGAGATATAGCAGGATATATGGTCTAGAATAAAATATGTAAACTGTTTGCCATTAAAATCTTTTTATTGTAATTTCAATTACAAATAGAACAGTGTTATAATGTAGGACTTAGATGTAGTCCTAGGAGAACACTTTTGTTTATCTGGGTGCCTGTGTCGATGGAGCGAGTGGTAATGCGTTGACTCCGTTGACGATATGACGACTGTTCTAGGTTATCTGAAGGTCTGAGTTGCTCTGGGTGCTGGAGCTTACGGAGAGGAGGAAGACGTTGAGTGTCTGTATCTATCTCTCTCACTGTGTATATAGGTTTCTATCCATAGGTATCTCTGTACGTGTGTGTGAAAGAAGGAAATGATCCCTCTATTTATAGCTTGCAGGATGGCTGCTCATGTGCATATATGTAAGATGCGCCTGTACGTAGGGATGCCACGTATTTGAAGCTGCGGAAGATGCATGGATGATGCGCCATCATTTGTGGATTGAATCCTTCATGCTGCTTTTGTGGGATGACACGTAGCAGGAGAGAGGATCTTTCTGTTGCTGAGATCCTGGGTGATTAGCACCCCTTCATAGGCTGAATTGAGTCAATGGACACGTGTCATAGGTCCATGGCTCAAAGATCTCGGATTTGGTGGAGAGTGATTTGGTAGGATGCGCCTGGGATTGGGCGCATGAAAAGACTTTGGCTCACAACCTTCAAGAGTCACGAACCAGTCTGGACACACGGCTTTTGAGGCGCATACGAGTCTTCAGGCGTATGGCTGCTGAGGTGCATGCGAGTGGTTGGTCGGCCACGTGGGTCGTAACCGTCGAAGGAAAGTAATGATGATGCTGATATCAGCGATGCTTCGTCTTCTGAAAAAGCTGCTAACTGTCCAGTCCTCGGGGGACATGCTGCCAACTCTGTCACTTGAGCATTAATTGATTGATGGGTGACGAGCCGAAATGGGCACATGGATCCATGTTGATTTGGACGTATGGATCTGTGCCCTATTGGGCACATCCATACGGCGCGCTTTGGAACTGACGGGCGCGTCTGTAGGATGCGCGGTGTCTGACCGGCGCATCCGTTTGTATGGCGCACCTTTATTGGTCTGACTTTTGTGTTCTTTAAGTGCTTTAAATATCCATTTTGACTTGGCTGAATTCGAAGCATCAGGTTCATCACCATTAATGCAAATTCATTGCACGGGATTCAGAGAGCCCGCCACTTGGCGCATGGGTTTGATTTGCCCGGCTTATAAATAGTGGCAAGGAGAGAGTTTGCTTCTCGTTCTCTTACGTCTTCTCGAATGAACTTGTTTGCTCGAGCATATTCTTTTGACGAAATGCTCCCGAGGGTAAAGATGCGACGCATTATCTTCATTCATGCACTAGTGAAGGTGACTGTTACATCCAAAAGTCAGGGTCGAGGGCTTCTGAGGCAGGCGGAAGGTGCCTGTTGTATCCAAAGATCGGCATGCTCGAGCCATGTCCCCATTATGCTGGAAGAATCGCAGATCGGAATTGTGGTGCTTCCGGCTTTGGAGGCTCTTTCTTCTGCCAGAGTGGGTGTTGCCCATTCTGGTTGTGTTGAAAGCTGCTCTTTTAGCCTCGGAGGAGAGCTCTTTCTCCAGCTAGGGTGGGGTTGATCGCCCACTCCGGTTCTGCTCAATAAATGCTTTATTAGTCGAAGCATTTGATCGGGTCGAAGTAAGACGCATATGCTGAGACTTCATGATGTGCATAACTGAGACGCTGAAGAGCTGTGCCTGACTGAGATACTGAAGGCTGCGCCTGACTGAGACGCTGAAGGCTGTGCCTGACTGAGATGCTGAAGGCTGCGTCTGACTGAGATGCTGAAGGGATGTGCCTGACTGAGACGCTGAAGTGATGCGCCTGGATGTAGTCTTAGGATCTTTCTTTTTATAGAAATTCTCCTATGTAAAGCCCTTCTTTAGACATGTAATAGACTTTTATATAAAAATAAAAATCTTCTTTTGTTGTCTATACTTTTGCTGTCTTGATGTGCTAAGTACTTCGTTTGAGCTCTCTGGCACATGTTCTGAGTGGTATTTGAGCGCAAAGGAATTCTGGCACATAGTTGCGTCCTGAAATTCCATGCTTCTACAAGATCTCCTTCAAAGTTTTCAAAACGTTTTGTCAAGTTTTGGAATACTTTGAATAAGAAGCATAGTGGCATCTTCAACGGGGCGTATGACTGTTCGGGCGCATGATTACTCCGCGCATCAGTGATGGGGCGCATGCTCCTCTCAGTAAATGCAAATGATAACGCTTCAAATTAATCAAAAAAGATTAATTATGATCTTTTTGGATTATTTGTAGTTATCATTTCGTAGAACCCCAAGCGGTGGCTGACGTCACTCCTCATCGGTTTTTGCGTATACCCAAGCCTATAAATAGGCGTCTGATGGAGAAAGAGGGTTCTTCTCCTCTTTGCTTTCTTCTTCTCTAGAGTTCTTCTTTCGAAAACCCCTAACTTCTTCTTTCATAAAATGGCTCCTAAGACTCCTCGCGGTAGCGCTGGCCGAGGACGAGACAAAGGAAAAGAGCCTGTGGAGGCTGCTGTGGATGATGTCCCCCGGACGCCCGTCGACGTTCGGCCGGCGGTGATTGGTGGGTTTCATCATTCTTTACCGTATCTTTCTGTACTCGAGTAGGCCATTTTTAGAACTCACATACGCCGACGCACATGGACCTTGAGTCCTGATGATGTGCTGAAGCTTTTCTGCCGACGCGCATGGGTTTAGGCCCTGATGATGCACCGAAGCTTCTACTGCTGACGTGCATAGGTTTATGCCCTGATGATGCATCGAAGCTTCTACTGCTGACGTGCATAGGTTTAGACCCTGATGATGCGCCGAAGCTTCACTGCTGACGCGCATGGGTTTAGACCCTGATGATGCGCCGAAGCTTCACTGCTGACGCGCATGGGTTTAGACCCTGATGATGCGCCGAAGCATCTTTTCAGATGCGCCTGAGCCTTGGTTCAGGGTATGTGCTTCTGATGAGAACGTGGCTCAGATTCTTTTACTGTTTCTAACAAATCTGAATCTTTGCCTTCTTTTGCTGACCACCAATATCGATGACCGTCCCGCTCTTGAATAAAGTGCTTTTGGATGCTGCCCTCAGTCAGATAGGAGTAGATTATAACGAGAAGGTGATAAATCCTGCCCAAGCTATCATTATGCTGGATCAGCCTCCCAAGAGAATGACCCAAATCCGGGAACAACCGCATGGGTTCCTCCAACGGATGATAGAGCGTGGCATTTTAAAATCTTCCATTTCTGATAATGTGACTTTCTTGAAGCCCGAGTTCCTGTTTGGGGACCGCCTTACTTCTACTGAAGCAAAGGTGTTAAAGATCAAGGAAGATTGGTTCTTTATAGTAAGAGGGGTGCATATGATTGTTAAGCAACTTGAGCGCCAATGGCCTTTGATGGCTTTCTGTCGCCTTGCCTCCAAGAGGAGGATGTCTTAGGAGCTAACTCCGTCTCAGGGGGGAGCGGTGGTAGACACCATCAAGATCGACTCTTCCTCCAATTAGAGGGATACTTTGGCCGCCGCACGGGCTGGGCCTTCTTTCACCTGGCGGACTCTGCGTCCTGGGAGCATTTACAGTGATGTCCCTACCAACACATTTGCTTTTGGCGCTTTGACTTTTGCAAATCGTATGCTGTCGTTGAAGCGGTCATACCCGAAAGGTGAATTTTGGGTAGAGGGTTGGTATCACTATATTTCCAAGTGGGACAAGCTGACACTCTGGGTTCTGACGCAGGTTTGAACCGAACTCCGAGAGATTGGGTTGACTGCCTCAATCCGTACTACCCAGGCAGGCGTCGACATCAATAGGCATTTGTTCCTCGCGCTCCTGGAGATGTTTAACACCCAGACCGGGACTTTCTTTACTCCTGTGGGGGAGCTGGGACTCGTATTTCATGAAATGTACGAGGTGTCAAGGCTCCCTTGGGGATCAGAACCTTACGAGGAATACTTTTCGACCAACGAGGAGTTCCAAGTCCTGGGGGACAAAGCCGAGGAGATGATGGCCGTCTTCAAGAAGTGGCGAGTCATCATTATTATATGCAGAAGAGGGATAAGGGCGGGTCACAGCCTCATGTGGCTGCTTGGAGAGATTATGTCTTTGAGCAAGACAAGGAGAATCCCTCTCAGTTTACAACTCCGCCAACGCTTTCCAGTACCGCGGTGCTCTCGAAAATGAGCAGGCTAAGCGAGAAGAGTCCCCAGAAAAACGAGGACCGGCAGTCGGACGAACGCTCTTATAGCTGTTTTTGGCACCTTACTCATCGGATGTCGTCCAAAGCAGCGTTGGCTGCTTATCTGATGATTTGGCTTCGGAATTATGTCTTTTCAGGCGGGTCAGGCTCTGTGGAGAGGGTGACCCGGAACCTAATCCTGCCAGCTGTGAAGTTGGTTTTTGGTTGTCGCCTGGCTCTACTCCCCGCAATGGTGTGTAACCTGCTGCGAGGTTTACGAGAATTTACGGGAAATGTCGTTCATGAACGAGGTAGGAATTACAACTTTTCCAGTACCGAACTGCCGTTTCATTATTTGATAGGGTGGTTAATTTTGCACCATCCCAACGTGATGAGCCCGGGCTCGGAAGAAGACCACAGGGCCGGAGATGCATTCCTCCGCCATTTCCACCACAGGAGTTGGTTGCATACTGGTGTTCCTGTTTGCAGAAAAGTTTTATTCCACCTTCAGGGGTGGAAGATCACCAAAGTTGGTCCCGTCTTTTTGGGTTTTGAGGCCAACGAAGACTTAACAGATTCGGGTGAAGATGCCACAACTTTGCCTCCATAGGGATTCCGCTGGTTGCAAAGCATCCGGCCGTCCCATCTGGTGTATCGGAATATAAACCAGTGTTACCTGGAACCATATTTGCCGAGCCATTTTGTACGACAATTCGGCTATGCTCAGTTGATGTTGGAGAACCCCAGTATTAACCTGGGTATACTGGAACTTTGCTGGACGGCGCACGAGCTTGGCATTACTACAATGCCGGATGCACCGGAGCTCGCTTTATGCTGCCTGTTCAGAATCCGCGGCCGTCGATTCTTTTCTCGGCTGCCAAATTTTACTGTGCCATGAACGCCGTGCCCCCTCGATATGATAGGGAGACCAGTTTTATTGCCGGCACCTAGTTAGAGGCAGCTGGGAACCTGTTGGCGAAGGCTCGGTCGTACCGCCCACCAGAGGTGGGTTATCGAGGTATCCCTGTCGTATCCACGGGGGGTCAAGCAGAGCCCTCGGTCGATCAGCCGAAAAGACGTGCTGATACAGAGGCTGGCTCTTCTGTGTCGAAGAGACAGAAGAAGGCATTGTCACCGGCAGTGTCAACAGACTCAGCTCCTGTGGAGGTAAGGATGTCCCACATAGTCTGGTTAGTTTCCCCATTTTTGTGACATATGCTTTCTTTTTGTAGGAGCTACTGAAAAGGAGACCCCAAACTCCAAAATTGGGTGCTAACAGACCAAAGGAGGTGGCAGGCTCATCTAAAGAGCGCATTCCTGCCGATTGTGATATCTTCCGTGGAGGAGAATCCAGACGATGTCGTTCCTGCTAAGATTTTAGTATCTCCAGATTATGTTAGAAGGGAATCTGAGGATGCAGCAGTTCCCAGGAAGGTGTAAGCCACCGTAGGGGACTCTGACATTGAGGATCCAGTAGATACGGGGCTTCCAGATGAGGAAGTGGAGTGGAGTTCGTCGTCTTCAGATGACGTTGCTCCAGATATGAGTGAGCCTGTTGCGAGAGCAACAGACATGATTGAAACAGAGGAGAGGGCTGATTCCCCTCCTTGTCGTGATGAGGGGAGGTCGGCTGCAACATTGCCGAGCCCTACCCCAGACTCAGCAGCGGGGGCTGAGGTGGCTGCTGACCAGGACGTAGCGACAGATTCTATCCCCGCGGAGGGATTCGGTGAAGAAGATGAGACTCGTCCACCGAGCCTGACTCCAGGGGATCCGAGTCAGGAAACAAGTGCTGATCTCGCTGCTTTGCCGGAGGGGGAAGGTCCCGTACGGCCTACCGATAGTGTATTGGAGACGGAGGAGGTAGCCCCTGACGTCGGTGGTCCCTACGAGCTTGAGAAGGGTAAGGGTTTGCTGGAACCCCCTGTTGTTCCTTCTACTTGGGGCACGATATCGACGCCCCTCTCGGCTCCTTCCGCTCTCTTGGCTCCTCGGGCCAGTGGCGAAGTTCAAGCCCCTATTGAGGGATAGTCCGTTGATGCCGAGGTTTCAGCCTCGTAGATTGAAGTCGGTGGGTCTTCTTCAGGCCCGCCGTCTATCACAGTACCTCATGCAACTCCTGCCATGATGCCTCAAGTGCTGGCTGATGCAGATGAGTATGTTTAGTTTGTTGTTGAATCAGTGTACAAGATGCTGCAAAAGGGCGTATCAACGGTGCTGAATACAAATGGGAGTTTTGCGACGGCGAAAGCCATGGTGCTCTCTTTCATTGGTTTGATACATTTTTACCGTGGCCACGATCACATGGCTGTAATTCTAGAGGAGTCGATGGTTGAGCTCGACCAGCGTCTTTCTGAAATGCAGAGTATCCAGCGGAATGACTTTTCTGCTCTGATAGAAGCATAACAGAAGAAATTGATAGCTGAAGTTGAGTCGTCTTATCAGGCCACGGTGGCCATCTGGAACGACGAGGTGGCCACTGTTGAGGCTACAGTAGAGAGACTGTCTCAATCCACACAGGAGCAGGTAGATCTGCTGGCCTCATTGGAGGCTAGTATAGCGGAGGTTACTGCCAGGATTTGCCTCCTAGAAGACTAGAGGGCCCAACTTATGTTAGATCTTGAGCGGGCCCAGGCTGAGCACATCTCGTCCAAGGAGGAAGAGGCAGTTGTTACTCGCCATATTCTTTCTCTGACTCACCAACGGCAGGAGTTGGACGCCAAGCATGAGAACGATACTGCTTCCGAGGCTATGGAGATGATGCGGCAGGAAGCTGAACGCCGGGTCCTGGCGACTGCAGAGACTCGGGCTGCAGACTTGAGGCGTCGGATCGAAGAGCTGTCCGCCAATCCCAATGATGCCTAGGGATTTGTAGTCTTCTTTTTTTATATGGTGGAGATGTAATCCTTTACTTTTTGAATAAAAAATAAAGAATTTTGTGGTGTGTTCATCTTTTGTTGTCATAAACTTTGTGATTTATGTGGACCTATTATCTTTTGCGCACCTTGGTTGTTCGGTACTGATAATAAGTTTGAGAGAACTGACATGTTTGCTCAGAGGTAATATGGACATGGCAAATATGGGGTTCGATTGATGGAATCTTCCTACTCAGAGGTGCTATGGACGTGGTAGGAATGACTCTGGGGAGATACACGGAACTACTCATAGGTAATGTGGACATGGAAGTTCTGTGATCAATGTACAGCAATACGGGGGTTGTCTGTATGGGATGTTTACTCAGAGGTAATGTGGACGTGGTAAACATGAAAATTAGCGTAATCTTATGGAGCGTAAGATTCTGCTTTGTAAGGTGTAGAGGAGCAACTCAGAGGTGATGTGGACGTAGTTGTTCTTCTACTGGGGATAGAATGCAATGGAACAACTAGGTTCTGAAGATTTTTGTGAAAGGGAAGTGTGTGTTAGCTCTGATGATCAGGTTCACTGACTCCCTTGCTAGGTAGAGGTAAAAGTACATATCTGAAAGATGTCAAGGGTAGTACTTCTTTAGGAACTTGCCGTTGATGGGCATCATGAACAAGTCCCCGTTTGATCGGGCGAGGCGGTAAGCACCGTTTGAGTATACCATATCTATGACGAAAGGTCCCTCCCATTTGGGCATGAACTTTTCTGGGGTTTTGTGAGTCAACACCATCGACCTCCTGACTGCCAGAACAAGGTCGCCTACTTGGAAAGTCCTCTGCTTGACCTTCTTGTTGAAAGCCTGTGATATACGGGCTTGATAGAGTTCGATGCATTGTTGAGCTAGGAGACGTTTTTGGTCAAGTGCCTCCAATTCTTGCAGACGGCGACGTTGATTGTCTTCTTCTGTTAGTTGATTTGTGAGCGCCATACGGAGTGAGGGTATCTGAATCTCGAGAGGCAGTACCGCTTCGCTCCCGTAGACTAAGAAGAATGGGGTGTTGCCCGTCGGGGTCCGTACCATTGTACGGTAGGCCCAAAGGCATTCGCCGAATTTTTCGTCCCAGTCGCGTTTGTTGGATGATACAACCTTTTTGAGTAGCCTGATGATAGTCTTGTTAAAAGCCTCGGCCAATCCGTTTGCTGCCGGATTGTAGGCGGTTGTTGCCACGTTCTGAATGCGGTTCTTGTCACAGAATCTGCTGAAAACATGGATGATGAACTGAGGACCGTTATCGTGGATAATCCTTCGAAGTACCCCAAAACGGTAGATGACATAGTGCTTGATAAAGCTGATCATCCTAGAGCTCTTCACTTCCGCCAGTGGAACTGCATCTGCCCATTTGGAGAAGTAGTCAGTGATAGCTAGGATGAAGCAATGTCCCCTCGATGAAGGAGGGATGATAGGTCCCACAATGTCCATGTCCCAAGCTTCAAAGGGCCAGGAGGCGACTGTAGGATGTAGTGGTTCCGACGGTGTATGGATAAAGTCAGCATGAAGCTGGCAAGCATGGCACCTTTTGGCATAGTCGACAGCGTCGGCTGCCATGGTTGGCCAGTAGTAACCCATACGTCACAGTCGATCATGCAACTTAGGCCCAGGTTGATGAGCCCCGCAAGTTCCATCATGAGCTTATCGAAGGGCTTCTGCTGCTTCTTCGTTAGACAGGCATCGAAGGAGAAGTTCGTCATAGGAACGTCGGTACAGCAGTTTAGTAGCTGTATCGTAATAGAATCGAAGGGAACGCCTCCTGACTGAAACAGCTTCCTTCGGGTCTTCTGGAAGAATTCCGTAGACAGCGAAGTCGATGAACGGAACCTCCAATCTCGGATATTAACACCAGCACTTGTTGACATGGCATGGGCCATTTGTGAGCATAGGTTGGTTTTAGGACAGACCAAGTCTCGACCAACTACCGTGACGTAGTGTTGAGTCCCGAGGGGTGCTGCTAATGAGGCTGCGAGGCCAGCCAGAGCGTCAGCCTCCAGGTTTTGTAATCGAGGTACATGTTCTATGAAGAACTTGGTGAAGATTGAAATAATGTTCAATGCAACTTCATGGTAAGGAAGCAGATCTTCATGGCGAACTTCGTATTGCCCTCTGATCTGGTTAACGGTGAGTTTTGAGTCACCGTAGGCTTCCAGATGATCCACCCCCAGCTGTTGCGCCAGCTGAAGCCCCAAGATGAGAGCGTTGTACTCGACAACATTATTGGAGCACGGCTTCGAAAGGGAGTAAGCACGCTGGATGACCAGCTGATCGGGGGAGACTAAGACTATCCCCACTCCGGCGATGATTTGGCCTTTGGGGCCTGTTCTTGAAGCGCCATCAAAAAGCATCCGCCAGACGAAGCTTTCTTCTGTGACGTTGGATTCTTGGACCTCATTCGGGATGTCTTCATAGAGTCTGGAGGACTCTGGGATGGGGTGTGCAGCTAAAAAGTCGGCCAGAGCTTGACCCTTGACGGCTTTTTGTGGAACGAACAACATGTTGTATGGCGTCAACAGGATCGACCATATAGCTAGCCGGGAGTTTAATGATCCTGGCTTTGTCATGAGAACCCAGAGCAGATTGACTCGGAAGATGACATGAATTGTCTGGCCCGAGACATAATGGCGAGTCTTCTGGATGGCGAATACCAAAGCCAAACACTTCTTTTCAACGGGGTTGTACCAGTGTTCGGCCTCGGTCAGTATCCTACTGAGGAAGTAGATAGCTTGCTCGTAGCCTGCATCGCTGTTCTGAGCCAGCAGAGCGCCGAGGGAATGATCCATGGCACGGACGTAGAGGAGAAATGGTTTGCCTGCGACGGGTGCCACCAGGACTGGCGGGCTCGTCAAGTAAGCCTTGATATCATCGAAAGCTTTCTGGTATTCCTCTGTCCAGACGTAGGAGACTCCCTTTTTCATGAGCTAGGTGAAGGGTTGGCATTTTCCGAAAAGGTTTGTTATAAACCTTCGGATGTATGCAAGACGCCCTTGCAAGCCTCGAAGTTCTCGAAGATTCTTCGGAGGGTCCATGTCAAGGATGGCCTTGGTCTTCTCGGGATCGACATGAATGCCTTTCGCCGTGATAATGAAGCCCAAGAACTTTTTGCTAGAAATCCCAAGGAAGGATTTAGCGGGGTTCAACTTGAGTTGATGCGCTCGCATGAGATCGAAGACTGTCTTTAGGTCTTGTAGGTGATCCCCTTTGAGACGGCTCTTGACTGCGATGTCATCAACATAGCATTCAACTGTCTTACAAAGATGTTATCGGAAGATGGTACTCATAGCTCGTTGGTATGTAGCACCAGTGTTCTTCAAGCCGAAGGGCATCACCGTGTAGCAGAAAACCTCATTCGGCGACCTGAATGACGTGTGCTTTGCGTCATCGGGGAACATTTTAATTTGGTTATAGTCCGAATACCCGCCCATGAAAGACATGCGTTCGAAGCCACATGTATTATCGATCATTACGTCGATAATCGGAAGTAGAAATTCGTCTTTCAGGCAAGCAGCATTGAGATCTCTGAAGTCGATGCAGACCCGTATCTTTCCATTCTTTTTGGTGACAGGGACGACGTTGGCCACCCAATCCGAGTATTGTTCTTCACGGATAAACCCGCTGGTCAGGAGTTTATCTACCTCTTGATCGATAGCGTTCATGATGTCAGGACGAAAACGTCACTGTTGTTGCTTTATAGGCTTGGCATAAGGTAAGATGTTAAGCCTATACATCACGATCTGGGGATCAAGTCTGGGCATATCTTCGTAGCTCCAGACGAAGACGTCGATATATTCTTTAGCCAGTTGGATTAAAGATTCTTGGTCTGGTCCCTTTATGAAGAACAGTTTGGCAACTCTAGAGGGGGGTGAATAGAGTTTATATAGAAAAAAGCCAATTAAAAATTAACTCTTTCACCAACAATCAATAATCAGAGTAAAGTGCGGAAAATAAATAAAGAGCAAAAGAGCATACGCAAACACAGCGATTTTAACCTGGTTTCCCTCGTGGAGGACTAGTCCAGGCCTGAGAACTCTAGCTCAGGATTAAATCCACTATTTGTGAAATAGTAGTTTACAACCCGTGCCTTTTCTTCAGAAGAGCACGTCAACTTCTAACAGAGGATCGCAGTGGCGATTTGCTTGGAATTGTCCAAGCGACTTCTTCAACTCTTGCACAAGAATCCTAACTGAGAGATGCTGAGCACTCGAGACTTAGGAGGCTTGTGGCTAGTAGATGGGAAGGGTATGGCTTATTGAGCTTATAAGAGAGAAGAGAAGAGAAGATTGAGTGAATTGAAATGAGAGAATTCATGCCCTATTTATAGTATTTTTATAGGCAGAATTCGGCCAGAATTCGGGTAGGAAAATTCAAAAATTTGGCCGTTGGACAGCTAGCAACCAGCTATCCCTAAAATTAGGGTTCCTGATTTCTAGGGGACAGAGTTCGGCCCGAACTCTGTGTGGAGGCAGAGTTCGGCCCGAACTCTGTCTCCAGAGCACAGAGTGGTTCTAAGGGGACCAGTGGGCAGTTTTTGGTTCAGTGGAGCTTGGGATTTTGGGTAGGTTATAGACTAAGTTCCAAGAGCTCAGCAAGACTCAGAGTACATAAATCTAGACTCAATGAAATCATAAAATACAGACTCCAGAACACACTGAGAGCCGGAGACTGAGCTGTCATCTGTCTTGAACTGAATGCAGTCGTCGTGTGTCGTATTGAATTAATACAAATATTATTTGGTCAATGTAGTCAATATTTGGTTGACTGTGACTTTGTGTCAACAATCTCCCCCATATTGATAATTGACAAAATAATATATGTATATTTCAATATTCATACCTGGACACAGTTGATTGTAACATAGTTCCATAGCTCCCCCATACACGATGCCTGAGCTAAGAGAAAATAGCTCCCCCGTAAACCATGAACGGTGTCGAGCTAGAAGCTATAGCTCTCCCCCTTACAAAATGCATAGTACCTGTGATCTGATAGATAATATTTTCCAGAGCAAGAAGTACAGATATACACAGATATACGAATGCATAGAACCAGTATGATATCTAATATCTCCCAAAAGCAAAACAATAAAAATATACATTACATTATTTCTCCCCCTTTTGGCAGTTAGTAATATAAAGAAGCAATGAATATTAATGCAACCACACCAAGCAGATAAGAAACAGTAAAATACTAAGCAAAATAAGTCACTGACATAGAATGATAATAAAGACAGATAATGTCATCTACCAAACCAAGTGGCCAACTCATAAACAGAGTACATAAAACCAGCTACATAAATCCATAAGAAACTAAATAACTGAAATCAAAAGTAACTAAGATCATCATCAGTAGCAGTAGCAGCAGATAGTAGCCGATCTCCATCATGGAGCACGAGATGGTCCTGGAATATCTGATGGACCATGGAAGGAGCGACGAGGGTCCATAAAAGCATCATCCGGATCCATGTAACGCATAACCCACGGATCATCAATGCGATAACCCGCGCGCGCTGGATCCCTCTCCATGGGAATGTGCAGATGCTGAGACAGAGAGTACCGGATATCATGCAGAGAGTTGCCGAGAGCACTCATCTGCAGAGTGGTACGATAGTCCAGCTGTGTCCAGCGATCGTCCTCAAGAGTAAAACGATCCCGGAGCATGGTCTGAATGGACTCAAGAGTGGCAGGTGGAGGTGGTGCATCCTGACCAAAAGGAGGGGCGTCAGGCTCCTCATCAGCAGAATGCTCAGATGACTCAGAAGCAGCGACAGGCTGAAGGCGTCGTGCTTTGGATAGAAAGGCAGGTGCAGGCAGGAACGGACAATCATGGATAGGAATGATGAAGGCACGAAAAACGAAAGGAAGATAGAGAGGATAAACCAAAGCTCTTGGTTTCTTCCGACAGTTGATCATCCAATCCATCATAGTCCGTGGAAAGTTGAATGGAATACGATAGTGGAGATGATATAAGGCGGAGATCTCAAGATAAGTGACTTCATCTGTTGAGCCAGCCTTGGGTAAGATGGTGTTAAAAACCATTCGGTGAAGCTCATAGAAGTAGGGGTTGAGATGCTTGGCCATAAGTTTGCGAGGACTTATGTTAGGAGCACATAATTCCTCCTTGAATCCTTCAAGAGAAGTATCGCCAACAAATTGAAATTGACGTGCTTCCACAAGTTTATTCCAAGTATCAAGATTAACAAGATCAAGAAAATCCCCCAACTCAGAATCATTGAAGGCGATGTCAATACCGGCAACCCGGGAATAGATGTGTGTTGCATCAAAAGTTAAATTGCAATAGAACATTTGGATTGCACTATGGAAGATGACAGAATTTGAAGCAACTAAAGCATCCAAACAAAGATCATGGAATAAAGACTCATATTGAGAAAATATTGTGAAATTGATGGGATGGCCCCCAAACACCGGATGAGTCCTAAAATCGCTAAACCATTCATTAGAGGCGTCTAGCGATACAAATAGACGGTCGTCGTATGTGTTAGGGTCATCGGAACTCGGCGGATTGAACAACGGATGAATGGGGTGTTGTTCAACTACTTGTTCAATCGGAGGAGGAGGATTCGAAGAGGAAGCACCCTCGGTTCGGATCCTCTTCCCGCGATTGGGCAAGCGTGGAGCCATTTACAAGAAATTTGATAACTTGAAATGGAGAGAAATAGAGAGTTATACCTGAAAATAATGTCAAACAGTTGAAGAGAACGTTGAAAAACCCCTTTCCCTTGATTTTGAGAAGAAATGGAGCACTCTAGATCAAAAACTAGGGTTAGGGTTTGAAGGAAGGAGTTTGGAGAGGTGAAGAAGGAGGTAATATGGGAGGAAAGAGAAGGAATCCCGACATAAAGTAGGGCTTTGTCTTTGGTCGGGTAGAATAGTGACCATTGGATTAGAAAAGATCCAACGGCGGAGCCAGATCCCGATTCTGGAACCTAGGGACCGAACTCGGCCCGAACTCTGTTAGGGGCAGAGTTCGGCCCGAGTTCTGGATCAGTGGTCCAGAACAAAAGTTAGGCTGAAAAAAGATTAAGTGTTGAACAAAAAGAGATACAATTTTGAGAAACCCAATAAAGTACATAGAGAGATTCACAAAGGTCAGAATGAACTTTAGGAAGATCAATTTGGCAATAATAAATCGTAACAAACCATATAATAAACAAGGAAATATATTGTAATTCAGTATTTCAAATTTGCCATGGGTTAGCTGCAGGGGCCGGATCCCAGCTAGCGGTAGTCCTGAGGACTAGTGCGCCGTGTCGCTTAGGCTTTTACGCCTTTTTGTCAGAAGGACCCTTTCGGCTTGTACCCATAATAAATTTGTCATAAAAGAATCAAAATATACTCGATATTTACGCAGGTAAGTCTCAACTTATAACTGCTTCATCCAAAATTCCGAGTTCACGACAAAGAAAATTGAAGCGCTCTTCGGATAATGGCTTAGTAAAGAAATCTGCTAGCTGATGATCAGTGTCAATAAATTCTAAGTTAATCGTGCCATTTTGCTGATGATCACGCAAAAAGTGGTGTCTGATCTCAATGTGTTTAGTGCGTGAGTGGCAGACAGGGTTCTTAGTCAAATTGATGGCACTAGTATTGTCACAGAATATAGGAATATGCATGAAAGATAACTTATAGTCTTCAAGGGTTTGCTTCATCCACAGAATTTGTGCACAACAACGCCCAGCTGCTATGTATTCAGCTTCTGTTGTGGATAGTACGACAGAGTTCTGCTTCTTGCTAAACCATGAGACTAAAGCCTTTCCTAACAAATGACACGTGCCGCTCGTACTTTTACGGTCGACCTTGCATCCAGCAAAGTCAGCATCAGAGTAACCGATGAGGTCAAATGATGTTGACTTGGGATACCATAGGCCCACTGTAACCGTACCCTTAAGATATCGAAAGATACGCTTAACCGCGGTCATGTGAGATTCCTTAGGATTTGCTTGATATCTAGCACATAGGCAAACACTAAACATGATATCGGGGCGACTAGCAGTTAAATAAAGTAAGCTGCCTATCATACCTCGATACTTACGTTGATCAACGGGTTTGCCGCTCTCATCTGGTTCGAGTTTGGTTGAAGTAGCCATTGGCGTGCTAATTGGTTTGACGTTGTCAAGGTCGAACTTCTTCAGCATGTCCTTGGTATACTTCGATTGACAGATGAAAGTTCCATTTGCCAGTTGCTTTACTTGCAGGCCAAGAAAGTAGTTGAGCTCTCCCATCATGCTCATTTCAAATTCTGTCTGCATACACTTGGCAAATTCTTGACAAAGAGTTTCATCAGTAGACCCAAAAATAATATCATCAACATAAATTTGAATCAATAGAATAGTGTCTTTAAAAGATTTTATAAACAGTGTAGTGTCAATTTTCCCTTTTGAAAAACCTTTCTCAAGTAAGAAGCTACTTAGCCTTTCATACCAAGCTCTGGGGGCTTGTTTGAGGCCATAAAGTGCTTTCTTTAGCTTGAACACGTGGTCGGGAAATTTGTGATTTTCAAAGCCAGGAGGTTGTTTCACATAAACTTCCTCCTTAATAAAACCATTCAGAAAAGCACTTTTCACATCCATTTGAAATAATTTAAAGTTTTGAAAATTAGCAAAAGCACAAAGCATCCGAATGGATTCTAGTCTAGCAACAGGAGCATACGTCTCATCGTAGTCGATACCTTCCTCTTGGTTGTATCCTTGAGCTACTAGACGAGCTTTGTTACGTGTGACTGAACCATCTTCATTTACTTTGTTTCTAAAAACCCATTTAGTACCAATTATAGAGTGATTAACCGGTCTAGGAACGAGTTCCCATACTTGGCTTCTCTCGAATTGGTTGAGTTCTTCTTGCATAGCAGAAATCCAAAATTCATCATTAAAAGCTTCAGAAATGTTTTTAGGCTCTACTTGTGAAATGAAGGCAGTGCTAGCAACAGAGTCTCTTAGTGATGATCTAGTAGTTACTCCACGTGAAACTTCTCCTATAACTAAATTTTCTGGATGAGAAGGTTTGAAAGAGAATTTCTTAGGCAAACCCTCCAGAGAATTAGTTTCGGTTGAAGTATTCATTGGAGTAGAAGTTGATGGCTCAACGTCATCATCAAGAGTACTTGCTGTACTGTTGTCTTCATCAAAAGTCACATTTGTTGACTCTTCCACAATAAGTGAGCGTTTATTGAAAACTCTATATCCCTTACTCTTGGCGGCATAACCAAGAAAGATACCATCGTCAGCTTTGGCATCAAATTTGCCTAAGTTGTCTTTGGTGTTAAGGATAAAACATCTACAACCAAAAACTTTAAAATAAAAAACATTGGGGGTTCTCCCAAACCAGAGCTCATAGGGTGTTTTCTTCGTAATGGGACGAATCAGCACCCTATTCAAAATATGGCATGCTGTACTAACAGCTTCTGCCCAAAAAGTATTTCGAAAGTGAAAATTTATTCATCATGACTCTGGCCATATCGCCGAGAGTTCTATTCTTCCGCTCCACAACACCATTTTGTTGAGGAGTTCTAGGACAAGAAAATTCATGATCAAAACCATTTGCATTACAAAAACTTTCGAAATCATAATTTACGAATTCGCCTCCATGATCACTTCGGATTCGAGTAATCATGTAGCCTTTTTCGTTTTGAACTTTCTTTACAAAAACTTTGAAAGCAGAAATAGCATCGCTCTTATTAGCGAGAAAGAAAACCCAAGTAAATCTCGAAAAATCATCAACAATAACAAATGCATACAGTTTGCCACCAAGGCTAGCTATTCTACTAGGACCAAATAAATCCATATGAAGTAGTTGCAAGGGTCTAGTAGTACTTACAGAGTTGATGGAATGAAACGAGGATTTTGTTGCCTTGTTTAGTTCACATTCGGCACATACCGTATCCTTTTTGAATGTGATGTCAGGCAATCCTCTCACTAGCTTCTTGGTAGAAAGCCTGGATATAGCATCCATGTTGGCGTGACCAAGACGCTGGTGCCAAAGTAGTCGTTCATCTTTGTGGGCATATAAACATCTACCTGCATTGTTAGTATTTATAGAAAGATAGAAAATATAGATGTTATCCTCTCTTTTCCCTTCAAAAGCAATGTCTCCTGTTGACCTATCATAGATGTAGCAACTGTTTTGTCCAAAGTTAATGTCATATCCATGATCAGCAAGATGACTAATGCTGAGCAGGTTATGCTTTAACTCGGTCACTAGGCAGACATCCTTTATTACAGGAGAGGGAGGATGACCAATGATACCATTACCTATAATGTGCCCTTTGAGATTGTTACCGAAGGATACGTATCCTTCTCTCTTCATCGATAGTGATGCAAAAAGGTTTGCGTCTCCCGTCATATGTCGCGAGCATCCACTATCGAGAATCCACTTACTTTCAGTTGAGGAGGGAAGGTCCACCTACATCAAGAGTAGATGTGACCTTTGGTACCCGAGTTCTTGAGGGTCCTGAAAAGTTAGTCTTTGGGAACCAAGCATATATCCTTTTATCTACAAGTCTTCTAACTCTGCACTGTGGTGAGATGTGTTCATGTAATCCACAATAAGTACAGATAGCATTCTTGTTTATACTAGGAGTATGAGAATGATATTTATAAGCAACAGGATGAGGATGGACATGATGTGAAGAGTTAGCATGGTGAGGATGATTATGCATGGAATAAGTGGCATGGTGATGGTGTCTTTGAGGCATAGAATGATGGTATTGTCTATGATGAGTGACATGCTGATATTGTCTAGATGGCATGGCATGATGATTTTGTCTATATGGCATGACATGACGATTTTGTCTATATGGTATATGAGGACCTTGTCTATATGGCATTGCATGATGATCTTGTCTATATGGCATGACATGATGATTTTTATGTGTGAAGTGCTGTTGATTGTGTCTTTGTGCATGATGCTTGTGTACTGAGTGAAAATTGTTCTTACGTGCACGTGGTTTGTGAAAGTTTGTGTATATGAATGCATGGTTATGTGCTGCATGAGAATGACTTGGTTGACTAGCATGAGTGGTGTTGTGCCCATGTGATTGGGTTTGAGGTTGAATAACCTGTTTACCCAATTTGGTTTCTAATCTTTTAGTAACAGCTTGCAGTTCAGTAACCTTAATATTTAAGCCATATATCTTAGTCATGGAAATCTTGTGTCTACTCTTTTCTTCAGCAAGCAACGTGTTGAGTGTAGTGATTTCTTGAGTTTGTTGCTCAATACGTGCTTCAGCATCATGCAAGCTTAATTTGAGCTTGGATACTTCATCAGCGTCATTAGTGGGTGATGTGTCTCTAACATTATCAAGAAGTAAGGAAATTCTTTGTATCTCATCTTCTAGACTTTTGATTTTGTCCTTGGCATGTTTATATTTACCGATGACCTTTTTATGATCATCGAGTAAATCAGTGAAAGCATCGCCAAGTTCATCAAAAGAGAAGTCATCCAGAGTTTCGTTAGATACCTTGTTAGAAGTTGCCATCAGGCACACATTTGCTGTATCTTGAGGAGAGTCCTTTTCTTCCTCAGAGTCACTTGCTTCACTTTCATGCCAGATGCCTGTGTTGGCATATTTCTTTGATGAGTTCTTTTTGTATGGCTTCTCATAGCGGTTGCTCTTCTTCAGGAATGGGCAGTCTTTTCGGACATGTCCAGTTTTCTTGCAACCGTAACAAGTTGGTTCTTCTTCATCGTCTTCTTGAGATTCCTTCTTCCTTCGATTGAAGCGAAGGAATTTCTTGAAGTTGCGAACCATGAGAGCTTGTTCTTCATCATCCGAATTATCTTCTTCGGTCTCATCATGATTAGCTCTTCGTTGATGAGCTTTGAGTGCGATCTCCCTGGTCTTCGGAGCAGGCTCTTCGAAGTCCTTGAGGTCAAGCTCGTGAGTCATAAGCTTACCCATCAAGGTCTCCATTGACATTGTTGTGAGATCGTTTCCTTCTATGATGGCTGTCACCTTAGGGTTCCAAATCTTTGGTAGCCCTCTGAGCAGCTTACGAATCTTCTCGTGGTTTGAATACTGCTTTCCGAGCGAAGATAGAGGATTGATGATGTCCAGGAATCTTGTGATCATTTGAGTGATCGTCTCACTTGGCTTCATCTTGAAGGCTTCGTATTCTTGAGTGAGACGGCTTATTTTAGATTCCTTGACCTGTGTGGTTCCTTCATGCGTCACTTCTAGAAGTCTCCATACTTCATGAGCAGTGGTGCAAGTAGAAACCCTGTTGAACTCATTCCTGTCTATAGCACAGAATAAAGCATTAATAGCCCTAGCGTCTAGACTTGCCTGTTTCTTCTCCTCGATAGAATATTTGTCGTGTGGTTTCTCAATGAGGTCACCATCGACAACTATCCTGGCGGGCTTTTTGTAACCGTCAGTGACGACAGTCCACAGGTCAAAGTCTAGAGACTTAAGATAGAAGCTCATCCTTGTTTTCCAATATGTGTAGTTAGTTCCATCAAATAGGGGAGGCCTATGAGTGGACTGACCTTCACCATGATTGGAAATCAAGGATTGTGTGGTTGCCATGGATCAGCTCTTAGGATGTTAATCCTTGTAAAGAGAACAGAGCTCTGATACCAATTGAAGAACAGTTTGGCAACTCTAGAGGGGGGTGAATAGAGTTTATATAGAAAAAAGCCAATTAAAAATTAACTCTTTCACCAACAATCAATAATCAGAGTAAAGTGCGGAAAATAAATAAAGAGCAAAAGAGCATACGCAAACACAGCGATTTTAACCTGGTTTCCCTCGTGGAGGACTAGTCCAGGCCTGAGAACTCTAGCTCAGGATTAAATCCACTATTTGTGAAATAGTAGTTTACAACCCGTGCCTTTTCTTCAGAAGAGCACGTCAACTTCTAACAGAGGATCGCAGTGGCGATTTGCTTGGAATTGTCCAAGCGACTTCTTCAACTCTTGCACAAGAATCCTAACTGAGAGATGCTGAGCACTCGAGACTTAGGAGGCTTGTGGCTAGTAGATGGGAAGGGTATGGCTTATTGAGCTTATAAGAGAGAAGAGAAGAGAAGATTGAGTGAATTGAAATGAGAGAATTCATGTCCTATTTATAGTGTTTTTATAGGCAGAATTCGGCCAGAATTCGGGTAGGAAAATTCAAAAATTTGGCCGTTGGACAGCTAGCAACCAGCTATCCCTAAAATTAGGGTTCCTGATTTCTAGGGGACAGAGTTCGGCCCGAACTCTGTGTGGAGGCAGAGTTCGGCCCGAACTCTGTCTCCAGAGCACAGAGTGGTTCTAAGGGGACCAGTGGGCAGTTTTTGGTTCAGTGGAGCTTGGGATTTTGGGTAGGTTATAGACTAAGTTCCAAGAGCTCAGCAAGACTCAGAGTACATAAATCTAGACTCAATGAAATCATAAAATACAGACTCCAGAACACACTGAGAGCCGGAGACTGAGCTGTCATCTGTCTTGAACTGAATGCAGTCGTCGTGTGTCGTATTGAATTAATACAAATATTATTTGGTCAATGTAGTCAATATTTGGTTGACTGTGACTTTGTGTCAACACTTTAGACTTTTGCTAATGAAGATGGATTTGGAAGAAGATCCATCCCCAAGGTCGATCTGCTCGACTTCGTCTTTGGTAGGGGGTTCGCGTAATTCAAAACGAGACTCCCACTTTGCTCCTAGGCATTGAGCCCAAGGTTCTTTCTCGAAGAATTTCGACGTTTGGTCTTCGCCTTCATCTTCTTGAGATTGTGCAGATGCCATGTTGACTGATAGCACCTTCTTGAAGACTGAGCTGATACTGGTATCAGAATCCCAAGTTTATGCTTCGGACGAATGAGAATGTTCCACTTCTTCTGCCTCCGAACTCTCTGGAGTTGTCGGCGGCGTGACATAGCCCACCCCCCGTCGAGTTCGATGATAGTAGTCCTGCGGCTTTCCTGTAGGTATTGGGAGCCGGAGAGAAAGATGTCGACCCTTGCCATAGTTCAGGCCTTTGTTACTTTTTAGATCGTAACCCATCATTTGGATGAGGTACTTTGTCTTGTCCGTGTACCGATAGACTTGTATTCTGCCGGTATCTGGTTCTTGCTCGAGTGGCGGGAGGTTTTGATGATGCTCGACTTTGTCGAAGATGATGGATTCTTCGTCTCGATTCCGTGGTAGGACTACGAAATAGACCCCTTGGGATGGGACTACTCGATTTACATGATTGACGGTCGTTATTTGTGTTTGCAACGACCGTAGAGCGTTATCTAATGTATACATGGCATTCCAATGTGGAAGACTAGAATAATTAAAAGATACTCTATTATTTATGAAACACGAGATTTTGTCTCACGGGATTACATTGTCCAGATAGGGTGCATCTACATCAGCAAATATGTACTCCCCTAGCTCTTCATCTGTGAGTACTGGGGTTGGTTTGGGAGAGTCCACCGCAGCTTTGACCTTGGGGTCCAAGAGGGCTATGTGGGCCTCCTCCGGCAGCTTGAATGAGACGGATAATTGCGGAGGCTTTCCTTTAAGATGCACCTTCAGAGGTGCCTCAGCTGCGCCTTCAGTGATTGGTGCCCTCCCTTGTAGTTTTGCCACAAGGGAAGCCGATGTTTGAGGTGGCTTTCCCTTGAGTCGTATCTTCAAGGGAGATTCCGTAGATGTTCTACCTAGAGAATTTGCTGCTTTTCCAGGTAGCTTGATGGTCATGGGAGGCAGTATCTGAGGCGGTTTCCCTTTGAGTCAAATTTTTAAAGGACCGTCGGGAATCATCTCTGGCTCCATGTCCGGCTCTGCTGCCGTTTCTGCTTCATCGTCAGCATCATTGGCTTCCCCTTCATCGGGCGATTTGTACAGGGTAGAACCAGTGAAGTAGGCTTCGACCCCCTTGAAAGGGTCAATGTTCGTGAACTCTGTGCAGATGATGTCGTTGGTGGACACGTACTTCATACATTGGTGGTGTGTAGATGGCACCACCATATACTCATGCACCCACGGACGACCCAGTAGGAGGTTATAGTTAACGTCAGTGTCTACGACATAGCAAGTCACCTCGGTTCGGAGGTTACCGATATGATATTTCAGCCATATTTTACCCAACGGTTCACTTTTGCTAGCATTGAAACCGCTGATTGTAGTGTTGGAAGGCGCCAGACGGTACATTGGGATCCCCAGTGTTGAGAGCAGCATCTTTGGGATGATGCTGAGGGAAGACCCTGGATCAATCTGAATCCGCTTTACCTTGACGGAACTGACATACCCCGTTTAATACAGTGGCCTGTTGTGTCGGTTGTGCTTGAGCAGCATGTCTTGTTGGGTGAAGGTTATATTAGGGATAACTTCATCCGCACAATGGCAGTGCGTACATGTGGTCGGGGTATCCTCAGGCTGCTTGACCTGATTGATGAAGGATTCAGCATCCTTCAAGGCTTCATAGAGAGCTTCACGAGTGTCCTTGGAAAGACGAAGAAGCTCAAACAGAGATAAGCGGGTAGGAGTACTGGCCAGTTGTGCCAGTATGTCGAAGTTGTGGGGCTTGGCTAGCCCTGAAGCATTCTTCTTTCGCAAAGGCTTGTCGAAACGGGCCTCTACATGCTTCTGTTTATTGGCTGCTGGAGACCTGGATAGGCCCTCTTCCTGGGAAGCAGGGACAGTGCAAGGAGGCACCACCTCGATGGCAGCTTCGTCAGGTTGGGCGTTCTGATGTGAACGCGTCTGTACAGGAAGTGCCTCTTCCACAGAGGAAGAGACCATGCGGCAATACTTGATCTTCTTGTCCTTGGTTTTGGAGGCAGAGCGTACCTCCGGTTGAGTAACTTCGGAGACGAGGTCAGGGTGAACCCATAAGACCTCTCCCTGGGATATGGTAAATGGGATGAGTCCACTCACGTTGTCACGAGTAGGTGGTAGGTTAACCACCTCCATTGTCGCCTTTGGGATGGGGACGACGCCATCTTGTGTTATGGTTGGCGGCAGGTGCCAAATTGGGGTGACACCAGGTTGGCCGAGACCGTTTTCTCCTCGTAGTCGACGGAGATAACATCCGCATTGATCATGCACTGGATGTAGTTTTTGAGGATGTAGCAGTCCTTAGTTGGATGTCCGATAAACCGATGGTAGTGACAGTACCTCGGATGGTCCACTCTTCCAACCTCGTCAGGACGCTTTGGGTCCGGTAGCTTGATCTTGTCACCCTGCTTCAATATCTCGAAGAGTTGCAAGGTGTCTTCATTGTTGAAAGAATAAACTTCCTTTGGCCTTGGTGCAAGTGGAGGCTTCTGAGTAGGTGCTGATGCACCTTTGGAGGTATTGACAGTCAACGCCTACTTCTCCTTCGTCTCTCGTCCAGGGTTGTTGGCTGCAGGCCGTTTTCCTTTGTCCTCAAAGGCAGGGAAACTGACTCCTAGAAGACGAGCATTGGACGCCTTCTTTTCTGCTGCTTCGGCCTCGATGATCAATGAACTCCAGTCGGGATGAGGAGTGGAGTTGAGCCAGAGTTTAATCGCAGGCAGCATGTTCATGCTGCAGGAGAAGAGGAGTGCATATTCTGGCATACCCGAGGGCAGTCTGAAGCAGGCTTGTCGGAACCGTTCGATGAATGCTCGAACTGTTTCTTTCTTTTTCTGATGTATCTTTATGAGGGACGCCATTGTCATGTCCTTCCCTCAGTCGAAGAAACGATCGAGGAAGAGACGTGTCAAGTCGTCGAAAGAAGATGTGGAGTTGTCGGGGAGACTGCAGTACCAGTCGTAAGCCACTCCTTTCAGTGCCCCGACAAATATGCTGGTGAGTAGTGCATCTTCCTTCGGGAGATGTCCCATTTGAGACTGGAAGTACGTCAGATAGCGGCGTGGAGAGTCCTTTCCATCGTATGGCGTCAATGTTTGTGGTTTATACTTGGAAGAATAAACCACTTTATTCCATTCGAGGGGGTATGGTTGAGGGATCCCCATCTTCTGGCGTTCCTCTTGTCTGTTCTTGGACTCAAAGCGCTCGCACAAGTCCCTGATCATCTCAACCACGTCTTTCGTGGAGCTGGAAGTCGAGGAAGGTGGTACAGCCTGGAGTTGAGCATTTGATGACTCCGACGTCCGAGGTACTTCACGGTGATCTGTATCCAAGGATACCCGTTGAAGGGGTACACTTGATTCTCCATTGGCCCCTGGGTTAGGACCGGTAGACAGTGTCCTGGCCAAAGCTGACCGTATCTCAAACACTGCTTGAGTCAGTGTTTGCATAGAGGCAGAGAGGGTTTTGAGTCCTCCCTCCAAGGTATCCATGCGCTGGACGAGATCTGCTGGCGGCGCATCTGACTCCGTATCACCAGCTTCCGTCATGTACACCATCATGACGCGACTGGAAGTGGATGGATCGGTTGAGGCTTCATTTTCGGCTTTGTTCTCTTGTAGAAGAGGAACTTCCCCCGGAGCTTCGTCTTGGCTACCCCCGGCTATGTTCTGGAGAACACCTTCGTCTTCGGAAGAAGTATCAGCAAGGGTCTGACTACCCCCAGTTCTGTCTTGGAGGACTTCTTCGTCTTCGAGACGCAGATCCACAGGGGATTGACTACCCCCAGCTACGTCCGGGAGGCTGACTTCGTCTCTAGGATGAAGATCCACAGGGGCTTGACTACCCCCAACTATGTCCAGGAGGCTGACTTCGTCTCCAGGATGAAGATCCACAGGGGCTCGACTACCCCCAGCTTCTTCTGAGATCTTATTTCTCCCCCGAGTGCCTTCAAACACTCCTGAGGATGGGACAATCGTCTTGGTCTTCCTCGACTGGCTCTTGGATGAGGACAAAATCGAGGAGCTGCCAGTCATCTTCCGAATTGATGGAGAGTTGGAGACTACGTTGCAAGAAGCAACCTGTAGTTCTGGCTCCACTTCAGTTGACACCTTCTTTCCGAGGCAATGTTGGAGAGGTGTTGATGATTGCAGCCGCTAGAATACAGACTACCTTGGTGGGACTGCTGTCTTACAACATCAGTTGATGGTGACTACAGCATAAGTGTGCCCTGTGAGGGGCGCATTGTGATTGTCAGTCGACTCTCCTGATTGGCACTTCTGACTGATCATATTACGCAAATCATTGGAGGAGAGTGCCACCTTCAAACCCCCATCAGGCGCATGGCAAGGCCAAGCGCCGGGGTGGTCAAGTGAGAGTGCCACCTTCACACCCCTATTAGGCGCATAGCAAGGCCAAGCGCCGGGATGGTCAGGTGAATGTTGTGCCCCCTGAACCAACGCAGAAGATGCGCTCAGATCAGTAGTAGGGGTACAATATTTATAGTGACTTGAACCAGCCACAGACGTATATCCTATGTAGGTACAGGGGTTCAAGACCACCGATTTTGCCTTGCTCGACTTGGTTGCGAATGCAACATATGCGCCCAAGTGAGACAAGGACTTTGAAGGTCGGCTCGTTTCTGGCACAGAAGCACCCGAGTCGACCTTATACAGCTTACCATCAGCAGCGCGCATGATTGTGAGCGCATGCTTCTGGTTTGCTGCCGGTATAGCACGTTTGAGGCGTATGGCCCGTGCTGTCTTGGACTTCTTTGTACCAGCCCACTGGAGTGCATAGTACTCAGAGTCTAAATTCTCCTCTCCATGACAGCGAGTGAGTCTGTCAAAGACAGAAGCCTTCTGTGGCACATCAGAGTTACTGCACAGGGCGTTAGATGTGCCCCTGCTCCGTCGGTGCATCTTCCTTGTCTGAGAAGGAGATGGCTGGAGAATGTGGTCAGCACCACACTTCTCCGAGAGATATGCTGTACCGGTGGACGTATCCTGGCCGCTGAGGACGTCAGCGAGAAGGGTGGACTGCATCGGCGCATCCCCTTCAGTGGTGGTGCCAGGGGCCTCGACCTTGCGCAGCTAGACTTGGCGAGTCTTCTTCGACTTTGGCAGCCTCTTCGAAGGACTTGCGCTGCCTTCAGAGATGAACTCCTCTTACACCTGTTGATTGAGGCGTACGACTAGCATCTTGTGGGAGGAGCCCACCTTCACGTCGTCGGATTACGATACAGCTTTCTCGGTAGAGGAGAAAGAGGTTCCCAGCAGAGTCGCCAGCTTATTTGCCATTAAAATCTTTTATTATAATTTCAATTACAAACAGAACAATGTTACAATGTAGGACTTAGATGTAGTCCTAGGAAAACACTTTTGTTTATCTGGGTCCCTGTGTCTATGGAGCGAGTGGTAACGTGTTGACTCCGTTGACGATCTGACGACGGTTCTCGATTCTCTGAAGGTCTAAGTTGCTCTGGGTGCTAGAGCTTGCGGAGAGAAGGAAGACGTTGAGTGTCTATATCTGCCTCTCTCACTGTGTATGTAGGTTTATGTCCGTAGGTATCTCTGTGTGTGTATGAAAGAAGGAAATGATCCCTCTATTGATAGCTTGCAGGCTGGCTGCTCATGCGCGTATATGTAGGATGCGCCTGTACATGGGGATGCCACGTGGTTGAAGCTGCAGGAGGCGCATGGATGATGTACCATCATTTGTGGGTTGAATCCTTCATGCTGCTTTTGTGGGATAGCACGTAGCAGGGGAGAGGATCTTTCTGTTGCTGAGATCTTGGGTGATTAGCACCCCTTCATAGGCTGAATTTAGTCAAAGGACACGTGTCGTAGGTCCATGGCTCAAAGATCTCAGAATTAGTGGAGAGTGATCTGGTAGGATGCGCTTGGGATTGGGCACATGAGAAGACTTTGGCTCACAACCTTCAGGAGTCACGAACCAGTCTGGACGCACGGCTTTTGAGGTGCATGTGAGTCGTCAAGCGCATGGCTGCTGAGGCGCATGCGAGTGGTTGGTCGGCCACGTGGGTCGTAACCGTCGGAGGAAAGTAATGATGATGCTGATGTCTGCGACGCTTCGTCTTCTGAAAAAGCTGCTAACTGTCCAGTCCTTGGGGGACGTGCTGCCAACTCTGTCACTTGAGCATTAATTGCTTGATGGATGACGAGCCAAAATGGGCACATGGATCCATATTGATTAGGACGCATGGATCTGTGGTCTGTTGGGCGCATCCATATGGGGCACTTTGGAACTGACGGGCGCGTCTGTAGGATGCGTGGTGTATGACCGGTGCATCCGTTTGCATGGCGCACCTTTATTGGGCTGTGTTCTTTAAGTGCTTTAAATAGCCGTTTTGACTTGGCTGAATTCGAAGCGTCAGGTTCATCACCATTAATGCAAATTCATTGCACAGGATTCGGAGAGCCCGCCACTTGGCGCATGGGTTTGATTTGCCCGGCCTGTAAATAGTGGCAAGGAGAGAGTTTGCTTCTCGTTCTCTCACGTCTTCCAGAATGAACTTGTTTGCTCGAGCACATTCTGTTGACAAAATGCTCCCAAGGGTGAAGATGCGACGCATTGTCTTTATTCATGCACTCGTGAAGGTGACTATTACATCCAAAATTCGGGGTCGAGGGCTTCTGAGGCAGGCGGAAGGTGCCTTTTGCATCCAAAGATCGGGATGCTCGAGCCCTGTCCCCGTTATGCTGGAAGAACAACAGATCGAAATTATGGTGCTCCCAGCTTTGGAGGCTCTTTCTTCTGCCAGAGTGGGTGTTGCCCATTCTGGTTGTGTTGAAAGCTGCTCCTTTAGCCTCGGAGGAGAGCTCTTCCTCCAGCTAGGGTGGGGTTGATTGCCCACTCCTGTTCTGCTCAATAAATGCTTCATTAGTCAAAGCATTTGATCGGGTCGAAGTAAGGCGCATATGCTGAGACTTCATGATGCGCATAACTAAGATGTTGAAGAGCTGCACCTGACTGAGACGCTGAAGGTTGTACCTGACTGAGACGCTGAAGGCTGCACCTGACTGAGACGCTGAAGGCTGCGCCTGACTGAGACGCTGAAGGGATGCGCCTGACTGAGACGCTGAAGTGATGCGCCTGGCTGTAGTCTTAGGATCTTTATTTTTGTAGAAATTCTCCTATGTAAAGCCCTTCTTTAGACATGTAATAGACTTTTATATGAAAATAAAAATCTTCTTTTGATGGCTATACTTTTGCGGTCTTGATGTGCCAAGCACTTCGTTTGAGCTCCCTGGCGCATGTTCTGAGTGGTATTTGAGCGCATAGGAATTCTGGCACATAGATGCGCCCTGAAATTCTATGCTTCTACATAAACATGGTAACATGGCAAGTAGTGACGACTGCAAGAAGAGAGACAAAGATACACTATGTATTTTGAAATATCGAGTTCGACATATGAACGGCTAAGGGATAAATACGACACACTGCACGTGTTGTGTGCAGCTGCTATCAGTCACGATCAGACATTTTGGAATGGGATGGGTAGTTCACACGTCTACTAAAATATTTCTCCGCCCAGCTAGTACTCATGGAATCAAGTCGCAAGCATGGTAATCATGTAAATGCCGGTCAAGAAGTATAATAAATCCATGATACTAATCTCCGTGTGACGAGTGTGTCAACAAGCAGTAAGACATATGTATAAACATGAAACGTAAAAACTACTATGAACCGAAAAGCAATCAGAACGTGCACTTGCTTGAGGTCCTTAGCTAGTGAAACCGATATTCCCATTGGGTCCAGGATGGTCTGCCATGGTTAGGGTCAATGTGAAGTAGTCAGAACTCGCACGAATCACGATCGTACGATTAGCACGATCAAGACAAAAATCAAAGAGAAATTCGTCTAAAAAAATATATATAACTATTTTAGAAAATACGCTTTGATATTTGTAAACTATTAGTCAAAATATTTTAAATAACCATTTTAAAAACTATGTAAAATTATGCTTAGGTTAAACCATAATTTAAATATAAGAAAAATATCATAATAATATTATATTTAAAACAAATGAGCAATAAGGTTTAAAGCCCATTAATCCAAGATAATACATAAAATAGTAAAACATTATAAAGCCCATAATGAAATATACCCTTCAGCCCTTTTAAATATACTTGTAAACTTACATGAAACTCCATTTTAAAAACAAAGGTCTATTAGTTCAATGTTTTGAAAACATTGGAATATAAGTTTAGGTCAAAATATATTTTTGGAATATCTTGGATGGAAATAATAATAACAATAATATACTAAATATTGATATACATGCATATTTACTGATTCATATATATAATATATATATATATATATATATATATATATATATATATATATATATATATATATATATATAATGTAGAAGACTGATACCAATTGATTTACCACTACTTTCAGCCCAAACCTCCACCCATAGATGGTTGAGAGAACTATAGCTCAAACTAATAAAATAAAACACTAAAAGAAGAATCATTTAGCCCATAATAAAACCCAATGGATACCCAACAAAGCCCACAAAAATATAAAACCAAACCATATTTAATACCAGCACAGCCTGGCTCCATCCTCAAATTACAATTTTTCCAAACTTCTCTCTCTTAAAGAAGTATCACTCTAATTTGTAAATTGAAGAGGAAGAAGAAGAAGAAGGAGATGGGAACTCACAGAGGGTTTCACTCTGTTCGACGAGGCGGTACGCGGGCGAGGAAGGAGGAGTGGAAGGCGGTAGGCGCAGCGCCAGCTGGCTGGGTCAAAAACCGGTGGCGGCGACGTTCGCGACTTGCAGCGGGGAGATCGCTCCGTGCGCGGGATGTCCGGAGCCGGCGGTTCCCAGAGGCTCACCGCCAGCTATGGCTGCAAGATGTGGCGGAGGGCGCTGGTCGCGTCTCAGGCGAGATCGGAGTGTAGCAGTCGCGTCTCAGGCGAAGGTTTGCGCCGTGTTCGGCACACGGAGGAGTGGAGGTGCATCTCCGGGCTGGGGACAGGGATCGACCATCCGGGCGGTGCTCCGAGAAGGAGCTGCTGCGAGAGACGCGGCCACGGCGGACGGAGAGATGGTCCATGTTCACGCCCCAAGGAGCGGATCATCAGTTGGTGGACGCTGCCAGAGGGGAGTTGACTGGAAGACGACATGGAGTCTGGGCGTAGTTCGCCCGGGGAGCGCCAATGAATGGGTGGTTCCGGTTCGGCTCACGATTCAGAGATGGCCGGAGGAGTCTCGGTCACATAGCACTGCTCAGCGCCGAGCTGTCTGCGCTTAGAGGCAGCTAATACGGCAACATGGCCAGGAAGTGCAGCATCGCATAGGCAAAACCGGATGTGGCTCTGTTTTGGTGGACGGAGGACTCGTCAGCGGCTGGGTTCGGTGATGGGATTTGGTTTGCATCTTGTAACTCTGTGGAATAAGATGGGTTGGACATGGATGCACGGGTCCGGACACGACTGACACGATAATTTCTGTGGTGGACACAGACACTTGGACACAGAATTTGTGTTGGCTTCTGATGGATGTGTCGTGGTGGTGGAGGCGATCTCGGGTGGGGCTGGTTGGTTGTCGAAGGATGTGGTTGCTGGTGGTCAGGTTGCGACAGGAGGAAAAATAGGGATGCAAGGTTTTATGGGGAATCGGTTGATCCTTATATTTATACTTAATATTTGGATTTGATTTGTAAACTGAAAAAGTTATCACTAGGAGTTTGAATCTGATCCCCACGGGATGGGTTTGAGTTTGGATAGGAGAGTGGAAAGGGATATGATTTACAGATAGTTGGATTTAAACAAATAACAGATCGCTCAAATCTTACATCTTACCTATTTGATTAGAATAATTATTCTAAAATTGTGTCCAATGGTTTAAATGATCTTTTAAAAATATATTTAATAAAATCAAATATCAAAATTTATATAAGAATAGTTCAAATATTCTTCAATGTAAGAGTTTTAAAGTAATACTGATATCACCAATTTACTTGTAGGACAGATATCATAATCATAAATCAAATAAATATTTAAATCTAAATATAATACTTGATAATAATAGTAACACAAATGGATTTATTAGTTATTATTTAAAACAAATTGTATAAATTCGAATTCCTAAGATATCTTATTTAATTAATTAAATGTAAAATTCTTATTTGACAAATATCCTTGTCGGTCTAAAGAACTTCAAAGAAAACTTTATTTGCTAACTAATAAAATATTTAGACCAAAATTAAAATAAATAAATAAATTTAAATATCCGGAAAGTGGGCTCACAAATCTACCCACCTTAAAAATAAATTTGTCCTCGAATTTATTAATAATAATAATAATAATAATAATAATAATAATAATAAGGATAATATGAAAGATAGGGTATTTAAATAGGAAAATTATTGATCAATTTAATCGTAAGGATAACAATGATTTCATTAATAAAGAAGGATGATATCAGAAAAGGGAATAATATATATGGTTTGGCTCGATGAGGGGTTCTAGGTTATGTTTCCTAGAGATTCGAAGGTAAGCAATTTATTTTGAACATAAAAAATTGAAAATCCGCGAAGAGAAGTTACAAATATTTTCACCTTAGAATTTTTGTCTTAGAAGTTTCAAGGGCCACACATAGGTATGTCTAAGAGTAAAATCAAGAAACAAAATTTTAATAGATACGAATAAGATGGCCAATTGATATAATCAAGGGATTGATATGATTCATGATCAAATTAGTCATGCGTAATCGCAAATAAAATCAAAAGTGAGTGTCATTTGGCATGATCTAAATATTTTATGGTTGAGTCACGATCAGCCTTTTGATCAAGGAAATCAATTTAACATGAACAGTGGTTTAGACACAATTAAAATATGACCAATTTATATGGTCAAAGGATCTAGTCAAATCAAAATCTAAGCATGGCTAAGGATAGAAGCGAGATAGGATTAGCTAAAAAGTCATTAGGAATGGTTAACTACTAACTGATATTATGTAAGCAGGATCGACGATCAAAAGTTAGGCAAAGTCCAATGGGATTAAAATCGCTTGGATACAAATAGGATGTAGATGCGGTCAAGGCTAACCATGCAAGTCATCCGAGCATGATTAAAATTTTAAAAATAGGCACGAGCATGAATAAGGTCAAAATAGTCGTGATCATAGTGGAATAGAAACATAAACATTAGTACTAGGAGAGGCACGACTATGACTATAGTCAAAATAGTTTAGACGCGATCAAAGTCGTTTTAAGCACGATCAAAATTCAAATCATTTCGGGCACGATCAACAAGTTGAGAAAATTTGTTTAGACATGATTATAGAGTCAAGACCTAGGTATGACTATGATTCTAGTGAGATGGAATCAAAATATACCAAATGGTTACTAGGAGGGAACTAATAGGATGGTAAGAAAGAGGCTACAAGACTTATCGAGAAGACATATAGAAAAATAGGATATAAAATCAAATTAAAATGAGGGGGTAATAATCATATGCCAATAAAGGAGGTAGCCTCTATGGTATTCGAAAACCGTACGCATATCTAAAGTCGTTTCACCGAGAATTCGTGCCTCGCCAGTGTACATCTGACTGCAGTAACCCTTGGTTTCATGACTCAAAATACTATATGGTATCGAATACTCTATTAGCTCCACCAATATTAATATACAACTTCAAAGTCAAAATAGGACAATTAGGACTTGGTTTTAATATCATTCGATGACATATGCATACTTGAAATTACCTTAACTTGATGATCATGCCACGCCAGTGTGCTGCTAGCTGCAGTGAACCCGCAGTCTTGGTAATTCAAGTCAATGGCGACAGTGCGCTGATGTCTTACCATTATGAGTCATCAAAACTACTCCAACCATGTCCACACTATTTCAAAGGAGGTTCTAGAATTTCAACAAGTAGGTCATGATAGAAAATATATGTATATGTTCTTGAAGAGAAGTATCAGTTTTGAAATTCAAACGATTGATTAGGAAAAATATGATCGAGAACAAGAGAAATATAAACTTTAATTTCGATGTCTCTAATACTCGATATCAAGGGGGAATCTATATATATCTTGAATTTCAACAAAACTAACTCAGAGTAGATACACTGGTAATGGATCATGTTTAGGATCAAACTCTATGGATGGAAACAAAATTTAGACTCTTAGGGAAAACAATTATTTACGATCAAAGGAAAATAAATAAGCAATAAGGATCTTACGATATGACAATGTTTAGAGAAGGCAGAATAATAAAATCGCACGAATGATCAAGATTCTGAATTGAGTCATAGGAAGGCCTAATTTATTAAGCGGATAGTCTACCCACCTTTGATCCAACCATCGTATCGAAATACTATAATACATCTTGCTAGGTAAACTCCTCAAGTTATATAATAGGGTTTGGAATTTAATGAATCATTGACTAAATCATATGGCCTATATAGCAATCTTAACTACCCGGCAGTCAAATTAAATAAGGAACTCCTAGTCATAATCATTCCTAAAAATCAAATTACTCCTAATTATGAATGAGCATTTCCTAGTCGCAGGCTCGCAATAGTACTACTAACATAAGTACTGTCACGAGTTCGCACAATTTACGAAGACTGACCTGCATGGGTTACCACAAAAACTTGTCACGACCCGCACCCGCTTTTCGGATACGATACGTGTCCAAGCCAGCCTACGCCGCAGAGTCGGCGATAGAATGTTGTCACGGCCATGATGCTCAAATTCACATAAGTATAACATTTATTGCTCATTAACATTTCTAAATTGATTACAACATTTATATTTAAAGAAAGTACAAGGTTCTTACAATTAATAAAAATGATACCACATCTATCTAATCTCTAGGTTTGGCCTGCAAGTAAATCCAAATCTCCCAATGCTACGAGAAGCCACAGTTAACCTGAAAATGTTAGTTTCCAGTCAGGAATGGAACAAGCACACAAACCGACGGCAATCCGAAAAAATAATAGAATTCACAAAACATGAAAATAACATATATGAAATGAAGCCAGAGAGTAAACTAGTAACATGTCAGGTCTAGAATAAACAGGAGAGATATAGCAGGATATATGGTCTAGAATAAAATATGTAAAAATGGTAACATGGTAAGTAGTGACGACTGCAAGAAGAGAGACAATGATACACTATCTACGTGTTTTAAAATATCGAATTCGATATGTGAATGGCTAAGGGGTAAATACGGTACACTGCACGTGTTGTGTGCAGCTGCTATGAGTCACGATCAGACATTTTGGGATGGGATGGGTAGTTCACACGTCTACTAAGATATTTTGCCGCCCAGCTAATACTTATGGAATCAAGTCGCAAGCATGGTAATCATGTAAATGCCAGTCAAGAAGTATAATAAATCCATGATACTAATCTCCGTGTGATGAGTGTGTCAACAAGTAGCAAGACATATATATAAACATGAAACGTAAAAATTACTATGAACCGAAAAGCAATCAGAAAGTGCACTTGCTTGAGATCCTTAGCTGGTGAAACCGATATTCCTATTGGGTCCAGGATGGTCTGTCATGGCTAGGGTCAATGTGAAGTAGTCAGAACTCGCACGAATCACGATCGTACGATTAGCACGATCAAGACAAAAATCAAAGAGAATTTTTTCTAAATAAATATATATAATTATTTTAGAAAATACGCTTTGATATTTGTAAACTATTAGTCAAAATATTTTAAATAACCATTTTGAAAACTATGTAAAATTATGCTTATGTTAAACCATAATTTAAATATAAGAAAAACATCATAATAATATTATATTTAAAACAAATGAGCAATAAGGTTTAAAGCCCATTAATCCAAGATAATATATAAAATAGTAAAACATTATAAAGCCCATAATAAAATATACCCTGAAGCCCTCTTTAAATATACCCTTAAGCCCATAATGACATGAACTCGATATAATCATGATACGTTAATATTTTTACATATTGTTGTGCAGAATGGGCCCTGTGTCTCGATTAGTTTACGGATACCCAGAATGACTGGAACTTAACCCTGAGAGTTATAGACTCGACCATACCAAATGCTAGTTGACTTTCATGTCTTATCACGAATTGACATTGATTGTTACCTCGACTAATGATTGATCATGTGTTCCTAGTTGGAACTAAGAGACTGGCTAGTCGTCTTATTGAAATTGAATGAGACACGTTCATATTAAACATGAACCATTGCAATCGACTAGCCGATCCCGAATATGGGCATATGGATACGTGCAGACTTCAGCTTATTTCTATAAAAGCAGCATGTGTACCTTACAGTCAAGGCATGATTATTCTGTGGCTAGGTTTGATTATTGCATTACGCTATGTAAGACCTACAACCTAACCACACGGGCATCGTTGTAGAGTTATGCATATCGTGCTCTGTACGAAAGTACTCATTCTGAATGACCATGATCCACGGCATGAGATTTCAATTAACATAGGGATTGTTAAGTTAAATAAAATAATAATTGCATAGAGAGAATGGATTTTCGAGTTCTTACATGGCAGCCATCTCGGTACGATTAGTGCCACACGGGCAGGGAGTGGTATCTGCTTATATTTTTACATATATTGATGACGGGCGTCCCGCTGGGACTCGTCTAATTCATGATTGGCACAATTGATTATTAGGTAGACTAGCCTTGCTTACACATTGTAAGAACTGAAGAATCCCTTATTGCATATTTCCAGAGAAACTTAGAACTTACAGTTAGCAAGCCGTTGCAGTTGTATTGCCATTTAAATTGATTTGATTGTGTACTGTACATGCTTCGTTAACTACTGAGATGATCAGAATGTCAGAACACGATGGGTCAACTTATGTCCTTGTTTGGTTAGGAAGTTGGTTCGAAGTGTCACGATGTTGTGTGAGTCCCAGTAGCAAGCGGAGACTTATTTATCATATTCTTAACTCTTACAACTGGTTTTAATTCTCATGTCGTGCTTCCTTATGGTACTTGCTATTTGAGGTCTAACCTCTCTGGTTTTGTATGGCCAGATTTAGAGCCAGTTACCGAGGACTCAGCTTACTTCCACATCCAAGATGGTCAATACTAGAGGGATGATCGCAGGAGGACACGAGTGGGTTCCTTGCTTTTCTGCTTGTTTTACTACTTACTTTACATTTTGCCACTTGGCACCGACATGCTAGTCGGACTGTCTTGCGCTTACTTTACATAATTGTAACTAAGTCAGACTGTAGCTTATAACGATTGTGTATACCTTGTCATATCATCTGGCTATGTGTTGTAAAGTCAGGTCTCAAGAACATTTTGACTGAGCGTTTGGGATGCCTTACTGCTTTATCTTACATGTTCTCTATTACTGCTTGTTGTTTGAATGATTGAGACAATAGATGTCGAGTAACCCTAGTAAGACTTTTATGTAGTATGCACCCCCTCGTCTGTTAGACAGCATTGATCGTATTATACGGTATTCATCTACCCGTAATACGTAGCTGGCTGAGTCATTCTCCCGCTCTCCGGTATTCTGGTTCTGGGGCGTGACACAAAACCAGCTGGGTCAGATCCCAGAAAGAGCAAGTGCCACAAGGGAGGCTTCATTTAAGAAATAAAGCCAGCATATTAGCACATAAAGACATAATGTTAACGAAAGACATGAGTTTAAGAAAATAGGATGATAAACGATAAGATAACTGAGAGACTATTCCGGTAACCAAGTTACAACCCGTAAAGCAAACATGGACCGGGGTTGTAATCCTTCACCTAAACAGGACTTAGTCTCTGACCGATTATCGATAAAGCAAAGCATAAACGGTAACGTGCTGAAATAACCATGTACTGGCCTTGCCTAGGCAATACTAGACTAGACTCCATCCATAAATCAAGGCCAAGCAAGGAGTATGACTTGATACTTTAACTAACTTGGGTTATCACAATCCTAGTTACTACAAGATGCATCGAGATGTTCCAACAGCCACAAGCCCTGCAGTTTTAATCCAGGTTATCCAGTCGCAAGTTGAGAGAGTTGGATTAGGTGACTTGGGGATGCAACACATGACAGTGTGCTGGAAATGTGCCCTACTCGACGGCAGGCTACAAGTCCAAATAGAGCGCCCAGATAACGGGACTGCCTGTAGCTAGAAAATCTCTTAATGGACTACTTGATCAATCTAGTCATTATCCTAGTCAGATTCAGTTTGAATCCCTGACCGTGGTAACTAGGAATCCATATCCTAGACATGATGTAAGACGAGACATGTAGCTTATACAACCACAACCATCTACGGTGTCAAGACAAGAATTACTTAGCAAGTCAAGATAGCCGTCGTAACAGCATATCAAGATTTATCATGTTAGGTTACTTATCAAGATTACTTGTCAAGAGTGCGCCACAACGGACCACCATCAAGAATTATCATGTCAATTTACTTGTCAAGAGTGCACCATGATGGGTCACTATCAAGAGTTATCACGTAAGGTCACAATGTTATGTCGTGTTCATGTAAGTGCACCACGGCGGGCCACTATCAAGAAGTAGTTAGAGAATGTACGTGCCATACCAAGATCGTGTTTAAAGTTCAGAGTACATGTACAACATGGAAATTAACCTTATAGGACTTAGTCAAGTAAAGAGTATAAACAAAGTCACAATTTACACTAAGGACCATGGGGACAAATACGGACATTTGCAAAAGATGGCACAAAGGGTCAATGGGGTGTCATGAAGAGCATGTACCCAAAATGCATGTGCTGAGAGTGGCATGCGCCCAAGGCTATGCACCTAAGGGCATGCGCCCACATGTATGCGCCTAGGACTAAACACATCATGTAGGGCATATGTTATAGAAGGAATGCACAAGAGAGTGCATGCGCCCATGGCCTATGCGCCCATAAGCATGCTCCCATAGTCTATGTGCCCACATGAGTGAGGCAGGGAGCAATGGGAAACTAAGTCAGGAGCCATCTATACTGGCTATGTGGACGCATAATAAGGGTTATGCACCCACAGCAAGGGGACACTGACTTAACACATATCTAAAGTTATGCACATAAGCAAGTAAAAGTCATGGGCATATATAAAGCCATGTGCCCACACTGTGGAAGGCAGGAAGCTTGGGCGCATATATAGGACTATGCGCCTAAGGCTAAAGTCGTTGTGGGTGCATAAAATGCCATGCGCCCACACTGTTCTTCTTCTCCAATCCGAGAAGAACCATGGAACCCACAAACTTCTAAGGTCCATAAATCACTCAAAATAAATCGAAATTTGGGTTTTCAATGGTCCATTTTGGGTGAAATCAAATTCTCTGCAACATAGAATAATCAAAACATGAAAATAATGAAGTTGATAGATCAAAACCCAAGAAAAGCAAGATTTAAGAAAACTTAGATCTACAAGAATTGATCCTCTAAAACTAAAATACTAAGTACTAAATAGTCTTAGAAGCTTATAGGAAAGACAATAGAACAATAAAAATGGAGTTCCTCCATGAAGCATGTTGTACTTGTCTAAGGTGGTTAAAGAGAATTAATGGAGGAAGAGGAAGTAAATAAAAAGTAAATGAAAGTAAAGGAGGAGAGAGAAAAAGGGGTTGGTTTATATAAGGGGGTTTATCATGATGAACCACTCACACAAACCAAACCAAAATAAACCAAGCCAAACCATGCCAAGCTATGCTAGACAAGCCAAGATACGGGTCAAAAATCCGTACACGTATACTGAAAATACGTATAACGAAAAACGGGAGTGACAACTCTATCCGCCTTAAAAGAATTTCGTCTTCGAAATTTAATCAAGAGGCTAGAGATGTCAGGGCAAGCTATACTAATCACGAACAATCTACGACTAGCAGTTAATCAAGCAATCATTCATGCAAGCAAGGAATTAAAAACATAAGGCATAAGGAAGACATTTATACCTTATGAGTCAAACAGGTGTGGATATTGCGATCGGATATCATCCTCATGCTCCCACGTTGACTTATCCAAAGAGTGATGATCCCCAGCAATACGGACTAGACTAATAGTCTTGTTCTTGAGTATCTTCTCTCTCTGGTACAATATGGATACGGGTCTTTCCTCATACGAAAGGTTGGTATCAACAACCAATTCTGAATGATCAATAACATGACTCGAATTCGGGATATACCGTCGTAATTGGGATATATGGAATACATCATGTACCTCACGTAACGACGGCAGAAGAGAGAGACGATAGGACACATCACCTACTCGCTCTAGAATGTCGAACGGCCCTATATGCCTAGGACTAAGCTTTCCCCGTACGCCAAAATGAATGACGCCACGGGTAGGCGAGATCCTAAGGAATACGTGGTCGTCGATAGAAAATTCAAGGGGACGCCGATGAGAATCGACCCAATGATGCAGGCAATCTTGCACAATTCGAAGATGATCCCTAACTTGTCTGACCACCTCAATAGTCTTCGTAATCATATCTGGACCAAGCATCTGCCTCTCGTCTATATCATCCCATGCTAACGGGGATCTGCACTTCCTGCCATACAAGGCCTCAAAAGACGCCATCTGGATACTGGTCTGGAAACCGTTGTTACAGGAGAACTCTACGAGATGCAGGTAATCTTTTCACGAACCACCGAAGTCGAGTTTGCATGATCGTAACATATCTTCAAGAGTCTGGATCGTGCGTTCTGACTGACCATCCTTCTTTTTCATAAGAAGTATCGGGGCTCCCCAAGGTGATCGACTAGCACGAATGAATCCCTTGGTTCTAAGTTCTTCAATCATCTTGTACAAGATCTCTAACTCTGAAGATGTAAAACCCCTAAATTTTTAGAAATTTTTTTTTGTTAATTAAAAAGACTTAAAAATGAATTTATGCAATTTATGATGACCTTAGCCATTGTTAAATTTTGGAGCACAAGACTACCTTAAATTTTGGTATGAAAGATGTAGCAGGGTGCCTTGACTAGTGTATTAGCCATACCGGAGGAAGCCTAGCCATTGTGATGTCCAAACTAAGAAAACCAGACCAAGTTGTGAATTGACTTATTTAAATTATTTTAATATGATATTATTTTATATATTGATTTTTAGAAGACCTAGTTGGGCCAAACCAGTCTGAACTGGGTCCGGACCGAATTAAGCCCATGGAGGCATGTGATGGGACCAAGGTGGCCATGTGGACATATTTTATGTACGAAGAAATGTTTCCTAAATTATTTTAGAATTTCATGCACAATTTTAATTTTTAATTATTTCTTCATTATTGGTATTTTTTATTACTACATAATTTTAATATTTGTATAATTTTTGAACTCGGAAAAGGTGTGTGGTATAAGTTCACCAAAACCACCATAAGATTTTTTGTTATTTTATATTTTTAAAGTTATTTTTATGGTGATTAATACACATATTCATTACTATTAGATATATTATTTCTTGTCCTATTATGGTCATTGAATTTGTA